>VCAZ01000175.1:244232-429232 GCA_005784505.1 Bagarius yarrelli | reverse complement strand
CAGCAGACTGCGCTGACGCTGCCATTATAGTAAATGACCCTGCCTTCACAGAAACCATCGACGAGAGCAAGAAGGAGTGGTTCATTTAAAGTCCTGCCGCATGAGAGGAGCGGGAGTTACAGGATGAACGTTAACACAGAGA
The DNA here is from genome assembly GCA_005784505.1 of Bagarius yarrelli. NCBI lineage: Eukaryota > Metazoa > Chordata > Actinopteri > Siluriformes > Sisoridae > Bagarius > Bagarius yarrelli. The sequence continues at coordinate 429,090 of VCAZ01000175.1, read as the reverse complement.
CACATCATCAGATCAACATTAAAGTGTGTGTGTGTGTGTATGTGTGCATGTGAGGTGTGAAGTGGAACCAGGTTCACGCTCTGTATAAAATCTCCTCGAAGCATCCAGAAGCGTCTATCAGAACAGTGAAGAAACTTCATCTGACTGCTTTTTTTCACAAACGCACAACAGAGATTGATGCAGCAGACGATGGGATTGGATGTCAGGTTGTTTTCTGTAGCTGGGTTAATCTCATCCTCTCTCTCTCTCTCTCTCTCTCTCTCTCTCTTTCTTTCTTTCTTTTTCTTTAATTGGTGGTGGGGGGGGGGGGTTTCCCTCATCCTCTTATTCCGCCTGCTGTGGGTTTAAATACCGAATAAGTACACAATAGCAGGATGCATCTTAAACCCAAACTACTGCCCAGCTTCAGTTCTGCTGACGGTCCTGAGGGATCGAACACACTGGCACATCTAACCATTAAAGAAACAATCCACCCGTCTCCGTTTTGGTTTGCTTGTGTGGCTCATAAATACACAGCACCAAAATGACAAAAAAGCGCAAAGAAATGATCATTTTCTTGCTTTCTTTCAAGTTAATATTTATTTATTTATTTTTTGTCTGTTTGTTGATTGTATAAATAGGACAGATTGCCAAAATGATTTTTTTCTTAGTATTGTTGTTTGTTGTATTTTTAAATTATTACATTTTTGTGCCTAAATTATGTTTGCTTGTTTGTTTGTTTTAAAGTAAGATACATGGACAATTTGGGGTTTTTTGCCTGCTAGCACAGAAATTATTTGATGGATGGATGGATGGGATGGATGGATGGATGGATGGATGGATGGATGAATGGATGGATGGATTGGTTGGTTAACTGATTGATTGATTGATTGATTGATTGATTGATTGATTGATTGATTGATTGATTGATTGGGAAGTGGTAGCTCAGTGTTTGGACTGCTGATCACAAGACTGTGGGTTTAATTCCCAAGACCACAAAGTCCACAAAGATGCCACAGTTGGGACCCTGAGGTCCTTAACCTTCTGCTCAGCTGGACAAAATGAGATCTGCAGGAAACCAGTCCTCCAGGAATAAATTTGGTAACCTTCAAATAAAAGGGAAGGGAAAATGTCACAAATGACATCTAACAACATCAACTCCAGGAAGAACAAACAGGTTATTAAAGAACATCCATAGACTCTCTGACATGATGTAAATCTTTCTTTCAGTATTAACACCCTAGAATTTAAGGAACATTTTCAGCACATGTATCTACTCACACAATCATTTCCTCTTTTTTTGTCTTAGGGGTATGTACACTATCGCACAAAATAGAGCTTGTAGATTTTCAAACTGGCTACAGGTTATGATGACAGGTTTGTTTGTTTTGGGGCAAAAGTAATTTCACTTTTTCGTCATCTTTAACTTTGTGTTCTTTGTTCTAAAGTAAAACAGACAAATGTCATGAACGGATTGAAGACACGCAGATTATTTTGTCTTTTTCTTTATTCTTGCCCTTATGTAATGTAATACAAAATGCGCTGTTAAATTATGTTTCAGTAGACTTAAGGAAATGTTACGTATTGCTTTTATTAAATCTTTTCCTCCCTGGATGCAACTCCTAATGACCTTTAATATTTATATATTTGCAAAATTACTAATAGGTCAGCAAAAAATCTGCGGGTTCCTTGTTTTGTTTTTTTTTAACAGTTGTATGAATGCAGATTGTTTTGTAATGAAAGTATTGCACAAATTGCATTTTCTCTGGTTTAATAATCCAGTAGATTCGGATCTGACATGGCCTTGCTGACCTTTAACAGTTGGGGAAATAAAATAAAATTTATACCCTCAGTGGACAACATGCAGGCTATTTCAGCTCGTTTCTAACCATCATGTCATGTGGCTTATGAATGAACAATATACAAATATGGATGTATATTTGTATATATGTATGAAAATTTGTACTTTGTTGCATGATATCGAAGTGTTCTGATTTTTTTTTTTTTGTTAAACACCTGGATTTTAAGGAATGAAATAAAACATGAAGAAAATCAACATAAAAATAGAATCTGTCATATTTATGTTTAATTATTCTGAAATTATTAAAGAATATTTTATATAAAATATTCTTTAATATAAACTTAAAAACAAATCATAGTCTCATAGCAGTGGGGTTTTTTAGGTGTGAAGTAAAAACCAGAAAGTTGTAATTATTTTTATGTGTGGTTGTTTATTTAAAAAAAAAAGTAATAAGGAGGAAAACTTGTATTGATGGTCTAGAATAAAATAATTATCAAAGATGAAATTATTGTAATAAAATGTAATACAAGTGCAACCCAAAACTTATAAAATAAGATCCTAAGAGTTTTAGTGTACTTTGTACTACTAAAAAATTAATTATACTATAAACATAATAATTGCATTTAAAATCAGTCTCAGACTAAACAGTCGATTAAATTTGACTCCGAGTCAGTTTAACTTCATATACGCAATATTTCCAAACAGCAAAACGGAACGTCATCCTTTCATTTTCGCGTTTCCTACGAACACATTTATGTGTGCACACTGGTAAAGCCAGATCATTGGTTAAGTCCTAATTAGGTCCTGTTCGGATACTTAGTGTACTTCCGTAGCGCTCGTATGCTATTGTATTAACTTATATGTAGTGCACTTGTGAATGGACCCTGGCTGAATTTGGGCTTCGGCGTCATTTTGCCTCTCGATGTAACTGCAGTGTAGCTTTGTTAGCGAAAACTGGACTGCGTTACACAGGAGTCCGGGTTGGACCGGTGATATATATTTTGTTTAAAATTAAAAATTACGAAGTTATCAGAAAAGTCGGAATAATTTGTAGATTAGTCATTTTTTTCATGTGATCGTGATCTGAAGATTAAGAAACACGCGCTGGTGGACAATGGTAAGTGCGCGCATTTTAGCCGGCTAGGATTGTTTAAGTAAAAAAAACTACGACCCGTGGCTGCTAGTTTAGCTTAATCAGTTTAACCAGGTCTACTAAAGTCAAGTTTATACATAAGTCGCTAAACTTTGACTTGTTCTAATAAATTATACGTTATTATGTTGTTCTGTATCTAAGCGATACGTTTCGAGCTAGTTAGCAGCTCAGGCCTCCTGGTAACACTAGCTTGCTAGCTCTTTAGCTTTAGCTCTAAAACCTAGCCTATCAGAATGGTTTCGTAAGGCGTTGAGTTATTTGTACAGGATTTATAATTAGCCAGTACGTAACGTTATTATTTTGTTCTCTAAACGTTCTGCGTCAAAGAGGCCGCTAGGAAAACGACATGTCATTTAGCTAACGTGATGTTTTTTGACGTAAGCGTATATCCCATAATGATCATGTGAACATCCCATAATAATAACACGCGTTTAGACAGCCGGAACTGTAAGGATGTAACTGAAAGGATGTTAAAACACTGTAACACATCTGTCTGGTGTGTAAACGTGTTGACAAACAGCTGGATGTGTAGCTGGTGTGTATAAAAAAATTGTATGTATTAAAATATATCTGGGGATAAAAGCATGTCTGAGTTGTGCTGTTGCTATAGAAAACCGTATTTACATTCACAGCATTTACATTTATCTTCTAATTATACAACTGATCAATTGGGGGGTTAAGGGCCTTGCTCGGGGGCCCAGCAGTGGTGGCTTGGTGGTCCTGGGAATGGAACCCTGGTCCGTCTGGTATCAGTCCAGCACCTTAACCACTGAGCATCACGTCCCACCATATGTTCAGATTGATCTGAATCAGGTTCAATGGCAGGAGTTTACAGTGCCAGCCAGGAATGAAGACAAGTTCTCGGTAATGAGCATTTTTAGTTGAATTAAATTTAGGCAAATAAAAAAAAAAAAAAAAAAAAGGAGAGGCTTTTTAATAATACACTAACACCCCCACCCCACCAAACCATGTGTGTTTAAATCAGATAAAAAGTACAATGCAACATTTGTCAGTGCATTCGGTACCTAAGAAAATCTCCACTCCTCCGGTTGGTTTAAAGGAACGACTTCAACACTTCAGGATGTGCAGTTAGTTAAAAGGTATCCACTTCCTGTCGTTCATCACTTTTCCTATTGCTGCTCATCCCAACATTATTAATTCCGCATGAAGACTTGGAAACACCTTTGATGAATAATGTGTGAAGGTGAATTATGTATGGAAAAAAACCATCCACAGTGGCGATGTAGTCCCAGATAAACCCTCTGTTTTAGATGCATCGACTACTTAAAGCTTTCTGGATGTGAAAGTCGGTTAGGTTACGTGCTGTTGAGGAGGTTGTGAACAGCTTGCTAGTTTTTTTCCCCCATATCTGCCTTTGTCATCATGACATCCTGACGAAAGAAATATGTGTTGGGTAACTTTTTAGACCCTAGACACACATACACACACACACACACACACTCACTTTGGCTGTTTTTTTTTTTTTAGTATAAATTCGTCTAAAAGTTGTGTACAACTTTTTCAAAGTTACACTTGAAAGCGTATTCCGTTCATTCCGATTTTTTTCCACATATCGCTTTTTTTTGTAGGCTTAATTTCATTATTTTAAATGTGGACGCGCGAATAAAGAGCGACACCGTCGTGAGGCAAATGTTGTGCTAACTTCATCTCAACTTATCAGAATGCCACAACCGCACCACGGGTCATGTGACAACAACCAACCAGTCAGCTTTCTCATCTTTTGTGTTGCATGAAACCTCAGCAGAAAAATAGAGGAGCAGCTCATCATTGCATTCCCCCCCCCCTTTTCATAAATAAATCTTTCAGCAAAGTTGCAGCAAGAGTTTTTCAGTGGTGAGAACTCTGTTGTAGAGGAGAGCGCAGGGAGGTTATGAGTTTCTTATGAAATCAAATCGCTCTTGATTTTGGTATCCAGCCTAAAAAACAACTCCCTGTAGTTCTTTCGCAGTTTAATGGTTTGGTTAATTGTTACTTTGGGGAATATAGTAGATTAAATCTGTTGTACACAATAACTCAGTGAAATGGTTTCATTTTAGAAAAGAGAAACTGCCAAGCTTGGGTTCCTGTGTGTTCAGGGGGTAACACTTTCTCCCCGTGCCCTTGTGACTGTTCCCTTTTCCCCTCCCTGAATGTTGCTTGGATTGTCCTCAGTAAATTTGCCCTAGATGTAATTGAGGTGTGAATATTTCCCAGTGATGGACTGAGAACTCCCTGTCATTGTTCCCAGAATCCACAGCCATCCTGACCGGACGAATTTAATGCATTTTCAGGAAAAGACATCAAAAATAGAAAAACAGTGTGTGAGAGATCCTCTTTTCCAGAACACTTCTGACTTATCAATCAGTATAGCGTGGATATGGTGGAAAGTTAAGCACCTCAACAACTATTTCCCCTTTGCTTAGTCACTTCCTCTTAGGCTGAGATTGCTCGGTGAACTCCGCTGACCCTCGACGCGGCTGCCTTGTTTTGTCCTGTTAAGACTTTTTATCTCTAATTGCAAAACGGGATAAAGCAGCCACAACTGATTAGCCTAATTTATTGTCCTCGGCTCATTGTGTAGAAGATCTGAATCTTGCAGTTTGATTGAAGCCTGGGAAACGACTCGGAAACAGCAACTAGGAAGTCACTCGAACACGGTTAAGTTTCACTTCTCTAAAATGCCTTAGTTGTACGACTGATCTCACACTCAAGCTAATGACCTGATGTGAGATCGTGCAGCGACACCACCGCCTCTGACTATGACTATTATTTGCCCATGCTTTCTGTGCTGTTGCCACGGTTACAAGGAGGAAACCATGGGATGTAATGAGTAGTGTTGCTTTCTCACAAGTCCTGTTTATCCAGAGGGGAAAACGGCTGCAGCTTCTGTCTGGAGTGAGTGACATCTCACTAATAGACCGACAGTATTTCTCTTTCATGCTTCCTGTTTTGATTTTCTCCCTCAGCTTCAGGTAGAGCTTGCACCTTGCAGGAAAACTGCTCTTGTACTTGCATATTATTGTGTTGGTTTCCTGAAAGACACAGGAAGTAATCGTTCTCATTTTTTTTCCTATTTTGTTGGATTATAGAGTGCAAGCTTGTACATGTACTCTTACGTTTCAGGCATTGGCAAAACATCTATCTATTTTTTTTTTTTTTTTATCTCTTACTGAACAGTTGAGGGCCTTACTCAAGGGCCCAGCAGTGGCAGCTTAAGGGTGCTAGGAATGCTGTGCTAAGCGCAGGTCATCATGTAACCCCTGACGTATTCTCATATTTCCATTACAGGTTTCTTTCTTGGCACTTACTTGAGTGTCCCCTACGGTTGTCGGGCGCTCCGCCCCCACACTACGAGGCCTCGTCTTTTCCTCCACGTTGTCGCCGCTGTCTGCCCGTCCCTATGGAGGACTAGCTGGCTGTCACCTCATTGAGCCAAGGGACACGAAGAGCCGAACGCCAGGAAGAGATTCCGACACTCTGCAGCAGGGACGACGGGGAGAGGACCGAGGATGTCGTCTACCAGGAGCCAGAACCCTCACGGACTCAAACAGATTGGGCTGGACCAGATCTGGGATGACCTGCGATCAGGCATTCAGCAGGTGTACACGCGTCAGAGCATGGCAAGATCTCGCTACATGGAGCTCTACACGTATCCTACTACAGCACTGTTGAAGGAGATGTGTAGTTTTCTATAACCACAGCTCAGTCACGTTAGTGTTTCTGTAGTAACCTTCAGAAACGCTCTGATTATCCAAAGCATTGTTGATTTTTTGTTTATAACGTCAGTTATTAAACACTATACTTTTGTTAGGTGTTTCAGTCTTTGCTTTGTTTTTGTGTAAGTCCCTGACTCCATGCTTCCAGTCATGTGTATAATTACTGCACCAGCGTGCACCAGTCAAACCAGGCCCGCGGGCCGGGCATCCCCCAATCCAAACCTTCCAAGAAGGCACCCACTCCCGGAGGAGCCCAGTTTGTGGGCCTCGAGCTTTACAAGAGACTGAAGGAGTTCCTGAAAAATTACCTTACTAACTTACTAAAGGTAGGAAAGAGATTTTTATCCATATTACTACTTTCTGCTGCAGAGAATAATGTGGTGATGTAGTTTTACTGCATTCTCAGGATGGAGAGGACCTAATGGACGAGAGCGTTCTGAAGTTTTACACGCAACAGTGGGAGGATTACCGGTTCTCTAGCAAAGTGCTCAATGGTATCTGCGCCTACCTCAATCGCCACTGGGTGCGTCGCGAATGTGACGAGGGCCGCAAGGGCATCTATGAAATCTACTCGGTATGGTGCTCTGAAGTCGTTGTGTGCGTGCGGTGTGTGTGCGGTCGGTGTGTGTGCGTGCGGTGTGTGTGCGTGCGGTGTGTGTGCGTGCGGTGTGTGTGCGTGCGGTGTGCGTGTGTGTGTGCGTGCGGTGTGTGTGCGTGTGTGTGCGTGCGGTGTGTGTGCGTGCGTGCGGTGTGTGTGTGTGTGCGTGCGGTGTGTGTGTGTGTGTGCGTGCGGTGTGTGTGCGTGCGGTGTGTGTGCGTGCGGTGCAATGTGAAGTATAACATTGTTCCCCTTTTTTCCCTCAGCTGGCCCTGGTGACCTGGAGAGAATGCCTCTTTCGGCCTCTTAATAAACAGGTTTGTGTTTCCTCTTTTGATCCAGTGAAAAGTAAGGAAACTGCAGGGCTGTAAAAAGTATTCATACCCCTTGAACATTTTCACATTTTTCACAACCCCAAACTTAAATGCATTTCCTAAGATTTTATGTGATGGACCAACACAAAATGGCACATAACTGTGAAGTGAAACGAAAATGATTTACGGTTTTTAAAATTTTAAGCAAATAAAAAAACTGAAAAGTGCATTTGCATTCAGCCCCCATGTACTTTGATACTTCTAAATAAAATCCAGTGCAATCAATTGCCTTCAGAAGTCACCTAATAGAGTCCACCTCTCAGTATAAACTCACCTGTTCTGTGAAGGCTTCAGCGGTTTGTTAGAGAACACTAGTGAACAAACAGCATCAAGAAGCCCAAGGAACTCACCAGACAGGTTAGGGCTAAACAGGGGGCTTAAAAACTTTGAACATCTCAAGGAGCACTGTTTAATCCATCATCCAAAAATGGAAAAGGTATGCCACAACTGCAAACCTACTAAGACATGGCTGTCCACCTAAACTGACAGACCAAGCAAGGAGAGCACTGGTCAGAGAAGCAGCCAAGAGGCCCATGCTCACTCTGGAGGAGCTGCAGAAATTCACAGCTCAGGTGGGAGTATCTGGGCACAGGACAACTGTCATGTACTCCACAAATCTGGCCTTTATGGAAGAGTCCTGTTTGCTGTTTGCCACAAGCCACGTAGGGGACTTGGAAAACATGGAGGGAGGTGCTCTGGTTATGAGACCAAAGTTGAACTGAAAGTTTGGTCTAAATGCGGCCAAAAAAATAACAATGCTCATCACCCTGAACACACCATCCCCACTGTGAAATGTGGTGGTGGCAGCATTATGCTGTGGGGATGCTTTTCTTTAGCAGATACAGAAAAGCTGGTCAGAGTTGATGGGAAGATGGATTGAGCCAAATACAGGGCAATGCCGGAAGAAAACCTGTTGGAGGCTGCAAAAGACTTGAGACTTGGAAGGAGATTCACCTTCCAGAAAGACAATGACCCTAAACATACAGCCGGAGCTACAATGAAATGGTTTGAATCAAAAAATAAATTGTGTTGGAATGGCCCAGTTAAAATTCAGACCTGAATCCCACTGAGCATCTGTGGCAAGACAGACGCTTACCATCCAATCTGGCTGAGCTTGAGCTATTTTGCAAAGAAGGGAAAACATTTCACTCCTGATGTGAAAAGCTGACATGCCCCAAAAGACTTGCAGCTGTAATTGCTGTGAAAGGTGGCTCTACAAAGTATTGATGCAGAGGGGCTGAATACAGATGCACGACACACTTTTTAAATTTTTTATTAGCTTAAAATTTTAAAAACCGTATATCATTATTAATTATGTGCTGCTTAGTTTTAGTCTATCACATGAAATCTCAGGATGTAAGGTGACAAAATGTAAAAAAGTTTAAGGGGTATGAATATTTTTTTTCAAAGCCAAAAAACCTTTCTGTACATGGCAGTTTTACAGTTTGTCTTCACGGAACTAAAGGACTCAAAAACTCTAAAGTGTCCTGATTCTGACTCAACCCCATCGAAACACTTAACTGAAACACTGACTGAACCCCAGACCTCCTCAACCAACATTACTGTTTGATCTCGTTAATACTTGTGACTAAATGAACACAAAATCCCCACAGTCACATGACAAAAACCTGCACAGAAGTGTAGAGGTATATATTAAATTATACGGTTGATCAAAAAACATATGAGTGTGGCAGTCAAATGTTCCAGTAATTTTGGCAATACTTTGTGCAAAAATGTACTAAAATCTGCTTTGATTTGATCTAATATTAGTTTGGTTCAAATTTAAAGCTATCATTCTCACTACGTTAGGTTACAAATGCAGTGTTGAAGCTGATCGAGAAAGAGCGGAACGGTGAGACCATCAACACCAGACTCATCAGTGGAGTGGTTCAGTCCTACGGTGCGTCTCCACACACTCATTTACATTTACATTAGCAGCATTTGGCAGACGCCCTTATCCAGAGCGACATACAATAACCCTTGTTATACCACTGAGCAATTGGGGGTTGAGGGCCTTGAACCCGGGTCCTCAAGTTAATTGTCCAACAACTTAACCACTGCGCTACCGCTTCCCCACACTTTCCAGATATATTATCTTATTTAAAATAATTGCTTAGTGATTAGTGTGTTGGACTGCTGATTGAATTTAATTCTCAGCACCACCCAACTGCAACTGCTGGCCCCCTGAGCAAAACACCTTTAACTCTCAACTGCTCAGTTGTATGAAAGTAAAACAAATTGTGCTTTGGATAAGGGCAGCTGGTAAATGCCAGAAATTTCGACTATTTTTTTATAAAGACTAACACGTTTTATTTCTATCATTTGCAATTTTGAGGTCTTCCAGCTGTGACAGTACCAGGAAAAAAAACCCCATAAATTTATTAGGTTATTTCGGTTATTGACCCATTCTTTTTTTAGGTGACTAATCAAAAAACTTCGGATGCATTTCTTGGGAACTCCTCCAGATACAGACTGTCTAGACTGATCAACTGCATATGAAATTATGATAATGGGAGATTTTTAACTTTTTGTTTAGTTGAGCTGGGCCTGAACGAGGACGACGCCTTCGCCAAAGGTCCCACTCTGTCCGTCTACAAGGAATACTTTGAAACTCAATTCCTGGCTGATACTGAGCGCTTCTACACCAGAGAGAGCACGGAATTTCTGCAGCAGAACCCCGTCACAGAGTACATGAAAAAGGTCTGGCATGCTTATGACACGCTTATGTTGAAATGTTTGCTGGTTAACAGGTTTAACTAATACACTTTTATTAATGCGTCCCCCCCCCCCCATACAGGAACTGGGGGATGTTTTTCAGTGTCAGGAATTTAAAGTATGAACTCGTGCCAAATTGCCTTATAAGAGCAAACACGCAAGCATTTCGAGTTGCACATGTGCTCAGTATTAGCAGCCACCTCTGTATGAAATGGCAAAGAATTAGAGCTGTGTAATAATCAAAACCTCGATTTAATTGAACATTTTGCCTTTGTTACGATTAATTAAAAAATTAATTTATTTTGCTCATAGTTCACTGTTTTTTTGATTGGTACAAGCGCTACCTATTGCTCAATTGACTCTTTATGTCGCTTCAGAGCCACTGACTGGAACTGGCTGAGTCATGTGACTTTACACACGGTAGTACAATTTTAAGGAGAAGGGTTTAAAGAAAAAAACGGACGTGAAAGAATTGCGTCTGTTGGTATTGATTAATCGTCCAGCCCTACACAGAGTTTAATTCTGATTGGTCACTTAATGTCTTTGTCTTTGGTTAAATATCTTATGTTGTGTTGTAAATGTCTGTGTGTGAGCGCAGGCGGAAGCACGCTTGTTGGAGGAGCAGAGGAGGGTACAGGTTTACCTCCATGAAAGCACACAGGATGAGCTAGCCAGGAAATGTGAGCAGGTTCTCATCGAAAAGCACCTAGAAATCTTTCACACAGAGTTCCAAAATCTTCTGGATGCAGACAAAAACGAAGGTATGAAGACCTGAATAAAGCTGGGAGTGTTAAGCTTCAGGTCAGTTTCACTAACATCTAGTTCTGCTCTAACTGTGTGTAGATCTTGGTCGTATGTACAACCTGGTGTCTCGGATTACGGACGGTTTGGGAGAGCTCAAAAAGCTGTTAGAAACGCACATCTACAACCAGGGCTTAGCTGCTATTGAAAAATGTGGGGAAGCTGCTCTTAATGTAAGTGTGAAGACTCTTGAGAGGGTCTCATTCTAACCTTTTGGGTTTAACATGCATCTTTTGACCTTGTCTTTGTCTTTTACCATTTATCCAGGACCCCAAAATGTATGTCCAGACTATTCTGGATGTCCACAAGAAGTACAATGCTTTAGTAATGTCAGCGTTCAACAACGATGCTGGGTTTGTTGCTGCATTGGATAAGGTAAATCTTTTATTTTAAAAATCTGTAAAGTTCTGCCTTTTCGAACACTTCCAGGCCAAAAGTTCGTGGAACGAGTATGTTGGCCGCCCATGTATATTCTGCCACAATTTCTGACATCTGGGGCTGTCTTGAAAGACTTTGTACATTGTAGCATTACATTATTCTGTCACTGGAACTAAAAGACCCAAACACTGTTCCAGCATGGCAATGCCCCTCTGCACAATTCCAATGAAATCACCCTATAACATGGTGTGTTCTGGTTGCAGTGGAGGAATTTGAGTGTCCTGTACCCCAACGTAAACCCACTGAATACCTATAGGATGAACTGAAATACCGACTGAACCCCAGACCTCCTCACCCAACATTACTGTCTGATCTCACTAATACTATTGTGACTAAATAAACACAAATCTGCACATGGATGTAACTGTTAGTTGTCCATTGTTTATGCCTGTACAGTGTATGTTATACACATGGCTGATCTTTTGTCTGACACAGAACTCTAAAAAGGGAGTTTAATTTTATCTTTTGCCTCTGTCTTTTTCCAGGCCTGTGGGCGCTTCATCAACAACAACGCAGTCACCAAGATGGTTCAGTCGTCCAGTAAATCTCCTGAACTTCTGGCTCGATACTGTGACTCGCTGCTTAAGAAAAGCTCCAAGAACCCAGAAGAAGCAGAGCTTGAAGACACTTTAAATCAAGTGGTGAGAAATCGGATCTTTGGGTTAATAGTTTTACAACTATTCTACTGTCTGCAAATCGCTTTGGAATATTAGGAATGCATCATAGATACAGATGTGACTAAAAATCAGAGGTGTAATGTAAAAAGTAATGTTACAGAAAATGTTACTAAAAAAAACTTTTCACTTTTTCTCCACTTCTCTTTTTCTACATAAAATGTATACTTGTACTCTGATGCATTTCATTGAATCATATTAGATACTTTCTTAAAAAATAGCTATAGATATATGTCGATAGATAGATAGAGATATATATATATATATATATATATATATATAATATATCTAATAGATATATATATATATATATATATATATATATATATATATATATATATTATAATCTGTGTGTATATGTATTTTTAAAAGGTACAATACCATAAATTTACCCGAAATTGATATTTTACTAATCAAACTCAACAGCCAAATGTTATTTATCTTATCTATATATATATATATATATGACAGCATGTCATTTCTATGTCTACACACAACACACACACAGGTAGGCACACACTAGCGGACAAATAAACACCATGATTTAAGTGTTTTTGTTGGTGCCTGTCAAAAACCACCCCTAAAACTAGACATCTACCAGAAAATTATTTATAAATGATAAATATACCAATATATGTTTAGTATGTTAACAATAAACACATACTTAACATGTACCAAGAATAAGAAATACTATACACAAGGTTCATTCACTTTGCTGACACAACATCTAATGTTTTACATATAATTTCTTTATTATTTCATTTTACGCCCACAGAAGGAACAAAAAACACATCCTCAGGTAGCCAGCCTACTAATTCAGACCAATCACTATCAGTGACGAGAAAATATGATGACTGTGTATAGAACTGTTTGCTGTTCTATTTTGCATTTACTTAAACGTTTACTTTCAATACCTAAGTAATATTTTAAATGATGATTTTAACTTTTACATAAGTCATTTTTTTAGAAAAAATAATACTGTATACTATAGTGTTGCTTTAGCGTACTTCATACACCTCGGCTACGTATTACACTGACTCATTAACTTGCACACTAAATTAGAAACCTGTTTTAGAGTTAAGTTGTTTGTCCAGAAAAGAGTTTAAGTTGTTTTTCTGGCTCTTCATTCTTCAGATGGTGGTGTTTAAGTACATCGAGGATAAAGACGTGTTCCAGAAGTTTTATGCCAAAATGCTGGCCAAGCGTCTGGTCCACCAGAACAGCGCCAGCGACGATGCCGAGGCCAGCATGATCTCTAAACTGAAGGTTGCACCAGTCTGCTTCGTTTACACAGTCACATGATTTTTTTTCATCAGTCTTATGAACTCAACATAACTGTGTGTGTGTCTCTCTCTCTACAGCAAGCGTGCGGCTTTGAGTACACGTCCAAGCTGCAGCGAATGTTCCAGGACATCGGTGTCAGCAAAGACCTAAACGAGCAGTTTAAGAAGCACCTCGCTAACTCGGAGCCGCTAGACTGTACGTAGATAATCTTCTATCAGTACTGATGAAATATTAAGTTAAAAATGTTTCTATAATAATATAAATAATATGCAATTTACAAATGGATACAAAGTCCCAACCCTTTACTTCAATAAACTGGTGTCAGTTATATAGCTTGAAACTTTGAAGACTTTATAATTGAATAAAATTACTAAACATAAGATTTTTAGCAGGATATTTCAGAAATAAAGAAATAGCAAAACCATCAAAATAAATAGAATATAATACATTTTGTGCACTAAAATGGCATCATAAAATGAAAAATAATATATCTATATATTATTTTAAAATACTGATGATTTTGTCGCCTTTTATTTTGAATCCTTGTATATTATGTTCTGTTTGCAGTGGATTTTAGTATTCAGGTGCTGAGCTCTGGTTCCTGGCCTTTCCAGCAATCTTGCACCTTTGCGCTGCCTTCTGAGGTACGACATGGACACCCACCAGCACACACACTATCAACACTACTCAGACTGGCATCCAGCTAACTAATTGGGAGATTCGGATAGTCACCGGCATCAAAATTTTGCGTACCATCTTGCTCTCAAGTTCATTTGTAGCGTATTACTTCTCCCAAGTATTTTGTCCACTTCACAAACTTCTCTATTGTTCAATTTTAAGGCCTTGATAACGTAAGAAGCATTTTTGCTGCATTGCAGTGCACCAAGTTCCCCAGCGGTTTTATGAATGCTCTTTTGCTCTCTGTCAAAACACACACAGTTGGAGAGGAGCTACCAAAGGTTCACAGCCTTCTACGCCAGCAGACACAGCGGCCGCAAGCTTACCTGGCTCTACCACCTGTCCAAAGGAGAGCTGGTCACCAACTGCTTTAAGAACAGATATACCCTGCAGGTAGACACTCTCAGTACAGTTCGTTGAAGAAAACTGAATTGTGTTATTTAATCAAAAATATATTTGGAAAATGGTAGCCAGCTGGTTGAGTTGGTGTTAGATATTAAATATTAATATTTGAGAATATTTTCTTCAGATAAGAAAAGAAAAAATATTGTAAACCCTTTTATTTATAAACTCTGCTCATTCATCCATACCGTAATTATTAATTTAATGGTTTCCCTAAATGATTGTGTGTGTGTGTGTAGGCTTCCACATTTCAGATGGCCATTCTTCTGCAATACAACACAGAGGACGTGTACACAGTCCAGCAGTTGACTGACAGCACGCAAATTAAAATGGCGAGTTTTACTCACTCACCCACGCACTCGTTTTCCACATAAACACCACAAAGTGACTATTTTTTGTTTTTAATTTTATTTTGTAGGATATTTTGGTGCAGGTTCTACAAATTTTGTTAAAATCCAAATTGCTGGTGAGTGACGACTTATATTTAAAGACTTGGCAATAACACAATGCAGTCTTGTTGTCTGTTGCATTCTGACTGCTTTGTTGATGCATGGAATGATCCTTAGGTTCTGGAGGATGAGAATGCTAACGTGGATGAGGTGGAGTTTAAACCAGAAACTCTTATAAAACTTTATCTGGGCTATAAGAAGTAAGTCAGTGACTGCACCTTTAATTTAATTCAATTTATTTCATGTAAATAATTGCTGTCTGTTGTGCAAAATCTGTAGTGCCTCTTGTAATATCAGTTAACTACAATTAAGTGTAGCATTTTATTAAAATATGAGAAAATTGTTCAGGTGGATGAATAATTTTGCAAGCCACTGTAAATACAAATCTTTTTAATATTTTAAAATGTACTTACTCTAATTAAATACATCTAATTGCCCAAAACAAATTGCAGTCTTATTTGGTTTATTAAGCTTATTAGCCATTTTTGGTGTTCACTGATATATTTCACTTGATTATATTTCTTCAGTAAAAAGCTGCGAGTGAACATCAACGTGCCAATGAAGACTGAGCAAAAACAAGAGCAGGAAACCACCCACAAAAATATTGAGGAAGACCGCAAGCTCTTAATACAGGTAAGCGCTCGTTCTACCGAGACCCTTATCACCAGCAAGAATGATTTTTAAAACATTAATGTCTGATGGGTCTATAATGCTTGAACGTCCGTAGGCTGCCATAGTGCGCATCATGAAGATGAGGAAGATGCTGAAGCACCAGCAGCTCCTGGCTGAGGTTCTTAACCAGCTGTCCTCTAGATTCAAACCTAGAGTCCCGGTCATAAAGGTATAGACCACTACATCACAATAAAATTTTGATTAGTGTGTTGATTAGTTATGCATCTCTTGCTGAGACTTGGCTTGTGATGTGCATGAAGTCAGCAAGGCTGTATCATCATAGCTGGTTTCTTACTGACCTCTCTCTTTCAGAAATGCATCGACATTCTTATAGAGAAAGAGTACTTGGAGAGAGTGGACGGAGAAAAGGACACCTACAGCTACCTGGCCTAATCGTTTGGGTTTTTTTGTTTTTTTCCCATGTCCCCTTCCCTCACCATCTTCCCTGCCCCTGCGTCGCTCGCTTTCATTTAAGTTGTCCACGATGTAATGCGCATCATTCCTTTTGACGTTCAGCCTACGTCAGTGGGAGTGGTTAAACGGAGGAGGGATTTTTTTTATTATTATTTAAAACTGCATATAGGTGAAAGACGAGCGGAAAAGAACCGTGTGTGTGTGTATGTGCGCCGGAGTCTGCTGAGCTGGACTTCCCTTTAAACCACCCCGAGCATCACTTGAACCGGCTCTGGACGGACAGACTTTATTATTGTAAATAAACTTGGACATTTAATCCGAGGAAAAACAATCTATTACTGAAAAATCAATCCGCTACGGTTTGCATGCAAACTGCCTATGTGCATTTAAGCGAAAGTCATAAAGGATAAACGATAAAATGAAAAGTAAGGCATTATTAGACGATTTAAGGTAATATGGCCAGAAAGGTATGTTTTAACAAAGGAAAAATTTTAGCTACACATCCCAAGGAAAGCAGTGCGTGTTCGACCCGGTCCTTAGTCGTGTCCTTGGCATCGTTTCCTGTTATCAAATATATCATTTGTATAGTGTGGTTTACTTTTTTAAATGTGTGGTAAATAAAAATTAAAGGTTTCTGTATGCCTTTTGATGCTGTGAAGTCTTTGGATGTTGCCAAGTGTCCCTGACGGTGGCATGTACACTGTACTTACATTTCTGGCACTAGGCGTATGTCCTTATCAAGCTAAGTAGATGAGGCTTCGGTGGTCCTGGGATTTAAACCTAGGATCCTCTGATTCACCAGTTCAACACTTAAAGGGATCTAAAATGGCAAAAAAACAGCATCACATCCTCACCGCTGTGTTGTCCAGAAGTAGTTTTAAGCTGCAGTTTAATTATAGAACCAAGTAAACCACTGTAACCGATTTGAGGTCTAACACTGCTTATACGTTTAAGATTAATTCCCACATCACTTAGGAAGCTATTTTGGGTGAAATTTCCATGCATTTCATTTCTAATCCTTAAATCTTTTTTGCATAGCAGCATAAATTTTATATTTAATTGCCTTTTTTTTACCTAATCCTAGCCTTAGCTGATAGATTCACCATTAAAATGATATTAATCATTTCTTTGTCAGTGGGCAACTGTACAAAATTAGCACAGAATCAAATAATGTTTTTACCCTTAGTGTCTAAACATTTGATCCCCTGCTGATTTTGTATGTTTTGCTGACAAAGACATAGAAATGATAAGACTATAATTTTAGTGGTAGGGTTTTTTTTTACCAAAGTGAGAGGCAGAATATCCTCCAAAAAATGCATTTCACAAAAAGTTATGAATTGATTTGCATTTTAATTAGTGAAACAACTATTTGACCCTGTTACAAATAAAGACTTAGTATTTTGTGGCAAAACCTGTGTTTGCTATCGTAAAGGTCAGTCAATTCTTGTAGTTTACCACCAGGTTTGCACTTTTTGTCCCCTTATTCTTTTCAATTGTCTAGTTTTAAATCTGACATTTTGAAACTCTCACCTTCAGATTCACAGATTTTCTATGAGATTAAGGTCTGAAGATTGGCTAGGTCAGTCCAGGCCCTTCATGTCCTTTTTTTGAGCCAATCCTTTGTTGCCTCGGCTGTGTGTGCAACATTTCACTTAGTGGAGCCCAAGATGGAGGGAGATCGAAGGAGACAGTTATTTTGTGTTTATACTATTTGTGAATAATTGCTCCAACTGTTGTCATTTTCTCACCAAGCTGCTTCGCGGTGGTCTTGTAGCCCATTCCAGCCCTGACTTCCTTTAAGAGATTAAATGGATAATTCTAAATTCAGCTTGTTACCTAATACACATGCTAAACGAAAGACATCTGGGAGCCAGAAATCTTACCCATCAAATACTCATCAGAATGCGAATCAATTTAAGGTTAGGATTTTTGTTGTATTATTGTCTCACTGTTTGAATAAACCCATCGTTAAAATAATGTCAAACATTTGGCAACTGAATCTTTAAATAATAGAAAGTTACAGCATTTGGCAGCCCTCATCTAGAGCGACATAATTTTATACAAGTTGGCAGTGGCAGCTTGGGGTTTCTGGGATTTGAGCTGACAATCTTCTGTTCAGCAGTCCAACACCATAACCCCAACAGCGTCCCCCAAGTGGCTGAGTCTTATTTCTTTTAACATCAGTAAGGGTTTTTTTTTTTCCTCTTTCACCACAACAATTTACAATCATTTTAATTACTGAAAAAACACGACATATTAAATAAGACATCCATTTCTGCTGTTGTTCTTCCAATCAGCCGCTCTTTCTTTATCTTAATCAGTGTAAAAAAAGTCAGCTTGTCATGTCATGGAGAAACTAGAAATGGTAGCATAGTGATCAAGCTGAAGATTGTGGGTTCAATTCCCACCACCACTAAACTGCCATTGCTGGGCCCCTTAGCAAGGCCCTTAAGCTCAACTGCTAATTGTAATAAAAATTATATAAGCAGCTCTGGATTAAAGTGTCTTCCAAATGCAAAGTGGCTGAAATTTGGTTATTTGTTTTAAAACACCGTCACTAATGCCCTTATGAATAAACGTCTCCTTACAAACGTCTTCACCATGTTTTTTTTTTTCTTGCATAAAAAAATGTTCTTAATCTGTTTATCATTAGAAACAAATTATGTGTCATGTTAGTGACACAAAACAGATTTTTACACCTTCTTTAACACCAACCTGAACAAACCAATCACAACGCACTTTCTTGATCGAAACGTCAAACAGCGTCTGACCAATAAGATTCAAGAAATCAACTCAACGGCGCCTAAATCCGGAAGCCAATTAGTGATCGTCATGACGCATGCGCGCTAAGGTGCGTTGGTGAGATTTCAATTAGCCGTTTTCCGGTCTCTCGCTCATCACTGCTTCCGGTGTGGAAGCGGATCTCAGATCAGCGCTTCACTTCTCACTTCTTCTCGGTGTTGGAGATGGAACCTGCGACAGAAAGCGCCAACGCGGGCGTGCACGTGCGGGATGACCTCGCCGAGAAATGTCAAAAACTGTTTCTGGAGTTTTTGGAGGAGTAAGTCAAGAATGTCCTGCTAGTTTTTGGATAAATTCATCTCAAGTTATAATTTTTTTATATGACTTAAAGACAAATCCTGGTAGGAATGTATTAAATGATTTGCAGATGCGATCTTGCGCCTGTAGAGGGCACTCGTGTCTTTTTTTAAAATAAAATATTAAAAGAAATGGATACAGTACAACTTGGTTTGTTGGTACTCTTGTTTTGCTGCCAAATAGATGACATTACAGTGTATGCAATGTCTAAATAAGTATAAACAAACGATTAGACCCGTTTTGGTTTTATTACCCAATTCCCTCTAGTCAGGTTTCCTTCAGGTTTCCTTCATGGTTCCTTCATGATTTCTTCATGGTTTCTTCATGGTTTTCTTGTTTTCATGTTTTTCTTCATGGTTTCTTCATGGTTCCTTCATGATTTCAAGACCCAATAAAAAGAGTTTGACCCCACAATTTATCTTACATTCTTGATCTGGCCATGAATTGGTGTGTCAGTCAAATTTTGATATAAAAACCTCCTCACAAACAATTTTCTGTTGCACCCTTCAGCCAGAGTCAAAACTGCAGATAAAATATCATTGTATTAATATCATTTTGTATAAATTTCCTAACTTTTCTAAGTGTAAGTTCATCATGGTTACACCCAGACCCATCTGTAATCAAAAAGTAATTTGGATTCAGCCTATATAATATATAAACCCTAAAAATAATCCTTAGGTCTGGACTTCTTCACCATCATTTAGGTTCCAGGATAAAGTGGGC
Source organism: Bagarius yarrelli (assembly GCA_005784505.1). Lineage (NCBI taxonomy): Eukaryota > Metazoa > Chordata > Actinopteri > Siluriformes > Sisoridae > Bagarius > Bagarius yarrelli. The sequence goes on along the minus strand of VCAZ01000175.1, from coordinate 409,120 downwards.
GACCCGCTTTATTTAGCAGAAGCTCAGGAGCTGATCCGACCAGAGAGAAACACTTTGACTGTGAGCTTCACCAACATCGAACGCTATAATCAGCAACTGGCAACCACTATTCAGGAGGAGTACTACAGGTGAGTCCCACTTCATTTTAGTCTAGAGGTCCTTTTCAGTGATTTCTGCTGTCTGAACTACTTCAGTAATCTGAGGCAGTGTTGTGTAAACCTGTGAATGTGAAGTGTGGATAGATATGGATGGATATCTATGGATGAATAGATAGATAGATAGATGGATGGTCGGATGGATAGATAGATGGATGGTCGGATGGATAGATAGATGGATGGATCGGATGTCGGATATATGATAGATAGATGGATGGTCGGATAGATGGATAGATATGGATATGGATCGGAGATAGATGGATAGATGATGGTCGGATAGATGGAGATGATAGATGGATGGTCGGATGGATGGGATGATGGATGGATAGGATAGATGGATAGATGGATCGGATGTGAATGGATGGAATAGATAGATGGATGGTCGGATGGATGGATGGATAGATAGATAGATGGATGGATGGTCGGATGGATGAATAGATAGATAGATAGATGGATGGACGGATGGTCGGATGGATAAATAGATAGATAGACGGATGGATGGATAGGTAGATATAGATGGATGGATAGGTAGATATGGATGGATGGATGGATAGAAATTTTAATGTTAAACCGAATATTTAAATAGTGTGGAATATGTATATAAAGTGAACAAGGCTGAAGATTATTTTTAAACAAAATGGTTTTAAAATGTCTCGTTTTAAAGGAATAAGACAAACACCTTTGGTAGAAATGCTAATCAAGATTATGTAATGTTTTTAATTTATTTATTTATTTTTTTAGGGTGTATCCTTTTCTCTGTAGAGCAGTGCGCCACTTCGCCCGCGATCACGGAAACATCCCACCATCCAAAGAGTTCTACGTGGCCTTTTCAGATTTTCCTTCAAGACAAAAGTAAAGCTTTTTTGACTGTACATTTTCTAAAAATACTTAATTGCTAACCCATTTAGTCGATTTAAATTAAGGACTGATTTTTGAGGACAGTTTGGGTGACTTTGCAGTTTATGTTTTATCTTTGCAGAATACGTGAGCTTTCGACTGCACGTATTGGCACTCTGCTGCGTATCAGCGGACAGGTGGTGCGCACACACCCGGTTCATCCAGAGCTGGTGAGCGGTACTTTCCTCTGCCTTGACTGCCAGTCTGTCATTAAAGATGTGGAGCAGCAGTTTAAGTATACGCAGCCTACCATCTGTAAGAACCCAGTGTGCGCCAACCGACGCAGGTTTATGCTGGACACCAATAAGTCGCGCTTTGTCGACTTCCAAAAGGTAAAGCATAGAACGTTTTTGTCAGGAGAACATCAACCTAATATACTTTATCTGTAGTTTATGTGCAACTAGTACACGATAGCCATTACTCCGAATTATTTAATGTCCTGCAAACGCTTAGTAACTGGTTCCGAACTGTTTCAGCAAACTGAATAAAGAATGGAGAACCCATTTGGTTAGAAAAATGTGTTTAATCCAGGTGCGTATTCAGGAGACTCAGGCTGAGTTGCCACGTGGCTCAATACCACGTAGCGTGGAGGTGATTCTGAGGGCAGAGGCCGTGGAGGCGGCACAAGCTGGAGACCGCTGTGACTTTACCGGGACCCTCATTGTGGTGCCAGACGTGTCTGCCATGGCTCTCTCGGGTGAGATGTAAAGTACTTTTTTGATGCTTGGGTTTCCAACATTTAATAGATTCAACTTAAAACTTTGCTCGTTAACAGTACGAGTTGCTCAAAGCTTCTGGTCACAATTCATTTTGGATATAGATGTATTTAGATAGGACAGTATCTATAATCACACACTTGGGTCCCACCCAGATGAGATTGGGTTCCTTCTCATGCCTCCTTTCTAATCTGGGATAAATGAGTTTTTAGTTTTTTTAAATTTTAATTCTGTAAAGCGGCTTTGAGACAATGTTTATTGTAAAAAGCGTGAAACAATTGAAATTAAATTATAAAGTGTTTAGCTGACTTAAGAAGCAGTTTGTATTTTTAAAGGGTGCATTAATGAGACTCTCTAAAGCAACGCCCAGATGTTAAACAGTACTAAAATTTTGATATTAAAGCTTATTGGTGGATGGGAAGGAGGAGAAGGTACCTTTTTATTTATTTAGATATAAATACCTTTTAAAATTAATTGTAGTTGAAGCAGATATAGATAGATATGGATGGGTAGATAGATATAGATGGGTGGTTAGATATGGATGGATAGATATAGATGGATGGATAGATATAGATGGATGGATAGATATATATGGATGGATGGATATGGATGGATGGTTAGATATGGGTGGATGGTTAGATAGCTAGATAGCTAGATAGATAGATAGATAGATAGATAGATAGATAGATAGATATGGATGGTCAGATTAGATGGATAGATGGAATAGATGATAGATGGATAGATGATGGATAGATGGATGATAGATAGATATGGATGGGTAGATAGATATAGATGGGTGGTTAGATATGGATGGATAGATATAGATGGATGGATAGATATAGATGGATGGATAGATATAGATGGATGGATAGATATAGATGGATGGATAGATGGATGGATAGATATAGATAGATGGATAGATAGATGGATGGATAGATATAGATAGATGGATGGTTGGATATGGATGGTCGGATGCATAGATGGATAGGTAGATATGGATGGATGGATGGATAGATAGGTAGATGGATGGATGGGTGGATAAGTAGATATAGATGAATGGTTATCATGGATGGATGGTCAATGGGCACAATAAACCCATCAACATTGTGTTTCAGTTGTGTTAGTGTAGTCAGTTTTATACACCGTGTGTGTGTGTCCTGCAGGAACCAGAGCGGAGACCAGCAGCAGAGTGACCGGAAAGGAAGGTTTTGAGGCTGATGGGATCCAAGGCTTAAAGGCATTAGGAGTCCGAGAGCTGTCTTACAGACTGGCCTTTTTGGCAAACCACGTTGCTCCGACAAATCCCAGGGTGAGGACGAGGGTTACAGTATTCAGACTTTATTGCTGTATGATAGCGTGCCTGCTTTTGTAGAAGTAAAATATTAGGGTCACTAACATTTTGTTTGGTGCAGTTTGGAGGGCAGGAGCTGCGTCAGGAAGATCAGAGTGCCGAAAGCGTGAAGAATCAGATGACCGTGCAGGAGTGGGAGAAAGTGTTTGAGATGAGTCAGGACAAGAACCTCTACCATAACCTGTGCACCAGCCTCTTCCCTACCATCCATGGTGTGTTGAACACTTGACTGGATTTGGGTCAGACACTGTGTACTCGAGGATTATTTAACACAATGAGGGCGGATGATGCAGTTTAGGGCGGCAACAAACGATTGTTTTGATACTCAATCGCGATTATTAGAATGATTAATGGAATAATCTGCTATTTTTTCTGGCTTGTGCATTTAGTTAAAATTGAGTTATGTGTTTTGTAACTGATAAATAAAACCAGAAAATCCATACAATTTCTAAAGATTTATTTATACTTTGCTTTTTTATATATATATATATATATATATATATATATATATATATTCATACTGATCAACTTACATATTTATTAACAGATGCGTTCATTAATTTACTGTTATATAAGAGCCTTCACACATGACATCATAGTTTTTATTTGTCTTGTAAAACTTGCCCACTTTTTACTGATCCGGTTTTGCTTACACTCCAACATATTGCCATAAATTTTGCGTCTCCTTCCATCAGTTAACTGAATGACAGTTTTGCGCTAAATGAGGTCATATGAAATAAAATGACTTCGACAACAAGAATATTTATCATGTTGACTGTTTAAGCCCTAATGTAGTTGATTGTGTAAGTCATAATAAATAATATTCCCTACAGGCAATGATGAAATCAAGCGCGGGATATTGCTCATGCTTTTCGGTGGAGTCGCCAAGACCACCATGGAGGGGACATCTCTAAGAGGGGACGTTAATGTCTGCATTATTGGTGATCCCAGTACTTCCAAAAGCCAATTTCTCAAGTGAGTATAATGTGTTACTGTGGAAAAGGGTTAATTTCTAAAAAAAATATATATCTACTGACACCTTGGTCTTGGTTTGTCTCACCCTCTCTCGCAGGCACGTTGAAGACTTTGTTCCCAGGGCTGTGTACACCAGCGGTAAAGCCAGCAGCGCTGCCGGTCTCACTGCTGCCGTGGTCAAAGATGAGGAGTCGCATGAGTTTGTTATTGAAGCTGGAGCTCTCATGTTGGCTGACAATGTAAAAAAATTTGATTTAGGATTTTCTTTCTTTCATTTTGTATTAAATCTCTAGCTGCACAAGTCGCTTCTTCTACAGGGAGTGTGCTGTATTGATGAGTTTGATAAGATGGATTTGAAGGACCAAGTAGCCATTCATGAAGCCATGGAGCAGCAGACCATCTCCATCACCAAGGCCGGAGTCAAGGTATAGAATGTGATGGTGTTTAATCAATCAACAAAGCTACATCTATGAAGATTGTCGTTAGATTGAAGCTGTTTGTTTTTGTTCTTCAGTCAAACTGTGTGTTAAATGATGCACAAGATATTTCCCAGAGTACTGCTGACACATTCCTCTCCTCTCCTCTTCTAATTGCTGTGACATTAAAACATACTATGTTGATATTTACATTTACGGCATTTGGCAGATGCCCTTACCCAGAGCGACTTACATTTTTCTCTTTTTGGCTTGGTGGTGCTGGGAATCGAAACCCTGTTCTTTCTGGTATCAGTCCAACACCTTAACCACGATAACACCACTTATAGTCATGACGTGAAGTAACAGCAGTGAAATTTAGAGTGCAATGATGTTAAATTGCAATTTTTTTTTTCTGAAGTATTTAAAGCTACTTTAAGCACTTGGAAAGTTCTGCATCTGCGCTTATAACCATATGACTAACTTCGAATATGACTAGTTGTCGTGTCCTGCGTGCTCATGGGATAGTGAAATGTCCATCGTCTGCGCACTTTAGAATCCAGCCAGAAGTAGTAGATCATCCAGGAACTTTTTTTTACTTTGTTTTTTTTACATACTAAGTGTTTGGTAATACTGCTTACCTCACATACTCATTTTTCCATTATATATAATAAAAAAAAAGGGTGATTTCGGACGCAACCATTGTCTTGAATAAGCAAGAAAGAAACGAATTAATTACCAGGAACCAGACTCGAGGGGAAAACTTTATCTGGGTAACATTAAAGTGTGTGATGTATAGATAATGTCCTGTATACAAATGTCCATATCTAAAAATGTTCTGATGTTTTAATAGGAATTGTTAGTCTTTAAACATCCATAATTGTTTTCTCTTCTGTTCGTGTAGGCCACTTTAAATGCCCGTACTTCTATCTTGGCAGCAGCCAATCCGATCGATGGCAGGTACAATCGTTCCAAGTCTTTAAAACAAAACGTCAATATGTCGGCCCCCATCATGTCCAGATTTGACCTTTTTTTCATTCTGGTAGATGAATGCAATGAGGTTGGTGAATCGTTTGAAACTGTACATAATTAAAACAATGCACTCAGAAACAAGATGTTTTGCATAATTCTGGCTGTTTCAGGTGACCGATTATGCAATAGCCAGGCGGATTGTAGACCTCCATGCCAGGAACGTGGAGTCGGTAGAACGTGTCTATGCTGCAGAGGACATCCAGAGATACATATTGTTTGCTCGACAGTTTCAGCCAAAAGTCTGTGCAACACATCGATAATTTGTACAAAGCATCGATTAGCATGACCTCATTGATAATGTGAACCTGTGTGTTCTAGATCACAGCAGAGGCCCAGGAGTTTGTTGTGGAGCAGTACAAGCGGCTGCGTCAGCGAGACGGAGGTGGCACAGCTAAATCGGCTTGGAGAATCACGGTGCGGCAGCTGGAGAGCATGCTGCGTCTGTCCGAGGCCATGGCTCGTCTTTACTGCTCAGATGAGGTTGGTTGGACAGTAGCTTGTAAATTAATTAATTATTAATAGGAGTAAATTAAGATCTATTGGTACAGTTCACCATGCTTTTGGAACAACAGATACTGACATGTAATAAGCAAAACTAGGTTTACAGTGACAAAAATTAGGATAAAGCCAAAATAAACTAGGCTTGTGGAGGGGAATCTGTCTAGCTCTGTTTTAATAATTGTTGCATACAATTTGATTTTATAAAGTAAAACGTGCAGCCTGGAAAAAAACCTTTCACAGTCTGGAGACTTTCCTGAACCAAACCATGTTACATGCTTCCCAATCAATACTCTGGTTTCCTTTCCTAGTTCAGTCATGCAGTGTAGGATGATTGGCATCTCTTAATTGACCGTAGTAGGGCTACAACAATCGATTGTTTCCATAGTTTATCAGCGATTATATTTTTCTGGTTAAGGCTGTTGGGTACAATATTAAGCTATAACTGACAAATAAAACACATCATCCAAACCTTTTGAAAAAGGCCTATTATATTATTACTATTTATCATTTTTATGTATACGGTATGTATGTAGTTATTATTGTCCGTTGCATTAGTAGTAAGATTTACTATCGGCGAGCTGCTGCTGGCTTATATGGGACTTTTATCCTGAAGCAAAGAATAAACTGTGTCATGATCATATCGCAGCCTTTTCACATGATCGTTCTATTTTGTGTTTAGTTTTGTAAAATTTGCCTACAATCGTCCGACTTGCTGGTCCTTCCATTAGGTCGGAGTTCAAACAACTATTTTTTTTCAATTAGTTGACTAATGATTTCAGTTTTAAACCATGGTGTGTGATGTATTTTCCCTATATTGGGTTGCTCATGATCCTGCGCAGGATAAGTAGTACAGGAAATAGATGAGTGATTGGACCCCTTTTGATCAGTTTTAGCTGTTTTGTCAGAGTTCATTCCTCCCAGACCATCATGTGTATCGTAGTATGTTACTTTTTGTGATTTTTCTTTCCTCTTAAACGCGAAGGTTCAACCCAAACATGTGAAAGAAGCCTTTCGACTTCTAAACAAGTCCATTATTCGTGTCGACTCGCCTGATATCAACTTTGATCAAGAGCAAGATGATGATATGAACGGTAAATGCTACTTTAGAAAATTAAAGCTGTACAAGTTTGGGAAAAAATTACATTGCAATATTTCGTTTTGCTGCTATTAGAAATATATATAATATAATATAATATAATATATAGCAATATGAAAATTTTCCCCCAGATGACTTGAATAGTTGTTTGGAAAGAATTCATTAATTTAGAATGATTTCAGCTGATTTTGTAAATAAAATATAATACACAAATTATAGGCATAGATAAATACAATCGGACAAAGATGCAATTAAAATAGTGTTCTATGCTTTTCTGAAGATTCAGATCCACAAATTGAATAATCAGATGTAAACTGTAGTTCTATAAATTAGGAACAAATGCTATTTATTTAAGATACAAATATACAATATAATCCAGACTTTACATCAATGTACATCCTGAAATGCGACTTTTGCAGATGTACACGTTGCGATGTCGATGCTGAAACTATCTATGCAGCCCTACAGAAAACACACATTCTGACTTCATACCTCTGGTCTCTTTCGTATAGATCAGAATGAACTGTTGGCTCAGGAGATGGAGGGCCAGAATGGTGTAGCTGGTGATGCGGTGGAGGCCATGGACACTGGGGTGGTGGAACAGCAAGAGAAGACGGCCACAGCCAAACCGGCTCTCCGATTGTCCTTCGCAGAATACCGGCGAATCTCCAACCTGCTGGTGCTGCACATGCAGAAAATGGAGCAGTGTGAGTCACTACAAGACAACAGAAAAGGACGACGCCTCAAACTAAAAATTCATTTTTTGGGGTTTTTTTTAATGTTGGTTGTTGGTTGTTCAGTGTAAATCGTGTCATAGTGCCTTTTATCCAGCTGAGCTGAAAGTGTGTTTCTGCATTCTAGTGGATGAAGAGTCCTCGTTAAAGAAGAGTGAGCTCATCAACTGGTACTTAAAGGAAATCGAGAGCGAGATTGAGTCTGAGGCGGAACTTATTGCCAGAAAAAACCTTATTGAGAAAGTGTTGCATCGATTGGTCCATTATGTGAGTGTTGAACCAACCAAGCAAATATTATTAATGTATTATGCTTAAAGAATTGAACTGTGAACTAGGTTTGCTTAAATTTCCTAACTGAATGAATGGCATGGTGTTTCATTACAGGACCACATCATCATAGAGTTGACCAAAACTGGCCTAAAGAAGGTCACAGATGCAGGAGAAGATCCGGTGATGGAGGAAGACCCTTTTCTAGTGGTTAATCCTAATTATGTGTTGGACGATTAGAGGAGCGAGCCATTGAATTGGTCTTATTTTCCTCTTTGTGCTTATTTATTGTTCATGATGTATAAATTAATAAAGTGTAAACATTTAACTTTTTTGTGGTTTCTGTACTATTTTATTTTACACTAGGTGGAGCAGTTTCCATGTGCATCAACCCTAGAGCTGCAGCAGACACCAATGGTTTGGAAGAATATGGCGGGAGTTTAGGCTTTCAGAGTAAATCACATTTTAAAGGAAGAGATTTAAACAAGGGTTAAAGCCTTAAACTGGGAATTAGAGTTTAGCCCCAGGTGCAAATGAAGACTCCTTGACCCATAATCATGCTATCATCACTGCCATTAATTCAGTAATATATTATTAATGTGTTTTGGTTAATAATTATAGTTTCACCTTAGACAAAGAGCCTTTATGCTTAAAGGTTATTGTGGGGGTTGAAGGATTCCAGTCTTTTTAAATAAACCTGAACATGGTATGTTCTACTTATACTTTTAACTGTTCCAACTCCTCAGGGCAAACATCCGCCGCTCGATGCTATGTTCTATGCAAAATGTATATTTGTGTAGATATATTCCAGTGAGTAGAAATCTGAGGATACTAATTTTGTTTATTTCCCCGGGGGGCCAGGCCCGGTTCAATCCACACTTCATCATGCTCTTCATGTTTTGTAGCTTATTTGTACAAAAAAATGAGTAAAGTATCTTAATACTGCTCCAGGCAAAAAATTTTCTTGGACTATTGTCTTTCGCTGTATCCAAAATCACACACTATTTGAGTAGGTACCACATTTAAGTTAGTACATACTTCCAGACTTATAAAAAAAGTATGTTCTTTTTAGTATGATTGTGGGTAGTATGGAAGAAAATCGAACACATCATCTCATTTTGATATTGTCACATCATAAAGGTCACACCAGCACAATAATTTTATGCTGGAAATTGTTTCTTTGGATGATAATAAACAAGTGGAATTTCACCACAAGAAACCATTTTTTTTTCCTGAAGTCAATAGCATCCAGTCAGTATAGGGTGCTTCCCTAGAGGGAAAAAAATGATAGATAGATAGATAGATAGAGGAAACGCTTTTCACTTTTGTTGTTGGCAAATTAATATTGTTTTTATATTTTTGGCGTTGTGATTGGATGGTTGTTTTGTAAGTCGTGCCTTTTATTGTTCTCCCTCTTGTGGACAACATTAGTATTACGAGCTTCATCTCTGAATCGGATTGATGTACACGGCTGAATTATTTGATCGACTTACTTTCATTACTTAATTTCTGATAATTAACTGACACTAAACTGAAATTTACTACGTTTCGGTATAGTTATTGCGTCGCATTAACAATATAACAACTTTACCATTTTCTAATACTTTACCAAGCCGTTATAATAAATTCTCCACATCAGATAACTGCTCCCTAATTACTTATTAATATATTGTCCATTATATTATATTAGTTTTCAGTTAGCATTTTTATTTATTTTTTATTCCTGGAGTCCCTAAAGTTATTTTAAGCAGTTTATTTTTTATTATTTATTAATATATAATATATATATATATATATATATATAGATATAGTATACTATATAGTCGAGCGTCATCCGGTACATCATCTGGGAACTTTTCGCGCACTGTTTTACGCATACTAACGATTAGGACATACTATATAGTAGGAAAGTATGCGTTTTCGGACGCAGCCTTTCCTCAGTACGCACCTGTTACTTTAATATCTTTAGTAGTGAATATATTGCAATAATTTATAATCATTAATAATGAAACATGTAAGCTGCTGTATTCATTTTCTGCTGTAATAATTTCAATGGTTTGAGGTAACCTGACGCCGCAGTCCTGCCAGCTGTAATTCTACACCGGCGGCGTCGAGCGTGTTATGCGTTTGAAGCGCGTCGCGTGCCAAGCTCGAGCCTGAGACACAAGGATGTAACCGCCACCCTGAGCCGCGTCTATAAAGCAGTCAGCCACATCTGTCCGCTCGGAGAACCGCTCGGAGAACCGCTCCGTTTACACACACCGCGCAGATGGTCGCGCTTTTTCACTCAAGTTTTTCTTTTAAAATACAAACCGGATTTACCCGAAAGTTTATCTGTTTGAATCTCGTAAGTAAAACTTATTTTCTTTAACTTCAATAACCACCGTTATATAGAGAACGGAGCTCAGAAGAACATCCTGAATATAGTTAATATTTTCTGATCGCCATTGTAAATGATGATTGTACTTTAATTTTTAATCATTTAAAAACACTTTTGTACATTTATTTAAATACGTAACTAAAATGATAAGATATTTTTGATACTTTTCTCCAAGAAGGTACAACTATCTTCTCCTCAACACAAAACAAAATCTTTCTGTCTTCATATTACATATTGTACATGTATTTATTTCATCCAGACGAAAAGAAGAAAACGATTGTCCCTCCCTCCTATAAACAACTTTCATTCATGTTTCTTGTTCAGTTCCTAGTGTTTGGAGCAGCTGGCTGAACATCATGATTCCACCTGGAGAATGTCTGTATGCTGGGAGGAAAAGGAGAAAACCCATTCAGAAACAGCTGAGTATCTTCAACTCTTCTCAGGAAAATCATTAAAAAAAGAAGAAGAACAATAACATGGGATTGAATAGTGGCCTACTGAATAGAAGATCCGCTGCTGGGCCCCTGAGTAAGGCCCTTCGGTCCTAACTGTTTAGTTAAATAAAAAAAAAAAGAAGAAGTGGCTGTAAGTCTGGCTGGATAAGGGCGTCTTTCCAATGCCAGAAACGTAAACAAAAGTAATGTAATGTAAATATGAAGCCTGAATGCAGGGATATTTCCACATTCTATACATCACTACGTTATAATATTAATGAGTTCGTATTGTTAACGAGTACATTTACATTTACAGCATTTAGTCAAGTCAAGTTTATTTTTAAAGCACATACAAACACGACAAAGTGCTGTACAATCATAAAACTAAGGACAGAACATGTAACCAGATTAAAATATAAGAACATAAATAAAATAAGGTAAAAATCCTCATCACACGGTATTAAAAGCCAAACTGTATAAAAAGGTCTTTAGGTGGGATTTAAAAATAGGAAGAGTCAGGGCCTGCCTGATATACAGGGGCAGCTCATTCCATCATTTAGCGGCTGCTACTGAAAAGGCACGATCACCCCGACTCTTTCATCTCGATTTGGGAGCGGGAACGGTCAGTAAAAAGTGATCACCAGACCTGAGAGAACGTGCTGGACAGTATGGCTTTAAAAGATCAGAAATATACCGAGGTGCTAAATGATTCAGGGCTTTGTAGGCTATTAACAATACTTTAAACGTAACCCCGAACTGCACAGGGAGCCAATGTAGGGAGGTTAAGACAGGAATTATGTGTTCCCGTTTGGCAGACGCTCTTGTGTGCTTTGAGTCACATCATTAAACAGCTCAATACTGATACAATCGTTCACAAACCGCTGCAACAACAACAAAAAGCTGTTAAAAGAGTAGCATTTTTTGTTAAATACAAACGCTGGGTGTTTAAGGAAGAGGTGGGTTTTCGAGCGTCTCTTGAAGACGGCCAGTGACTCTGCTGTTCTGACATTGATGGGAAGTGTTCATTTCACCAACTTGGTGCCAGAGCAAAGAAAAGTCTTGAGGCAGACCTACCTTGTGTCCTAGAGGATGGTGGAGTAAAGGCTGATGAGGCGTTTGGTGATGTAAAGGTACAATAAGTTGATTTTATTTGATTTATTTGAGTTATAGTTCTAGATGGTTATATCGGGTTATGCCGTGACTTTAGCCAGCTTTCTGAAAGGGTTTTGGGTGATTTGTCATCATTGTGGTTAGATGGGAATTAGGCAGGCTTTCAAAATACAAAGACAATATTGATGAAAATGTTTACAAATCAAATCCAACAACAATCCTACATTACTGTTAGATTAGATATCTAATCTTGACTTTGAAGAATTTGACTCCTCATAATAAATCAACATTTGAAGTTTATATACAGATATATTATGACTATATGTTCTGTGTATCGGTTATGTATCAGACCAATACTGGATCAGGATCTATTGTCTTTATAATTTATGACATGACACAGTTAGCTCCTAAAAGTAGGACACGTCAGCGTCACATGACTTGACGTAAGCATGCAGACAGTCAGCAGGGTTATTAAGGAGATGGTATGACTGTTTACTGTTATTTTTGTTATAGACCATAACAGTCAGATCTCTGACACTGGTATTGGACATTAGACATGGCATGATACCACTTTATTCTTTGTCCCACATCGACTCGAAAAGTCTGTCTATTTTCACAAGCTCAAAGACAATAAGAAATTAAATTTACATAGTTATACTTGTGGGGATTATTTAATACTTGAAAAAACCTAATGGACCATGGGTTCAATTCCCAGCACCACCAGTCTGCCAGTTTTTTGGGCTCCTGAGCAAAGCCCTTAATCTTCAAATGCTCAAGTGGATTGACAAAAATGAGAGAGATGGATAAGAGCACCTGCCAAATGCCTAAAATTAAAATTGAATATAAGAAATAATTGTAAATTGCTCTGGATTAAGGCGTCTGCCAAAAGCTGTAAATGTAAAACCCAAGGACAGCACCGAACGCTGCGGTTCCTCCCTTTCTTATAGAAATCTGCCTAATTTGGCATAATGTAATGAGGAAATGAGCCATACCTGTTCATAAAACTGCTTCCCAGTTCATCTGTACCTCTAATTACCTTTAAGCCTGTAACAATGGAGGCTGTGATCATTCCTAAACGAATAATGCGATTTCTTTAATCTACTTTAAATAGACTGGAATTTCTGCACTTCAGTAACGTTTTGACTGCATCATTTTCAATCCATGGTGCTGGTAAACAGACAAAAAGCTTTAAAGAGTAAAGTTGTGTTCCTGTGATTCGCTGTACATCAGTTAAAGAGATGAATTAATAAGTTTTATTAAACCCTTCTACTCTGTTGTGATGGAATTTGCCCCTGGTCAGTATTTTTATGTTTTGTGCAAATTGTTATTAAGTAGCTTCATTTATGTTCTGGTTCAAAATTGTATGGTCCTTCTTGTTTTGCCTGAGTGTTAATACTCCATGAAGATTAAAAACACCCACTTAATAAATCCAAATAATTTCCCATGCTTTTTTTTTTTATATAACTATTTCCAAGCTGTATTTTTCTTTTGGGTGGAACGAAACTGAAACAGCTGGAAGAGATCGAACATTCTCTCAGCGGCGGCTGAATATATTTTGTGACACGGTTATTTGTCGACACTGTTGAATGTGAGCAATAATAATCTTATTATTATTAAGTTAAATATCTCGACAAAAAACGTGACTCATCTTGCTGAATCTAAAATGACCTTTTATTAAAATTGAGAAATAAAGTTTTTACATGTTGTGTAGTAGATCATTAAGCAGCTGAATGAAATCTAATGTCCTTTGTTCCATCAGCAGAAACTGACCCTTTTTTTTTTTCTTTTTGGTTCGAATAGAAAACCAGCGGGAGTAAACCAAAAGTCGAACCCTTCTAAAAGACACCGGGACCGACTCAATGCTGAGTTGGACCGACTGGCCAGTTTGCTGCCCTTTACTCCAGAGGTCATCGCCAAACTGGACAAGCTGTCAGTGCTACGTCTTAGTGTGAGCTATCTCCGCGTCAAGAGCTTCTTTCAAAGTAAGAACAAGTTTTATAGAATTAACTGAGTTTGAACTGTCCTGATACACAGCCTCTTGTTCCTCTGTTAATCATCCGACAACTAACAAATCATAAGCATATGTAAGCTTATCTTTGCACTTCAGAGTGATAGCCATGATATCTAGCCTACAGCTGTACTTTGTATGCTGTGTAGACTCGGAGATAAACATCATTATATGTTTTCCTCCATCTTTTGCATCAAAGAGTACATTGATTTGTATTGCAGACAGGAACCAATCCTCTATGTAGGGAACTAAAGAAACGCCTGACAGCATGTTGAATGAGAATTGTTTAGTCAGTTATTTAAATTTGCCACTTTACCGCTTTATTATACCTTAGCTTTGTCGCTTTGTCCCCAAAATCATGGCTTGGCGTCACACGACGCATGCAGTAAAAATAAGATCTTGTAGCCCTGTGGATAGATTGCTAACATATAGCACTATTGCACTCCAGGTGTCCAGAGTACAAATCCCGACCCAAAGACATTTCCTGATCCTGCACCCTTTCTCTCTCCAACCTCTCTTCTTGTCTATCCCATCCTATCCTCTCAAAATGAAGGCAAAAACACCCAGAATGAATCCTTATCTTCTGCTAGTTGACCAGTTTTAATGTTCTTTTGATGTTTCCATGTGTTCAGAGGATGCTCTCGAATCTAAATAGGAAGTAAATAGTAAAGCTAACCGGCCATTTGAGTATATTGGCTCTGATCAGACCAGGTGCTACTGTGTTGTTCTATCAAACTGTATCCCTGTCCTGCCCATCGGGTTATCTTATAGCGTGCTTGTTCATTCTCTCACAGATATAGTTGGGTAATTATGTTTTCTGCTATTTCGGGGCATCGGGGAGTCACTATCAATATGTGGGGTATTAAAATCGTCTACTTTCACTTTTAATATGTGATCGTACAAACTGTGTAAAGGGAGTGGCAGTGCTGAGTTGTCTGTAAGGCTCCAGATCTGTTGCACACCAATGGCACAGTCCTGACACTCATTACTATTCTGACATGACGGGTGTAATCACACGTGTAGTGCAGTTTGCAATTTGGAATAGGATGTTTAGTTAGAATTAAATATTTGCATTGATAATTGTAATTTAATAGTTTTATACATTTGTGGTTTGAAAATGTTTTTCTTTGATGTTTTGTCTTCTAAAAAACTTCAACATTAAGAAAATGCTTATTTTTGTCCAAACGACTTAAATTTATTTCAAGCTATCAAAAAAAAAAATAAAGAGTACCTGCCCAAATGCCTCTAATGTGCTTTAGGCCCAGAACTATTATTGTTAAATAGGTGTTGTACTTGTATTGTTCTTATAAATCAAATATGTGCCTTTTAGCCTAAACAATGACATAAATATAAATAAAAAGACCATAGCAGCACAGCAAAAGGCCAATAAATTCTGCTCTTAGACATTGTACTGTTTCTTATAGTAAGTAAAGAACTTTAATAATAATAATCAAAGAAAAGGGTGTAAATGCTTCTGGGAGCAGATATATCTGATCTGATGAATTGTGGGAGTTGGTGTTTATTAGTGCATGTTGTTCGCGTAAAAAAAAAAAGAAAAGTCTGCTTACTTTCACCTTCGTCAATTCAAATACAAGTTTTGAGAGTTGTGCTTTTTTTCTTGTGCCTTTCACTTCACAGAAAAGTGAACTTGAACTTTTAACTCGGATAAATTTGTTTGATGCAAATATGTGTCACCATCACCGTCTGGCCTCTTAAAGCTACACAGAGCGGGATTTAAGTATTTGGCTTTTATCAGGTCATAGCATCTTATAATGCGCCCCAGCTTGCATAATGCGCATTAAGTAAAACGTCTAAGGTACATAGCTTTTACCGTGGCTACTTGCAAGAGCCTGTCAGCAGACGACTGCGTGGCATTAGCGCATACACACATCACTAAAAAGAAGTATTTACGTAGCTAGACAGTTGCTTGTTTGTGTTTCAAGCTTTACCGCTTGGACAAGGCCTTGAAAGACAATTCCATCATGATTTTTTTTTAACTTCATGCTGTTTATCTTTAAGTTCTAATTCTGTCGCAGTGTAATTTAACTCTTGATTTCTAACCTAAGATAAAAAGTTTACATTTATAAAAAGGATCCTGACCCGACACCAGGATGCAGCAGGAAACCAGGAAACACTATTACTGGAATATCAGGGTAACTCACAGTAGCTTTGAAACTAAATTACAATTACTTAAAAAACATCATAGCAGGCCTGGATAGCAGAAATATGTCATGTCAATGGCTTGGTCACCTCCTACAATTTGCAATCTAATTTAATATGACTAGAATAATTCATAGTTTTATTTCCCCATGGCCAGATTGCTGAGATGAAACTCGCATTACCAAACAGTTACATCATTTTATTGCAGTCGCCCTGATTCTTCTGAAACACAATTTGGACTGTTAGATCATACACAATGTCACAAAATAATGTTTTTGTGCATATTTAAGCACTCGAATGATTGGTCCAGACCCACTCGGATTCATTGCTCGCTACACTTTTAGAAGACTTTGGTGTTTTAAGACTGTATCACAGCGCATAAGGGAGTAATTGAGATCCACATGGAAAAGCTGGCTGCTGCTAAGATAAGAGACTTCTAGCATGGAATAAGGCTCCAGGGAAATTCGATCCTGATTATGACCTGATGAGCCTCTGGGTAAAGTGCGAAGCGAAGGAGGAAGGTCCGAATCGTTTAGCAAGTGTCTGTGCTTCTGATTGTTTTCAGACACTGCTGATCAAGCTCTCGTGTCCCCAATGAGACAACAGGTTTCTTAAATATAATCACTTACTACAGTGCACTTTTGAATGCACTTAAATGCATCAAAAGCTGTGTTTAAAAAAAAAAAAATCAAACTAAATGAACATATTTTTACCAAAGTGCACGATCTATAGACAAGCAGATGAGTTCAGAATAAGAAGGTTTAATTAGGCGTTAAGTGTTTTTCTCCCATTAAAAACTGTTATAAGGAAAACGCTTAACGTGGCCATTGCATTAAAACAGTTTATGAAAATATCAACCCTAATAAATATCCTGGACTTGTTTGCCTTACTGATAGTGTTCACTAAGCAATTTCTTTATAATGGATTTCTATAGGAGATAAACGGCTTACCGCATAATTAAACGCGTTCAGTTATAATGTAGGCTCATATCCGCTTGTCTGTACATAGCGAGCTTTTGAATATTGTGTTCATTAAGTTTGGACTTATACTATTTTGATGCATTACGCCATGTTAAGTGTTTTTTTCGGTTTTCAATAGAAGGAAAAATCTTAACGCGTAATTAAACACGCTGCATTCTTATTCTGGACTCATCCGCTTGTCTGTGAATAGTGTACTTTATTAACAATGTGTTCACTGAGTTTGATTTTTTTAAAAACATTTTAGTTGATGTCCCTAAAGCTGCGTTATGACAATCGAGTGCAGATTATTCAGTGGCTGAATTTTCATAAATTATAATGTGTTTCTGTAGCTGTACCAATTTTGTATGCAGAATTGCAGCATGTAGTTCAGCAAACCTTCATTCTATTTTGCCTAAGGCACATTTTTTATGACCACAGCAGGGAATCTTATTACTTTAAAGTACTTTTAAATTGAATTTCAACATTTTCCCTTTTTTGTCTTTCTTTGGGGAGCCTGCCAAAGTTGTGTGCGAGTTCATTCAGAGATACCCAAAGCGAGCAGATGTTAGACTAGTGATCCCAGAGGGTCATAAATGCCTGCAAAGGAATCCCAATTACGTGTGTACCTGACGGCTGTTCCACTTTTTCTGGCAGATCCTAACTGATCATTGCGTGCAGATTGGAGGAAATTCCATCCCAGCCTGCTTAAACTTTCATCTTTTTTTTCTTTTTTTACTGTGTAAATGTTACAGCGCTACCAGACTTTTACAAGCTAAAAAAGCGTGAACGGTCGACGAGACTCTGCACATTTCCAGCCGTTCAGCACGGTGCCAGTCCGGTGCCTTTAACACTCTTTCGTGAGAAATCCATGTGCCTTTACAGTATTTAGAGCATGTCTCCACTTGCAATATCTGTTTGTGAAAATTACTTTGGATCGGTGTGAGATCCTAATTTAAATAATTGTTATATAATTGGGAATAACAACTTTCAGGGTAAGCTGAACTGATCGGGTTTATGTTTGTTGGTAACAGAAAAACACACATCTGCACACAGTGTCGTGCAAACTTGCCATAAGGCCGCATTTACTTCGCATGTCTTAGCATTTTTTCCCCCTCTAATGTGGCACAGAACGTATACGACCCACGGTTGTGTAAGCAGAAAAAAAGCAAATGGATTCCAATATTTTCCAAATGGTTTCAGGCAACATTCATATGTGAAAATAAAACAGATCTGAATTGGATATATGCATTAACGTCTGTCATGCTAGCAAACAGATCAGTTTTTCAGTCAATGTGAGTGAAAAAAATCGTCATATTGAACAATGTGGAGGGGGGGGGCGTGGCACTTAAAGAAGCTTTTGTTTACGTTTATACCTTCTAATTTGCTCTGGAGCACAGAAATAATATCGAAACTGCATTAAATTAAGGTTTAAGATCTATAACTCTTTCAAGAGATTTTGTTGATGTTTAATGAAATGTTCGTTCTATTCCCAAGCAAAAGATTTATCGTTGTATGTGCCTGCACGCATACTAGAAATTACGTTCTTGTTGAATCACATCACAGAGGCCAAACAGAATCCTTCTTCACCTCACTAAATCTGATGTCCTCAGGTCTTCATGTCCAAACTCCTCTCCTTTAAATTCAAGTGTCCCTTTACCCCTCCTCACTTTCTCCTGTAACCTAAAAAACAAAGCATAAAATTCACCTCACTAAATCTGATCCTTTCAGACAGAGTGTGTCAGAGAGGTTGTCTGTCACTAAAACAGACGCTCTGGCCCTTTAAGAGGCTACGCGTGCAATAGGAGTGGAAAAAAAACAGGGCTCGCGTGACTGTAGCAGACTGGGCTCTGACCTCAGAAAGAGGCTTATGAAAATGATCTGTCCGTCAGGGCACACAAGACCAGCCGTACACAAATGAGCCAGCAAACTCTCAGCCCTTCAGTTATCCACTTACTGCATGCTGTGTGTCTCTCTCACACGTTCCTGCTCTGTCAGCACACAAAAAACATACACCTTACATTCCAGCCTATTATAATTCCATTGTGTGTTGTAAAGCAGAAGACGTAGTTACCTGCGTGTAAAGCTAATCATTTAGCTAGGCTTAAAACCTTAATCACTGTCATTACTCTGTTGTACAAAGAGAACTCTTGACTAAGGATGTGCTCTACACACTGGTTGTGGAAAAGCTGAATGATTAAGAGCAGGACAAGAATGCAGGCTGTTATGTTGAAACAGCGAGGGAAGTCAATTCATAAATCAAAAATTATGACATCATGCATGAGTCTGTCACTTAAATGACAATCATAGCAGATAACATAATGGGGCGTTAATTCCAGATATAATGGAAAACATTTTAATTTAATTCAAGGAGCCATCAAGCAAATAAAAAACTCCAATTTATCTAGCAGGCCATGATGTCCCCATATATTAATATATAAGTTGTCTATAATATAAAGTTTTAATTCAACGCGAGAAGCTACAGCATCAGTGTAATGTTATTGATGCTGGTTGGTTTTTAGAACATCATAGCAGTGGCTGCATATTAAGTATAATTTAATAACTTTATAACAAGTATAATTAAAGATAATGAGATATAAATCATCTACTTGGATGATGTTAAAGTGAAATTTTACCACAAAGAACAATATTTTTCCCTGAGGTTAAAAAATTGATTACATGTGGATCCATGGGTGTTCTGTCTCTACTGATATGTTCTCTTCTTCTCCTTCTTCAGCCATTATTATCCAAACTAAACTGCTTAAAATATAAATTGTAGGTTAAAAAGAGGTTTTTTAATGTCTAATAGTAAGAAAATGCCATCAAATGTAGCAAAAAAGAGGTACATTTTCATGATTAAAAATAATTAACTCTAGTTAATTAATTCTAAATAAGTCCATCAGAAACCATACATAAGAGACAGACACCGATGCTAAACACACTATTTAAAAACATTGAATACCCTTAGAAATAGTATGCAGTAAGAAAATGTAAGGTTTGAATAAGCACAGCGTTCGGTTCCTCTCTACAAATTCTAGCTGGGGCATAAACACACACTGTTCATAAATTGTACATCACGGTCAGGAGTGGGCCTGGATTATATTTGCACTGGCTTATCAAAACAAGTCAGCAGTGAAATGCGGCAAGGAATTTTTCTTCCACTGCAAAACCACGGTTTCCTATAGAAAAACCCCCCCGAAAAAACAGTTGCTTATCTACCTGCCTTACAGAGACCACCTGGAGAAGATTCGGAATAAATTAAAAAAAAATCGAAAAAAACGTGTTGCGCAGAGGTCACCAAACTCTGTCCTGCTAGGTATGCCATATCCCATCTTAGTAAGTCAGGGTCAGAGCCCAGAGTCAGCTATGATACAGTGCCCCTGAAGAAGGAAGTGATCAGGGGCCTGCTCAAGGACCCAACAGTGGTTGGCTTGCCGGTGGTGGGGCTTAAACCCAGGTGTTTCTGGTCTCCAAATCAGCAACTTAGCGCCCTAATCATTTGAGCCACCACTGCCCAGTCTGGTGACCCCGGATGATGTGTGTGTAAGAGAAAGGAAAAATGCTGCGCAAATGTATTTGTTGTTATAAGGGGTCAGCAAGTAAAACTGACAAATCAAAGACTAAATATTCTACTACTGAGAGAGCTTCTAACTTCAGGGATTGTAAAGTGCCCAGAAAAGGTTACCACTTACACACACACACACACACACATGCACAATCGCAGTCACTGCAACAGAGAGCAGGGGCGAGGAAGGCGAAATAGCACGCTGAGTCACAGAGTCTCTGCACGCAACAGGGATTATTTGAAGACAGATTTGGGAATCCCTCACTCCCTCCTCCCCAGCATGCAAACACATAACAACACACACACACACACAGACACACACACATTTTTTCCCAACCACTCATTTTGTAAAACATCCTCCTACTTCTTTCCTTTGTTTTTTTTTTCTTTTCCTAATGGTAAGCAGTTAGATTTAACTCGAATCAGGTGAGATCGCACACATGTTTTAGCTATGCACACACTCTGCTCTGCCAACACACACACATGCCTTGAAAACAGTTCCCAAAAAACCTTGTTGACCTCCACCCAAATATACCACGTGTGTATATTGTGTGTATCTATATATATATATAAGAAAGAGAGAGAGAGAGAGAGAGAGAGAGAGAGAGAAGCTAAATAATCAGGTTTCTTTTGTATAGTAGTTTCTAAATGATGCACAGGAATCCTTCAGTAGCCTCTAGCGTGACTAATCAAAGAGGGAAGCAGGATGGAAAAGCGCCTGACATAATAATTCGATGCTTTGAGCATCTATATACAGTATGTAACGTGTGTCTGCAAATGTAGCGCATGTGGCGCTGGTACCTGCGTGAGAAGGATTATGATGCACGCCTTGACAGTTATTAAGAAAGAGGAAGTGAATATCTGAATCATATGTTAGACATTACACACTCAGGGCCGGGATGTCTACTAAAAGATTTCCTCTGGCTTTGAATCGCACAACAGCATACTCTTTTCAGTATGACAGTAAGAATTTTGAGGATTTGGGGTTATAAGTGCTCCTTATTATTGTCGTTTGTTGGATATTTAGCTTATAACTAAAAAAACAGTCATGGGGAAAAAACCTGGAAAAAATTCCAGGCCATTTTGGTCATGGAAATTTCTTTTACAAATCTCTAATAACTATTTAAATTATAATTAATTGACAATATTGGTTAAATTACAAACGTTCTTGCGATTTGTAATGTGACTAATGTTTATTTTGTGTTAAAAACTGCTAAGCTTGCTGTGATATGCTGTGATAAATTTCAGCAAGGATTTCGTTATGTGTATATAGACATTTCATCAAACATTAGCTCATAAATATTTAACGAAAAAGTCATGAATCATCATAAAAAAGTCTTGCAATTTTTGTACTTTACAAAAATCCTAAAGCAGGTCTTTGAGAACAAATTGTACTTTTTGTGAAAAACTAGTGAAATGTACAGGTATAAACAGCAGCAGAGGGCAAAAGAGCCAAAAGGAATTTTTCTAAAAAAACATCTCGTGTGTGATTCATCAAAAGATGCATGATTCTTACAGAAATGTGGCTCCCTGCCATCATGCTGAAAGTAAGTCCATAATTAGTTATTGTACTTGTGAAATATGCTTACCTTATTTCAAAATTTTAACATCAACCTAAGATTAATCAGACACTCATTCTGTGATAAATTTCAACTCATGACCCTTGCAGTTAACCTTTAAATTACCCACAAAAATGTTTTAAATGAAAAGGCGTTTTCCACACGAAGCCCACAGTTTAACACAGCTTTTCTCATGGAGTCAGTTTGTAGGAATTTACCCGTTTTTGATCTGCAAAGCAAACATATGCCGCTTGACTCGCCATACTCAACAAAGGCACGCACATTTGGAGTTATTTTTTGCCCGTCTCGGTCGACCGGTCACGGAAAGTGCTGCGGTAAGCTCTGAGAAACCCATCAGAATCTCGAAGGGAAATGGTCGCGAGAAGGCGAGGGCCAGCATGGCAGTAGGTCATGAACCAGGGCTCTGGATTCCTGTGCGGTCTGACATTTGGCCAGGAGGGTGGGGTTAGGGATGAATCTCTGTTTGGTTTGGGTGTTGGCATAAGAGATGCTCAAAATGGAGGAAAAACCTGCAAGAGCAACCATCATACACACACCAGTTCTCCAACTCGGGTGTGAGTCGGTCCATCCATTTCAACCACAGCATCCTGTTTTCATGTGACGTGTATATGTAATAGATATATAATCTATGATCGAACACACAAGATTTCGTTGACAGCAGTTCACGAATGGTGCAGGTTCAAAAATGATCATAAACTGTTCATATATGCTTCATTTT
This sequence comes from Bagarius yarrelli, assembly GCA_005784505.1. Taxonomy (NCBI): domain Eukaryota; kingdom Metazoa; phylum Chordata; class Actinopteri; order Siluriformes; family Sisoridae; genus Bagarius; species Bagarius yarrelli. The sequence goes on along the minus strand of VCAZ01000175.1, from coordinate 386,072 downwards.
AAAAATGATTTGTTTTGGCTGCAGAGTTTGAACCTATCTCTCTCTCTCTTTCTCTCTCTCTCTCTCTCTCTCTCTCTCTTCTACAGCTATTCAGGATAAACCAAGCAAAAAGCAAAGCCCTGCATCCTGCAACCCTGAGCCCAAGAGAAACAGCATTCTGGAAAGTGATCTCCTTCTTGAGGTGTTTATTTGCGTGTGTGTGTAAGAGAAAGAGAGAGAGAGAGAGAGAGAGAGAGAGAAAGAGAGAAAGAGTAAATAAAAGGTTCCTTAGGTGACCCTGGTGAGGCAAATCTGTCTGACATAAATAAGGAAACATTTATTGTAATGTAAGACAAGACAAGAGCGCTCATTCACCGCTTCACCAGCAGCTATTAAGGTTTAAAAAAAAAGAAATCATGCCATCATGAACTTTAACATATAATTAGTAGAGATAAAGATCTCCTAGTGTATTTTTCTCCATCTCCTCCACATCCACAATTAAATTGAAATTGAGCAAAAAGCAGACTCCTGTCTCACACAAAGGTCAAAAGTCAATGTTCGACAGCAGCGCAGCAAACTGAACCTCTAATCTTCTATATAGATGAGGATTCAGTAATTTACGCCGGTTCGGATCTGTGCAATTTATGATGAGATTTATCTGCACGTACTACAGATCGGTTCAGAATTTTTCATTTGCGTGCTTTCGAATTCAATGGGTTTGTTTCTAAACAGCAGTAAGAGATGCTCTCTTCAAATTACTAGTATGTGCAGCGGAAGCACAAACTTGTGGTTTTCCATTATGTAAACTAATACAGTGTTACAAATTGCCTAGCAACCCGAAACCACAATAAGGGCTAAAAAGCCATTTTCAGGATCCAGAGCAATAACAAGCGAAATGCAGAAGTAGCGTGCAACAGACGGGTAGAATTAATATTACTCACTGACAATTCAGATAAGAACAAGTAGTTATATACAGGGAACAATGTCAGGCTTACAAACGTAAGAGCCCTTCTCATTTTATAAGTGACATATGACTAGGGTTAAGTGCTGCTTTGTGACAATAACCATTGTAAAAAGCGCTATACAAATAAAACTGAATTGAATTGAAAAGTAGTGCTAGTGCTGCTAGTGGGGTTTAGTGGTGAAGGTGCTGATTATAATATTGTGGGTCGCTTCATAGCACCATCAATGGTCGCTTTGGATAGGATATCTGCCAAATACCAGAACTGTAATTGTAGTAAATGAGGGAACACCTTAAATATATAGCTGTATTTATGTTTTAAAAGAGATGAACAAATGCAGACTGAAGTTCTGTGTGGAACATGTAAATCTTAGATGGAAACACTACAAATATTTATATATTATACCTCAAAACAGTTGGATCAGTTCTGCCTGGCAAAAAAAAATTTCATTTAACATGTTAACGCATATCGCATTTTTCATTAATATCGTGCGCTCCTAAGGTATGCATCTTTGCTTGTTTTTTTTTTTTATATTTATGGCGTTTATTATAATGCATTGTTCACTGTAGCAGCTTAGTTTTACAAAACCAATATATCAATGTTGGATTCAAAATAGTTTAAGATTTTAAACTAACTTCCTTTGGTTTCAGTGTTTGGAGGGCTTTGCGCTGATTGTTAGCTCAAATGGACTGATCTTCTACGCCTCATCTACGATTGTAGACTACCTGGGCTTCCATCAGGTAAACATGTGTTTTTTGTTTTAAATCAGATTTATTTAGGATATCTTCCTGAATTTGTATGATAAACTAGTTTAAGGCTGCACAATGATTAGTTAGGGGACATGGTAGCTGAAGAGATCATGAGTTTAAGAGTGCAAAAAACAGTCAGGCAGCGTTAATAGATAAACTAGAATTGCCGTATTATAGGAAATAAAGAGGCATAAAATAACAATCAGGATTACAATATGATTAATAATATGAATATGAATAATAAGGTAGCTAATTTACATTAAGAATGTGACATTTCATGGACCTCATTAATGATAAAAGTTGTGAGCTGTTATTTATATTTAATCACAAACAACAGTTTAGACTCTGTTCTAAAGCCTCTAATAAAATACTAAATTAAGAAGCATCTGTTTAGCTCCTAGGAAACTTTCATTGCATATAAAAATCTCCCTTTTTTCCAAAGAAACAAAACAAAAATCATGTGTGGTTGTCTGTAAAAAGGTTCATGGCCCAGCGTTAGCATGCAAGAGCAGTCACGGTTGTTTTGGTGGTGTTGCTCTTTGTTGTGTTGGGTTTTTTTTACCCCAAGGTTAATTTACAGGTCTGTAACTATTGTGTAAGTGTTAAGTTTCTTGGGCAGGCACTAAAACAGCTCTCGTAACAAAAGTAATTTAACAAAAGAGTCATTGGATCTGGCAGCCGATGGAAAATTAAATAGGCTCGTCCCTCCCTGGGCGTGCGAGCTGGCCTTCGTGAGACAAAGCATTCAGAGCCGTGCTGTTTCGGTCAGTGTTACAATGGCAAGGTTGAATATTTTACTGGCAGATTTTTTTAAACAGAGGGTATAGCTATAACTGCTGGATATTCATGTGTTAAAATTATACATGTGAACAAGGATTCTCTCTCTCTCTCTCTCTCTCTGTCATCATTGCATGGTTTTGTCTGTTATCATGAACACAAACCTGCTGTCACGCAATGTCTAAACAAAACGAGAGCTATGGAAGCCCTGCCCCCACAGCTCGCTGCAAAGAGAGAGAAAGGCACGAGAACTCTGGCTCTTAAGGGAACCTTTAAACCACCAAAACGGATAAAAAGCAATAAAAGATCGAAGGATTAAATCAGCTTAACACATTTGCACATTGTGCAGCATTCGATGACTTCTAAATTGCAAGAAGACATACTGTATATTTAAAGAAAATCCATGCAACTTTCTTTACCAGCAAATTAGACCCGCTTTGCAAAAATAACCACAGCTTGATGTCTGATGGGTTTGTAAAGAATTTTTCAACATTTCAATTGTCTCATGTAACTAAATCCAAACAGGTGTGTTTATTAAAAAGATAGGAGCCAAAAGGGAACTGAGGGAGTGCAGAGTAACAATTTAAAAAGATATAAAAATTACTAAAATTATTGCCAAATGATCACCTCACAGGTTTGTACAGTATTTGTGCTTGTGTGTGATCAGTGACTATCGGTAAAGAGGGTCATTAAAGGTCAATCATGGACAAAACCGGGAAGAACTGGAATAATGTAGCCCTGATCTGTGGGGTCCAAGCACTTGTTGCACATTTTGTCCTTCTGTACTTCCAGTGGCCAGTTTTTATCAAATAAAAATTTTAAATTAACATTTGGTCACTGCTAATTCAGTGAAATGTCTGCAAAAAAAAATTATAAAATAAACATTATTTACTTTCTCAGGATGTTTGAATGAATTGTGTTTGAGTGGTCCTCTGATTCAGAGAAGCACCTTTTCAGCAAAAATAAAGGCACAGTGTGTGTGTGTGTGTGTGTGTGTGTGTGTGTGTGTGTGTGGGGCTTACTCTGTTGCTTTCCTGTTACTGACACTTGCAGTGTGAACCAGGAAAGCTCTAATTGTGCACCACTCATCCAACCATGGAGCAGGTCAAGTGTGTATTACACTGTGGTACCCAAACACAAAGGGATCACTGACGCAGGAGTTTAAATGTTGGCAAACTCTAAGCGGTGTGTGTGTGTGTGTGTGTGTGTGTGTGTGTGTGTGTGTGTGTTACCTTTCTGTGTGTGGCAGACCGACGTGATGCACCAGAACGTCTTTGATTATATCCATGTGGACGAGCGGCAGGAGTTCAGAAGGCAGTTGCATTGGGCCATGAATCCCCAGCAGGAACAGCACTCTCCCTCAGGAACTGGTGTGTGTGTGTGTGATTAGCAGAAAGGAACTTTACACTTTGGCAGAAGACTTACTTTTGTTTAGTCTTTACATTTTTGTTATTCTGTGAATTATAATTAAATAACCATTTGCAGTGATAATCATTTTACCACAAAATTGGTGGTAATATTGACTTTGGGCTAGACCACCCTGTCACATCTTAAATTGCACTCTGTTTTCCATGACAGTTCTCCTTTATCCTAGAATTTTTAGGTTGTTTTTATAAATTGTGTATGTGTAGATGAAGACTACATGGTGAAAAGTATGTTTAACGCCCAAGAGCCAGATGGCGTCCCTACCGATCTGTCTCCATTCTTGACTCGCTGCTTTATCGCTCGAGTACGCTGTCTGCTTGACAACAAGTCCGGCTTTATGGTGAGTCCCATACTATCACATTTACATTAATAAGTCTTTGCTGTAGTCCTTTCTGGTGCACAGATCATCCTTATGCTGTTACGACAACCCTACCACAGAGGGGACTTTCCCACAATCAAAATGTTTGACACCAGAATAAAAATACCATGCAATGTAAATAAGAATAATTTTCCCGCTTGTCATTTTCTTTGTCACTTACTGTCTCTGCAGAGGATGCAGTTTCAAGGTAGTCTCAAATTTCTCCAAGGCCAGAAGAGAAAAAGTAAATCTGGAGCCTCAATGCCACCTCAACTGGCTCTGTTCTGTGTGGCTGTGCCACTTGTCCTGCCCTCCATAACCGAGCTCAAGATAAAGGGCATGATGAGCAAACAAAAAGGCGAAAACGTCAGGTTGGTTCTTTACGTAGGAGTTAAAGCTTTAGTGACTCTTTTAATTTATATCCAGGAAAAGTGCTTTATAGATTTTCCAAAATATACCACATTGAACATTTCCCTCATGTGACAAAGAGATTAACTGTTGTATTGGTGTCCTTTGTTGGAAACTGCCACAATGCTGTTATTAGATTTATAAGATACTGTTCTTAAATTAATTTCATTTTTATTATCTTATCCAACTAAGCAGTTAGGGCCTTTCTTAGGGGCCCAGCATTGGCATCTTGGTGAAAATTGAACCCACGATCTTCCGATCATCATGCAAAACCTTAAACACTGAGCTCCCATTTACCATTGCTTCTCATGGCATGGCTGACATCCTCAAGAACACGGTTATTAAATAGGGAAGTAGTCAGAATCCCGTCTAAAATCTCATACTTCCTGTAATATGTCAGAATCCTTAGTATACCAGTACAGTAAGTGAAAAACTCCTGGATGATCTACTACTCCTGCAGGGATTTTAAAGTATGTATACGATGTACACTTTAATATCCTATGAGGCCACTAAATCTCTAATTACATAAAATTGGGACATAAGAATCCAAGAGGTTATCCAGTTGTCTGTAAGGCTGATTTGCGTTCTTTAACTATGTCTAGATAAGAAATGTTAAAACTATCCTGCATTTTGTGGTTTACATGCTATATTTAAATAGTTTTTTCTCTTTGCAGTGAAAAGAGCCACTTTTCTCGCACCCCTTGTGATGCTGGTGACACGGCGCATAACTGGCACAGCAGCTTGTGGGAAGCTCAAACTAACCAAGGTATCCAATTAAAAAGTGAAAGCTTCTACGGTCAGGAGGAGCCCCTTAACTTCTGCATGTCCTCTGGTGCTGTCTATAAAGTGCAGCCTACACAAAGTTCCTGGGACTCTCGGTGTCCTTCTTCCCCTCACAGTGGCTACTTCAACAGCAAGCTGGAAAAGCACGTCCAATCCGGAAAATTCCGCTTCTCCCCTGGATACACCGCTGCTGTGTCACAGTGTAAGCAGTATGGACTCAGTGATAAGGACGGGTACTGCGGCTACCGAAAGACTGAGAGTAGATTCATGGGCAATAACGATTGTTACAACGACCTACAGCTGCCCCAGACCATCATAAAGACAGAGCCTGACTCAGACTCGGAGAATGGATGCAGTTTACACAATACACCTCATAATGGCCACTGGCGCTACAGCGCTCCATTTCCCAATGCACACCAGGTGAAAACGGAGGCGGACTACGAGGAGCACTATAGCAAGACTGGCATCACAAACGTCTCCGGTATTAACGGACACCAGAAATATCTTTATGCAGGAGCAAGCAGGCCACTCAAATGTGTCCTTAATAAAGAGCATCCTGATCCTCACGAACTCCAGGGTACAAACTGTCACATGTACACGAACAACTCTGATTCCAAAGTCTTCATACAACCAGACTACAAGCTGAGCTATGAAGTGAGGAACCACAGTCTCCTGCACCCCATCAAAAGAGAACCCATGGACTCGCTGCCCTGGACTGATGGCAGCCATGTTATTCAAGAACATGTGGACAGAAATGAGACAAATTGTGCTCTAAGCACAGTGGGGCACAAAACCAGTGCCTATCTATATATGCAGTAAATCTTATCCACCAAATGCTACACTTTGAAGCTCAGGTATATGTCTTTCATAGACAGGTGTTATAACACTTGTTTCTTAGGGCTAGTTCTCTATTATGGCACTTTAAAAAGATGACAGAGTATTTTGTAACTTTTGTTTGTGTCTACAGTTTGGAACCATAATGTGCATTTTCCCACAGCACATTTAAATGTACAGACCACAAAAAGAAGGACAAACACCTCAATTATGGAGTTTTATTTATAGACATTCTGATTGATCAGAAGACGTTTTTTTAGAACAGCAGCTCTGTGAGACTTTCCAAAGAGTTTACAGAGTTTTATAGTAACAGACATTCCACATCTAAACTAATAAAAATAAATCGTAAAAATATTTGTTGCTATTTTACAAAATTAAATGTATAACCGTACACATCATATATATAGGTTTTTTTGAGACATTTATTCGACTGAAATGGAAGGAGTCGTCATTGTCAGTTCTTTCACAGTGAATTCATCATGACTCAAAGCAATTCTTGCTTTCTGGTTTATTTCTAAAACAAGAAACTCGTTTGTTTGTGGGAAAAATATGCCGGCAAATGAATGAATGAATGAATGAAACTAACTTTCATTGACATTTTTCCTACACTTTAAATGCATTAAAAGTGTAATGTAACAAATAAAAAAATATAAATGAAAAACAAACTTTCTTTTGGTTTCGATTGCTGCAAAATTGTGTTTGGTATGTAACTTTCATCAGTGGTGTGCAGTCAGGGCCAGCAAGTTCTTCTCTGTTGGCATAAACACTGGCATTAAAAACAACTATAATATTAATCTAATATTTGTTTCATTAAATTGTATTAATTTATTTCCAACAGTTTATTCTCTTCATTTCGTAGGGTTTCTCTCGGCTGCACCGTTTTCGGTATGTGGATGTTAGATTTTTTTGTCCAATCAGATTTTAGTCTCTATGTGCTGCCATGTTAATCTAATCTGTCCAGGGCCTTCAGAATCCGTAGTGCTGCCCATGAAACTTAAACTATATCAGCAGTGGCAGATTGCTAATTGGTTAAAGACTGTTTCTAGCTGGCCCACAATGACGTCAGGCATTTTTCCGTCCTCTGATTGGTTAATCAGAGTAGAACTGTTACAGCCAAGTTCGTCTACCGAAAAATGTACAGGTAACCTACATTTTTTACAGCCACATTGGCTGACAGAGAGGAAAAATTGACTTGTTTTCAGACAAACTTAAAACTTTGTTTTCAAGGTGGACTTTTCGGGAAAAAAACATCGTGAGGAGAGTTCAGCTTACCCCGAAGATAAGTAGCTTGTCTCAGCCCCGGAAAGATTTTCCAGACTAGTTCCGACGAACAGTAATGCCGGCTTACAGCCTTTAAATGTATTATATATTTTATTACATTTTTTTTATGTTTTTGTGATGTTATTAGATGAGTATTGATTCTGACCTGTTCCAGATGATGTATGTGGCACAGTTGTGGTTGTAATGTAGAGGTTTGGAGTCTTAACAGGGTTTCCTGCTTTAGTAAAAATGGTTTTTACCCTCAATACTCTCTCTATTTAGTTTAGTATTGATGCTTTATATAATTGCGACATGATAGTGGTGGTATTAAGTCCCCACTGAAGGGCCAGGTACCAAATGTACCGCCCGTCACTGACTTTTTTATGCCATCTGAAAAAAAAAAAAATTGCTAAAAAAAATTGCTAAAATATATAGCTTTCATTTGGGATTTTAAACACACTCCACAGTAAAAGTTTTGATTGGCATTTTTTCTACTGGTTGTAGTTTTAAAAATAAATAAATAAAATGTATAATTAAAAACAACCTATGATTTTAAGGTGTTAAACTGAGGATGATACTTCAATCCGTAAAAAAAAAATATCATCTGTTCTGTATCATCTGATCAATAGCAGAATTTCATCTGAGGACGGAAATACTCGAGACGTCAGATTTGCATGTGTGTGCAGAAGGTTTGTATATATGTAAAATCTATTACCTTCTGTCTGAATAAATATTTTAATTGGACCTGTCTAAAATCTTTTGTCTGATATCTGATTTTCGGAAAACAAAGACAAAGCTATGATGACCCATCCTCATCTCGGCCCACTAGAACACTAACACTATAGTCTCAGGACAAGCAAAGCAGAGAAAACTCGTTTAATCTAATTACATTGAAATAAGCATTTTAGTTTATGTATAATTTTTAAATTAACCTTGCATAAATTGCATACATACTTGTATTTTTTTTAAATAAAATGCCTAATTTGAACAAAATGCATTTCCAAACCAGCGTACTGCGCAAAACTAACGCAGACTTGACCTGAATGACACATCGACTGTCAGCTGCTGTTGGGCGGCGCATAATAACCAGGAAGCCTCCGCAGAAACGGAACTAGATGTTCCAGCAGAAAATATTGAATTAATGATTCAAGAAGCATCGCATAATTTATACAGAACCTAATTAGTCCTTGGGTAAGTCATTTATATCGGTTTTACTTTTCATAGCGTGCCAATTAAAGCCGTGTCAAAGGACTAAAATGTCGATTTTAACACAGCTTAGAATAGTCTTGGTTAGGCCGTATTCAGTTAAATCCCGCCTTCCGTGCTAACATTGGGTAGTTTAATCTTTATGTTAATATTGATTGGTTGGTGTCGTATGGACTGGATTATTGGCCAATCATAGAGCAGGAGGCGGGATGTTTAGGGGGCGACTAAGGAAATTAGTTTGAAAGGAGCTTGTTTGTAATATTCTTAGTCACATTGTTGTCGTTTTATTTATTTTTTTACAGTCACCAAGTTGAATTTAATAATCTATCACTTTTGTCACATTTTTTTCAATAACAAAGAAATGTAGTGTGTGTTAAGTCGCTAGGTTAGTTGATGCAGCTTGCTAACTCGCTAGCTAACGTGCAAAATGGTGGACCCAGATATAAGAACTTTTTACAAAACTGCTGCAGTGAATAATATTATGTGCGTAATAAAACACACATACAGAATAACATTTTTGTATATTTTACAACTTTAATGTTGTCATTATATCGTTAATGCTGTACAGTGGGGTTTTCCTACACTGTCAGTTTATTATTTATGTGTCCTGTATGTGACTCAATATACATAACATTTATTATTATTATTCACTGAATAATATTATTTAATATTAATATTATTCAACATCTGTGGTTAAAATTACGATCAGTATTTTGTCTGATCCAACCTGTACATACAACCAAATAATCTGATAGTAATCAGATTGAAAAGTCTTCATGTAAACACCTTAATAGAGCTGAAATTTAATCGCATTAAAATAAGTGGTGTAAATGGAAAATGTCCTGTCGAAAATAAAATCAGATTAAAGTAAGCATCGTAATCGGATCCGAAATACTGTGCTCTTTCCCGAAATTATTGCCTCACTTTAATCAGTTCTGATGGTGTTTCCTGTCACAGTGATGGAGGAGACGAACAGAGAGGCTGTGGCTACAGCCGTACAGAGAGTAGCCGGAATGCTGCAGCGCTCCGATCAGCTGGACAAAGTGGAGCAGTACAGACGCAGAGAGGCGCGCAAGAAGGCGTCAGTAGAGGCCAGGCTCAAGGTATGAGTGTTTGTCCTTGTTAGCAGTGCTTTACATAAATATTCACCCCCCTGCAGTCAAGAAATCTTGTTTGCAGGTTGGGACACTACAAAATTTGGATTTCTGTCAGGAAAAAAAAACCTTTTGTGTTGAGTTTCAATACTGATCATGTAGTGTTGTAATGCATCATCCGTCTTTCCCTCTCTCAGGCTGCTATCCAGTCTCAGCTGGACGGAGTGCGCACAGGGCTGACGCAGCTGCATAACGCCCTGTGCGACGTCAAGGACATCCAGAACTCGCTGGCTGACGTCAGTAAGGACTGGAGGCAGAGCATCAACACCATTGAGAACCTGAAGGATGTAAAGGAGGCCGTGGTGCAACACAGTCAGCTGGCCTCCGCAGTGGAGAACCTCAAGAACATCTTCTCAGGTGAACTCGAGCTCACAGCTATTCTCAAGAAAGTTCTATTTTAATAGATTATGTGCATTAGTGTGTCCGGTTTGGAGAAGCTGATGTAATGTTTTGTAAATCAATTACTATATCAGTGCCGGAGATTGTGCAGGAGACCCGTGAACTGATTGAGCGCGGTGAACTGCTGCAGGCGCACCGTCGACTCATGGACCTGGAGTGCACGCGGGACAACCTGCTTTACGAGCAACACCGACTGGACAGCAGAAGCGCGCCTGAACCAGGCCTTATCGGAGCTTATTTCGGTGAGGTTCACGGCCTCTCTGATGAGCTTGCCAAGCAGCTGTGGCTGGTCCTGCAGCGTGCGCTAGTCACCGTGCGACGTGACCCAACTATGTTGGTGTCGGTGGTGCGCATCATCGAGCGCGAAGAAAAAGTGGACCGCCGCATGCTGGAGCGCAACCGGCAGACCTCATTTCTCCCTCCAGGGCGACCCAAACGCTGGAAGAACCGCATGAGTGAGGTGCTAGAGGGCATGGTGAGCGGGCGCATCGAGAGCGCGCAGGCTGAGACACGGCAGTCCGACAAGATGTGGCTGGTGCGTCTGCTTGAGATCACACGCCGTTACGTGCTGGACGACCTTCTCATCGTCAAAAACCTGGTGGTACAGTGCTTCCCTCCACACTACGACACTTTCCGCCTCTTTCTGGACCTCTATCACAGAGCCGTGTCCGCTCGCGTCCAGGAGCTTGCAGAAGACGAGCTGGAGCCCAACGAGATTGTGTCTCTGCTTACCTGGGTGCTTAACACGTACAAAAGGTAAATACCGCATGTACTAACATGTCTGTCCTTCCTAAGAATAGAGAGCATCTCATAACCAAGATTCATAAATCAATAATCAGCATCTGAGTTAAATCATGAAGACACACACACACACACACACACACACGCATTGACAAAAATGGAACCTTTTTTTCACAAATTGAAAGGCTTTTTTTTTGTCTGGCTGCACCTGCATATATTGTTTAGGGACGGTCAGGTTGTGACCTGTTGATAATTCTGTCTGCGGCTGAAACCCCGCTGGCGTGCCTTGTGTTTAACCCGTGCGCGTCTTTTCACGTGAGGATTAGCGGCTATAAACAGTTCAGAACAAGCTGACTTTCACCTCGTTACGCATATACACATGAGCCCTTTTTACCCCCTTGTTTTTTTTTTTAAGATTATTGTTTGAGATTGAGACTGATAATATCTACGCTGATAATATCCTCCTCCTCTTTCCTTTTCCTGTGTCATGAAGTGCAGGCTTTCTGTCTCTGCTGCTTCGTGAGCCGTATCCAGAAATGACGTCAGTGTTGACACAGGGAACGTGTTCACAGGCTACACACCTGCTCATGTGAATGCTTTCCCATGAAATCATGCAAACTATCGGTGTGTAAATCAAGGGTTGCCAGGTTTTTCTATTAGAAATTAAAATTTTCTTCTCTTCTAGCTAATATATATATATTTTATTTATGAATTAGCACTTGATCCAGCACACCCCATTTTGCTCTGTTGCTCGTTTCGGTGGGTTTGGTTGAAGTTCCGTTGAATTATTTCATACTTTTCTTTTAAATCTGCTTGCTGTGGTGCCCGAAACATGTTTTTGCATTTTTTTAAAAAAATTTTTAACTTCATTTAGCGTGGAGATGATGGGCCATCCAGATCTTACACCCGAGTGTGATGCCAAGCAGCTGGAGCCTCTGCTGCCTGAGGATGTGGTAAACCAGCTGCTCGGCAAATACCTGACCACTTTTACAGTGAGTTTACATTGTTTTGCATCGCATTTCTGTTTCTATAGCAACAACTCGTAAAAGGAGTCTTATAGTGGACGCTCACGTTATCGCACCTGTACTTAAAAAAAAACTAGTTGACGTATAGTTGATGTTTATACAGGTAAATTTTCTGTTAGGACACATGGTTTTACTGTTTAGTAAAGGAGTCTCCAGTATCAACATTCCGAGGAATTGTTCATTGGTTAGTACAATATTACATTTACAGCATTTGGCAGACGCCCTTATTCAGAACGACTTACTTTCAACTCTTTATATAACTGAGCAATTGGGGGTTAAGGGCCTTACTCAGGTGCCCAGAGTGGTGCCTTGGTGGAGCTGGGATTCGAACCAACAATCTTTGGGTTGGTAGTCCAACGCCTTAACCCTGAGCCACCACCCAAATTTATTTTTATTATTAACTCTGAAAGAAAAAATTAAAGTCTGGTAGAAGACTAAAAGTTTGCAGCAGCTACCACCTTAGTGAGTTTAGTCAGCGTTGTGGTGAAGTGGGTTTAGGCGCCGGCAGCCACATGCGCAGATGCGCTCTGGCGACCTGGGTTCAGTTCTGCCTCGGCTCCTTTCTGGTCTCACTCCCGTCTTTGTCCCCCTCATCTATCAATCTGTCATATTAGTAAAGGCAATGAATGGCCAAAAAATATCCAAAGTGTAGACTGTTTATAATAAGAAGAGTACAAGCTGTATTGTCATTTCAGCCACATATATAGCAGATTCAGTACACATTGGATTGAAACAACGTTTCTCCAGGGCAAAACAGCACAATTACACAAAACTACAAAGAGCTACTTAACAGAAGAACAACAGCGAGCTTAGGACTGGTGCAAACAGTGCAAGACAAAAAGTAATAAAATAAAACAGAACCTTAGTAATGTGTCTGGGGGCCTAGGGGACTAAACGGTTCAGTCTTTGGGTAATTTATTATGGTTCAAGAGCCACTGTGGGCCCTTAAGCAGGGCCCCTGATCCTCCCTAGTCTACGAGCACTGTATTAGTGATGAGCTCTGACAGTATGTGAGCTCTGAAAAGTATTTTACTGTGCAGTAATGAATATGTGACTAATAAATGGCTACTTCCAATTAGTAATAAATATTATTACTGCTTGGCTGCATGACATCACACTGATTTTTATTTTATTTAATTTTTTTCAAAGTTCAAGGATGATTGTAATGTAGGTTTCTCCTTACTCTGACAGTCGAACATCACAGGCTGGCTGCGGAAAGCCCTAGAAACTGATAAGAAGGACTGGCACAAGGAGACCGAGCCTGAGGCAGATCAGGACGGCTACTACCAGACCACCCTACCTGCCATCGTTTTTCAGGTAGACGCTTGTATTCCTGCTCGTTTTCCAGCTCCTCGTTACTGCAATGGTTAAATCTTACTATGTGTCTTTGCGTCCAGATGTTTGAACAGAACCTTCAAGTAGCAGCTCAGATCAACGAGACATTTAAAGAGCAGGTACTGATGCTCTGTCTGAAACAGATGAACCACTTCCTCATCAGGTCAGAGTTCACTTGCAACAGAATTCCCAGTCCTTAGGCATTTCCTGTGGAATTCTGTCTCCTGAATCATAGCGTTGTGTCTCTTTGTGCGTTTCAGGTACAGGGACGAGGCCATTGCTTACAAGGAGGAGCACTTGAAGGATCGTCAACTCCCACAATGCTACGTCCAGTACATGATCGCCATCATCAATAACTGCCAGACATTTAAGTAAGTTTTCCTGGTTGTTCTTCTTATCACAGAGCTCGAGCATGTGGGTTTATCATATCTATCAATATCTATATTTTTGTTTTTTTTGTTCAGAGAGTCAGTAAATAGCCTAAAACGGAAATACTCGCCGTCGATGGAGACCAACCAAAATGATGCAGCTATCGAAAAAACCCTGAGCGATGTGGCAAAGGAGGGTTGCCAGTTCTTATTGGATGAAGTTTTTCTGGATTTGGAGGTAAGAGAAACTGCTGTATATTCTGTCTTTAAAAGTAACATCTGAAATAAAAAACAGTGGCTCCGTCTGAAATCACATTCTACTTAAGTATGGACTGTATTACAGTAAGTACGTTTAAAAAAGTTTGTTTTTATGGTATGAAATTCGGATGTTGTACATTCGCTGTGTTGATATCGACACGTGACATACGATGTCACAGCAGCGCAAAATTTTAAAGTTGGATAATGTTCAGTTTGAATGATGTTAAACAAGGAAATTTAAGTGACAAGGAACTATGTTCCATCTTAAAATATTTAAAGCTACTCACTTGAAATGTGGCTGCTTTTCAGTACTTCCAAATATGCCGAGTCGTCTCTCCCTCTTATAGGATATAAGTGTGTATTATGTGCATACCTTTGCATTTACAGCATTTGGCAGACGCCCTTATCCAAAACGAGTTACATTATTTCCTGTTATACAACTGAGCAATTAGGGGTTAAGGGTCTTGCTCAGGGACCCAGCAGTGGTGGATTGGTGGTGCAAACCCGGGTCTTCAAGTTGCGAATCCAACACCTTAACCACTGCGCTACCACTTCCGCCACTGCCACTGCATACTTTAAAATCCGGGGAAGTCATGGCTCATGGTTAAGGTGTTGGACTATCAACCCGAAGATTTTGGGTTCGATTCTCAGCTCCACCAAGCTATCACTGCAGCAAGCAAGCAAGGGCCCCTGAGCCAGACCCTTAACCCCTGATTACTTAGTTGTATAAAAGAGATAAATGTATGTTGCTCTGGATAAGGGCGTCTGCCAAATGCCGTAAATGGGAAATAAGTCATCTGGGTCATGTACTGTAATTTACATACATAAGGATTTGGACATACTACTCACCTCGTATACTTAGTTTCACCTACTATATAGTATGGAAGTATGTGATTTCATACAGGACCAAAGACTACTAAAAAGGAGAAAAATGCAGCCCTGATCTTTAAAAATATAAGAGAATTAATGGAGCATTATGTCGGTTTGTTTTTTGTTTATTAACTGTTTACAAATGTATGATGTATGAAAGCACCTTCAGTCATGTTTTTTTCCTGTAACTGCAAATTCTGAAGGGTTTACTAACTAACTAACTAACTAACAGTAACTAACACATGGTAAGTAAGTCTCAGTCACATCACTCACTGCGCAGTGAAATGCTTTTTTTTTTCTTTTTTTAAACATACCCCAGCTCAGGAGGATGGGATCAGAGTGCAGGGTTAGCTATGATGCAGCACTCCTGGAGCAGGAAGAGTTAGGGGCCCTGCTCAAGGGCCCAACAGTGAAACTTTAGCAGTGGTGAAGTTTAAAGCTTGATCTTCCGATTAACAACCCAGAGCCTTAGATATTTGTATTAGGTTATAAGAATATGACAAAAAATGCGGCTTGTCATGTGACAAAAAACTGCAAAAAAATTCTCTCGTGTTAAACAGAATCACCTGAATGAGCTGATGACCCGGAAATGGTTGACAGGCTCTCATGCGGTGGACACCATCTGTGTGACCGTGGAGGATTACTTCAACGACTTCTCCAAAATTAAGAAGCCCTACAATCAGGTATCGGAGTCAGAAGACATCATATACGCTTATTACATCATCGCTCTCTGTACGAAATAATGGACAAATCCTGGTGTGTGCATGTGTGTGTTGCAGGAGATGACCAGGGAAGCTCACCGGCGTGTGGTTGTGGAGTACTTGAGGGCCGTGATGCAAAAACGCATGACGTTTAAAAACGCAGACGAGAGGAAAGAAGGAGCGGAGAGGATGATTAAAGAAGCGGATCAGTTCAGCTTTCTCTTTAAAAAACTGTCGGCGGTGAGTTTCATCTTCCAGACCGAGCGCTTGTGAAAGGGTGTGATGTTGATTAGCTTATTGACTGGGTCAAATTTGACCAAAAGATTTTTGAATATTTATCCAATATTTCTAATATTATATATTTATCGAATTTGTCTAATTATAGAGTATCGAATAGATGGTGTGATTATTGTCTAAAATAAATCCCTCATGTTTTCGGAGCTGACGATGGTGGTCTTTAGTATGTGAGTGTATGAGTCACACAAACTCTAAAATCTTTTACAGAAAGTGAGATTGGGTTTAAAACTCAACTCTGTAGACGCTTAAAGACCAAGATTGCCACTGCTGGGCCCCTTGGGCAAGTTCCTTAGCCCTGTAACTGCTCCACTGGATTAATGATGACGAGATAGAGGAGATAATGATTGGTTGTTAGGTGGGAGATGTGGGTTATTTATAGAGCTCTGGATAATGGTGTAAACATTATAATGCATATTAGTCACTAGAGTTTACAGTGTCAGTGGATTGTAAGTGTTTCTAATGATTTAGTTAAAGATGTCTCCAATATTAAGATATAATGAGTTCTAATGCAGGTGTGACTGTTCTTAGGGAGAGGACACAGACTGGCTGTGTGGCTCCATCACCGCTATAGCCGAAGTGTTTAAGCTGACAGACCCCACGCTTCTCTTCCTGGAAGTGTCCACCCTCGTCTCCAAATACCCAGACATCAGGTCAGCCTTAATCTTCTGTTTAACCTCAGCAGGTCTGTTGTGTGTGTGTGTGTGTGTGTGTGTGACTAAAATGTGTGTTTGGATACAGGGAGGAGCACATCGTAGCCTTGCTGGCGGTTCGAGGCGACGCCACGCGGGACACGCGGCAGATGATCATCGAAACGTTGAACCAGAGCAAACCGTCGGTTGGCATCAACACCATGCCTGTCTTCAAAGAGATCACTGTGCCATCCATTACAGCCATGACCGCAATGGCGGTGCCCAAACTGCTGAAATAATTATTCCACTAAGACCTGACCGTCAACCTGCTCGGCTTCGGTATAATAATAATCATCATCATCATCATCATCATCATCATCATACAGACAGACACAAGTGTGTATAGAAAACCTTTACATGTTTTCTTTTGAACACTAAAATGATCCTGTGACTCCTTCCCACACTGCACACAACAAAGACTGGATGATCATTTCACTATTATGTGTTTGTTTTTGTGTGTGTGTGTGTGTGTGTGAGAGATCCTCTGGGAATGAAATCGAGTCACAACTTGACCTTCCTGGCAGTTTTTTCCACAGGAGCTGACTGTAATGCTCGCACTTCCTGTTTACATGCAGGACTTGGATCGTTCACAGCACACGCTTCCTGGTGTGTAAAACAGCCACGTTAAGAGCATAAATTACACCAATGCTGTAAAGTTGATTTAAAAAAAATGTACATTAATAAAACTGTAAAAACAGGTTTTTTGATAGTTGTTGGGAGTTTTAAACACACAAGCAGATGCTGTGGTTTCTGAATTGACCCAAGAGATGTTTCTCAGGTCCCTGAGCCAGAGCACAATTTCTCTAATCCAATTAGTTAAATCTCACTGGCAGACTGCAGTGAAAGGACAGGACATTCATACCAACAATTACACTTTTACACTAAATTGTGCGACAGTTTTCCTCGAGTCGTTAAATTTACCATAAACAAGCTTTGTGCAGAACGGTTCAGTCCATTATATAATAAACTTCTGCCTCCTAGTGGCCGCACAGTGTAACACAAAAAGACACTTCTGAGCTCTTTTTTTCCTTCAACATTTATTGCTAATAATTCAACAAAAAAATGCTCCATTTGCTTAAAATGCAAATACAATCAGAGATAAATTGTAACCTCCATGTTAATCAACATTTACATATGAAATACAATAAACAATCTCAAAGGCCTAAATAAAAACAAACTCTTTTATACAGTACAGCATCGTAAACCATTTAATGGATTAATACAGTTGGCAGGTTCCCGGGGTTCGTTTTTTAGAGTTCAACTTGAACATAACGTCTCCGAACATGCAAACAAAATAACACTATTAATAAAAGTTTATAAATGCAATGCCTGGCTTTAAAAGAAAAAAAGACACCAACCGGCTGCCAATCTGCAACAATTTCAAGGGCTCAGGTTGTCTGACAAGTTCAACTGAACATCAAAATGACATCCTGGCTTAATGTCGTCAGTACAAAAATGAGCCAAATCTTTCCATAGAAAAAAAAAAAGGGTTTTTTGCAGCTTTGGCAATTTAAGATTTGCTTAATTTCTTTTCTGTTCACGACCTTAAAACTAAATAATTACACAACTTATGCAAACTAAGACTTCTGAAATCAAAACATAGTGTGGGCAAATCAGCACATTATATATTTATATATAGAATTATAATTAGAAAATTAGGTTTTAATAAGCAGGCAGGGTCAGTCTGACATCCTTAAAAAGTTAAAAATAAATCTCCATCGTAAGACATGTTTTTTGTTCCTCGCTCTCTGTAGCCACAATGTCCTCAACAGAGTCTTTGTTTTTTTCCTACTCATAAGGCTTGAAAGAGGCAACGCACACAAACAACCTTGTTTGAAATCTGAATGTGAGTGCAAGAGCGGTGGCGTGGTGTGACTGCGGGCAAGTAGCCCTTGCTGCAGGACTGAAAGTCCAGGAGGTGGAATCTGTCCTGATTCGGCTTGTCCTACATGAGAGTAAATAAAAATCCAGAAAGTGAAGTTGGCCCTAATCTTACTCCTAACGTGTGGGTATAAATGAACCAATATCCAGGAAGCATCATGGGGCCTAATCCAGCTTCTCCTATCTGGGTGCAAATAAACCAAAAGTTCAGGAGGCGGAGTCAGACATGATCCAGCCCCTCCTACGGGTGTGTAAATAAACCAGAAATCCAGGAGGCAGTCAGATATGACCCATTTCCTTCTACCTGCAAGTAAATAAAACAAAAAATCCAGGAGGCGGAGTCAGATATGATCCAGCTCCTCCTACCTGTGTGTAAATAAACCAAAAGGAGACCATATCCCAATACTCCAATTTAGGTGTAACTTAACTCAAATGGGTGACCCAGGCTTAATTCAGCACCATCTCTCTTCATGATTATATAGTAAAGTAATGTTCCAGCATTGACTCAGGTCTAACTCCACCACCCTGGACTCCTGGTTCTGCAGCAAGAATTATCTAGCTGACTACAGGACGTGCGCTTAATTTGTGCTGCTGCTAAAGTCAGTTTGTGTTGAGTCCAGCATAAAAACACATGCGTTATGGATCGGTCACAGAGGCGCCCCCTAGTGGACGAACGCAGCTCTGAATTAACGCCAGCAGCTTTTATGCTGTAAATATCAGTGCACTTTGATACCTGGTGTGTGTACGCACGCACGCACACACACACACACACACACACACACGCACACACACAGGAAAGCTTATTGAAAGCAATACTATTAGATATAAAGTCCAAACAGTTGTGCGGTGGCGTGAGACAACTTTTTCACAGTACAACGTCTGATTTTAATTATACATTTTACATTCGGAACACACAAAAACGTAAGAAGAAAAATTACTATATAAAAGAATTAACGCCTCCCAAACAAACAGTAAATAAAGTTCTCTCGTTTTTTAGCTGCAAGTATAAAAGATTCAGAAAACCTTCTTTCGAGCTATAATAAAAATGTCAGTCTCAAAAAAAAAAAAAAAGCATATGGAGGATATTAAATTCTCAAGTTTAAATGACTCTTCTTTTTTATGTTTAAGCTCAAAAGGTAAAGACTTCAGTGTACACTCGATTGAAAAAACAATGTGGATGCATTGATCAAAACCCAAACCTGTTTCAGTGTCCTGAACGAAGCCCTCCAGCTCAGTCTAAAACGTAAAAAAAAAAACAAACAAAAAACATACTGGAGGCATGTATTAGTCTAGTCGCATGTTGGAGCAGGTTTGTCTCTGCAGTCTTATAAAAAAAAAAAAATAATCATGACTTAAGCTTATAAAGGTGGCTTATACAAATACACACACAAATCCCATCGCTTTAACACACAAACTCTAGTGTGTTTAACACAAAATAAGATATGGCGTCTCCTTGGTCCTAAACTCGTCATTACTCAGCTTTGTCTAGTGTCTCAGACGAAGGTGGGGCGACGTACTTGAGCCGGAATCCACCTAAAAAACACACAAGTAAAACACAGCTCAGAGGAGCCGAAAAATTGTATCGTCCAATAAGTGGTTTTATCGATATTATTCCTGATATTTAAGAGTATTTTTATTCCATATCGGTTTTGCGATACCGGGTTAGCCGATATATGACACTATCATGTTGGCAACAGATCAAAAATTACTAAACATGTCTGTGCATTGTGTGGCCATATTTTCTTAAGAGTTGAAGAAAGAGGAATAAAACCAGTGGCACAATGTTGTTGACAAATTGCAAGCATATCAATGTGTATAATAATGCTTTCTGGCTTTTCTAGGGGTACTGAAAGTACCCCAAACTTAAACAGATTACACAGATTTAGATAAAAACGTAGACTGCAAGGATACTCGTCACCTCTTAGTGTTACCTGGCTGCCCGGCATCCATGGATGGCTGCTTGCAGTCCTGTGCGTAGTGGCCGCTCATGCCACAGTTATAGCAGGACACACTGCCACTCTTCTTTATCCCCATGGCGCCCACAGGAGGAAAGACGGGAGGATAGAAGCGTGCAAACGGTGCGACCTGGGGAATGGTGGCATAGCCAGGCTGTGCGGGCATCAGGTGGTCTGTGTGGGCTTGTAGCAGTGTGCTGCTGACAAAGGCAGTGTTTGGAGAGGTGTGTGCATAGAAGGGCAGCGATGTTCCATTCCCTTGATGGCCTTGGGTAGGGAAGGTGGTGCTGCACAGCGATGGTGCCAGCTGGAAGAACGGGGCTGGTGGACCAAACATCTGGCGAGTGGGATGTGCAGGCAGGAAGAAGCTGGCAGGAGACTGGTGGGCTCCACTGCCTCCGCAGGAACCACGGCAACCGCAGGTGTTGCAGCCATTCTGGTGTGACTGTGCGGTATTGTTGATGTATGCCGAGCTCTCGCTTGGTGCTGGCATGCTAGTGGGGGCTGCTAGAGGCGTAGAGCTGGGTATCTGAGTGCTGGGTATCATGGTGCTCGCAAGAGGACACTGGACTAAACCAGAGGGTGTGTGAGGGCCATGTGACTGAACACTAGCCTTGGCACAGAGTTTTCCCAGTGCAGCAACAGTGCTGAGCGAAGCTTGAGGTGCAACTGGCTCAGGGAAAGCCGGTGGAAGTGGGCACTGGCTGGTGTCTCCAGGGACGGCCATGCTGGGTCTTGTGTCCTGTTTTCCCAGAGGGATTGTGATGGTGAGTTTGCTCTCCCCGGCATCTCTGTGCGCGGTGCTGTACTGCAGGGCATAGGGGAGGCACGAGCTGAGCGCCAGCTCCACCACAGCTGAGGGTACGTTTGAACCCGAACGCTCTTGTTCTGACATCAGCGGATTTACCATGGCAACCGCCTTCCTGCCTGTTCCCTGCGCATGAGGGATGCGGGGTGTGTCAGCCGGCTCCAGGACAGAGTTATCAGACTGGGTCTCTGTGTCTGTACAACACACACACAAAATTAAAAAAAAGAGCAGAGCAGAGACGGTACGGTATGCAGTACGAGGTGGGCTAATTCAGAGAGCTGACCTTGTGTTTCCCGAATGCCCTGATGGTGGACAGGGCTCGACGGCAGCGAGTTGGAGCTCTCTGAGGACGTGTCTCCGTAGGTGTCCCTGCTTGAAGCTTTGAAAAACAGTACAAATACACACACACACACACACACACACACACAGCATGTAAACCAGATTTACACGCACACATATACCCACACCCCAAACCTACATCTGCCCGTCCACCCTACCAAAAGAAACACAACACACCTCCCCACCCCCTCTTACAGCTACCATTATACTTACTCACTTCAGTTTATAAAAAAAAAAAAAAAAAACACACACACACTGAACCTTACAAAACACATATACTTACATATGGCCTGATTTATCATTTGGACTGCAGGTACTCTCTGAATCCCGTTGGCTACAGAACTTTTTCCCACTGGGCCTCTTCTACCTCTGTCCCTGTGAAGAACACAAGGTTTCAACATGCGCACACACACACACACACGCTTGCACACACTTATTTCTATTCCGTTCGGACACTTTGGCATCATGCAGGTATTAAATTACCGTTTGCCTGCTGATCTGGCTTTGCTCTTTCTCTCTTCACACTCCTTCAAGATACAAAAAAAAAGCAGAGAAAGTTCTAGAACACTTGTTAAATCAGTAAAGTAAAAGGAAGAAAGAAAGGAGTTGGGAAGAGAACGTGACCTGCTCTGGTTCTGTCCCGCATGGCTGGGAGCTGCGCCTCCTCCCAGTCACCTCCCCGTAGGGCTCGCCGTGCAAACTCCTTCTGCTGCACTCCCACTGCACACTGTCCACGTGCTGCTTACTGCACGCACGCACACACACACACACACACACACACAGCCTTATGATCCCTGTGTTAATTTTTTATTTTAATAATTATCAATGTGGCAGTGAAACCTTGACATGCAAATTTAATTAGTTCTGAAGACGAGGTTTTAAAGCAAAGGTTTGTATTGTGATACAAGTTTTCCCATAAAAAATAACGTTAATGCAGATAATCTATTCCAGCCCTCTATATTACCAATTTCCAACACTAGAATCAAATTTATGCATTAAAAAACTATCAAACATTTAGAAAAGACACGTGAATTAAGTAAAATATAAAATAAAATAAAAAATACATGTAGCTTTTGAATGCATGACAAAGGTAATGTTGGTAGTTTTGACCTTTCGAAACAGCTTTTCCTAAATAATACAATTCGTTATAATCGTAAAAAAAAGCTTTGCTTGGTTTATGTTTACGCAAACTAATTCCTCCTTCCGGACGTACACGTAACTAATCGGTTCGAATCAGTCAAATGCCGGACGTTCTTTGTATGCCGATGCAAAATTTAAATCCTTAAGGTGAAATTTTTAAGTGAGGGCATCCATAAGTTGAATTTGCCACTTTATTCATCCTTGTGGGGACGTCTGGTGTGTAAACATTTTTCTTAGGATCAAAAAGTCCCCACACGAAAGGGAATGCCTTTTTTTATATATATATATATATATATATTATACACACAAAAATATTAGGGCAGTGAATAATAATAAAACCCATGGCTTACCCATGGCTTGTGCTTCCAGCAATGTGTGTTCTGGATCGGGGGACGCCGTAAGCATCTAGGTCTAGACCATAGAAACCAAAACACAACCTTATATAACTTCCGAGATTTTTACATCCTCAAAGCAGCTCACATTTCACTGTAATCACTTTAGTGACAATCATTTTACATTTTGTCTTGTAATTGTCTATTTTAACGAATTTTGCTATTAGAAATAAATGATTCAACTTAGAAAATCCAATCTGTAAAAGCAAGAAGACAGTGTTAACCTTGGAATCATCTAAAAATATCTAAAGCATTTAATTATCTTATATTTGTATAGTTGTTTTAATTGAAGATATTAATACATTATGTTAAGTAGTAATAAATTGTTCTAATAAACAGATCACAATATTTTTTACTTATTTGATTTTCCAGTGTACGATCTGTATGATAGTAAAAAAAAAAGGATTTTTTAAACTTTTAGCCCAAACCATCACTGTGAACTTAACTGAGCTTTCAGATTAAATATTAAGAACAATCTGAAAACACTGAGTAATTAAAATACAGCAGATGTGGGACATGCACACAGATGCGTACGTGTGTGTGTGTGTGTGTGTGTGTGTGTGTCTGATTTACCCTCATCGAAGCTGGAGGTCTCTGAGCAGTCCTCTGAGAAGCGAGACGCTGGCTGTCGGGTTCTGGCTCCAGGTGTACTGTTACCTGCGCAGAAGAGCAAACAGAGTGCTTTTACACATCCCTCAGGTCTCACACACACACACACACACACACACACACACACCACACACACACACACACACACACACACACACACACAACACACACACACACACACACACACACACACACACACACACACACACACACACACACACACACCTAAATGAAACTCTATTTTAGCTACTGTTTTCATCCTGACACTATTCATATAAAAACATGCGTGTGTGGGTGTGTTACTCAGTATCTTGGTGTCGCTGCCAGTATAATAAGCACAAGCTATTGCACAATTTTAGTAGCACCAGAAGCAAAACGTCACACTTTAAAGAAGCGCTTTAGAACAAAAAATAATTAATATCAAGGGAGTGACAGGAACTAAGACAAGATTATTATGCACTTAAAGCCAAAGCTACTAAGTCCAAGTTAACTCTTATACTGTCTTGCTGTCACCTTAATAAAGCCTAAAATAAAGAAAAAATAATAATCACCGGGTTACAACGGGTTTATTTCAAGCAATTACATACCATATTTATTCTTTATAAACAGGTCAAAGTTTATAAATGATACTGCATCTTTTGGGGCCCTGAGCAAGGCCCTGAAATTAGTGTAACACACAGCTGATACACCTGTCTGTCTAAAGTGTAGCCTTGTTAAAGCTTCCATTAGTGATTATCAAGTTTTCTATTTCTTTTTTTCCTGTAAAATGTTAAAATGTACCCAATGTTTCCTTTTAACATCCTCCTCCATCTTTATTGCTTAGTCGAGCAGAACAAACATCTGTATGTGCTGGCAAACGGTTTTTAAGTATACAAACTTTCCATTTCAGAGGAAAATCCCAGGTGCCTCAAACATCTCTGCAGGTTATCAGGTTGTGAGTTTGTGGTGTAAAGATGTGCTAGTGTTACAGTAAATAGGAAGTAAACGCTTACTGTGACTACAGTGAAGGAAAGACGCTTCAGGCAGGAAGAATCCCGAGGCCTGGCACATCTGTAGGAACTGCCGTGGCACGGACGCAAAACCTGCCCTATAGAAGATACACAGAGACAGAAGACACATTTTGACGAATCGATTCAGGTGATTCAGCTTATTCTTGATTCAATATGAAGACTGTGGGGAAGTGGTGGCTCATGGTTTAGGTGTTAGACTACCAACACTACCAAAGATTCTGGGTTCAATATCCAGCGCCACCAAACCACCACTGTTGGGCCCCCGAGTAAGGCCCTTAACCCCCAATTGCTCAGTTGTATAAATGAGATAAATGTATAAGTGTGGATAAGGGCGTCTGCTAAATGCTGTAAATGTAAATGAAGACATGTCATCTATGAGCTGCATTAACATTTAATCGGTTCGGTTTGTTAGGACTTACAAAATCAACAAAACCTAATGTTTAAAATTAATTCAGGTTTTTTTGTTTCTGCATCTGAAATCATATACTGCCTAAATAAGTACTACAACTGAGTTAGTAAAAGTCTGTTCTAGTATAGTTATGCATAGTGTGAATGAAATTCAGATGTACTACATCGGTATTGATATGGTCATGTGACGTCACTAGCGTAGCATGAATTTAAAGCTTGATAATGTTTAATATAAACAAGTATAATTTAACCACAAGGAACATTTTTTCCTAAAGTTTTAAAGCTACATTAAACAAAAAATGCTGTGTTACCGCTTCCCACTATTTACATCAGCAGCATTTACAGCATTTAGCAGACGCGCTTGTCCAGAGCGACATACAGATGTGCTTTAAGCAGCAGGAATTAAAGTTAATCTATCCCACGAGATATTCATCATCTAATATAATTAATCTAAGTAAGTTTGTCTTTTTGTCCTGTTCTGTTTCTAAATCAATAATTGCTCTAATTTGAAAGCAAATGTAAAAAGTGCATAATTATAAGTTAATTAAAAGTGACGAAGAAAACTTCAACAAACAAAACACACCCTCACCCCTACGGTGACGCTGTTATTACTAGTGTTGTCACGCGTCATTTCCTCACTGCCACAACCCTGCGCCTTTAGTGTTGCCTTTAGCATTATAAAAAAAAATTATGTTGAATAATAATCAAAGGTGCCTCTGGTGAGTGTACATAGCTAGTTTTGCTAACTAGTTTGCTCTGATAACCGGGGATTAAAGCAAAAGTAGAACAATAAGCAAATGTAAAACGAGCAAACTATTTTTGTTAGGGTTAAAGCCACATAAGCCACATAGAAAACCACATAAACCACAACCTCCACATGATGGTTGCTAGCATAAACACAGGGTTTGAGTAAGAATTATTAATGGTGCCATGAGGCAACACTGTAGCTTGCTGCCAGTCTCTGCTTTCCCTCAGGACAAATCAGATCTCCAGCGAAAGATGAGCACTCCCACTAGAGGAAGATACATCCCCAACCCCCGCTGTCCTAAATATTCCGACCTGCCACTTGTTCAAAGCAACGCAACCTCGGAGCCTTCTTCGCTCTGATCTACACGACACACAGCAGACCTTCTCCAAGCCTGCTCTTAATTCTTCTGACAGATTGAAGAAGAAGCAGTAATTATATTCAGTACAGTTCATATCAGCACCAGAGATTTATGGAGTTATGTAGGCCGATTTCTGTGGGAGATCCGCGCTTTCATTTCATCTGTCTTTCATCAGCTGGTGCCGGTTCATGCAAGTGTTTAGAATTGTGCGCACAACATATATACATTAAACATGTTAGTGTATATAAGAGAGATAAACACTACAACGAAAAGGATTAGGAAAGTTTTTCCACAGATTTTCCAAGAGAAAAAAAGAAAAAAAGGCAACATTAAGAAAACGTTAAAGGAAAAATTCAATTCAATTCAATTTGATTTCTATAGCGCTTTTTACAATGGTCGCTGTCTCAGAGCAGCAATTTAGTTTGTCCTGATGAGCAAGTCAAGCGCAACGGAGGCAAGGAAAAACACCCCGAGATGGCAATAGGAAGAAACCTTGAGAGGAACCAGACTCAGAGAACCCATCCTCATTTGGGTGATAAACAGATAGCAGGAATTATGCAGTCACACTGAGTGTGTAAGCAACTGTAGTCACAAGTCCTTAGAAAACAGCTGGAGCGGCTTCATGGCAGAAACAAGCTACAAAGTTTTTTCGTGGTATTTAATTAACCTTTTACAGTACAAAATCTGTTTTTAATAATAAACTAATCCTAATCCTATTCCAGATGTAGTCTCACTCTTTTTGTTTTTAGAATCTCCACACGTCTGTACTGGTTCTCCACTAGATTGTGTTGTGTGACTGTGGGGATTTGTGTTTATTTAGTCACAATAATGAGATCAGACAGTAATGTTGGATGAGGAGGTCTGGGATCCAGTCAGCATTCCAGTTCATCCCAAAGGAGTCAGGATTCTTCATGTTCTTCCACTCCAACCAAAACACAGCCTGTCCTCATGGAGATCAGGGACTTTGTGCAGAGGGACTTGGTTCCAGTGAAGGAATAATGTAATGCTACAACATACAGAGGGATTCTAGACAACTGTGTGACTCAGAGTTTATGGCAACAGTACTGGTTAAGAGACGTTACTAAGGCCAAATACAAATACAAATAACATACTTAACTAACACGCTATAAATAAAAGAGTATTTAGGGTAAGTAAGTAAAAGTTTAGGGTGCACAAAAAGGTGAAACAGAATCATACATTAGGAATAAGCATTTAAAAAAAACTACTTTATTTAAGCGTTAAACGAAAATTAACACCAATTAATATCGCCCCCTGCTGGTAGCCGATATGGAGTAAAATCTATTCAATAGCTTGAAGGTATAGCTCATTTACGCAACATATTTTTGTTGCTAAGAACACTTGCTTTATAATTGCCTAAATTCTCAATGATGATGATGATCTCTAAATGATATAGTTTGGGGCATTTTTGTCTTTATTGTGCAGATGGGACAGTAAGTAAAGTAGAAGAGAGGAGGGGGTGGATTGGGGAAGTCTCTAAGTCGGTTTAGAACCCGGGATGCATGGAGTGCAAGAACGCCATACATGTCGATGCCCTACCCATAAGGCTATTGCGACAAGAGCAATTAATTAATTAATTACTGATATGATTTGAAATTACTCAGCATGCCTATATCTAGCAGCAACGCTGATATTATTTAGATCTGTTTTCTGGTAACTTCCTGAAAGCTTGGTCAAAAAATCCACAAGTCCAGCTCTACATCACAGAGTGCGCAAGCATGAGGATCCCATTTGGTCTGATGAAAGGAGTCAGAATCGAAGGTACCACTCACCTGAGCGTTCTCTCCAGATTTCTGTGCTCGCTCTCGGCCCGACTCAGTAATCCGATAGCGTCCTGCTCGAAACCCCCTGCGTTTGGGTCCTTACACAGCTGCGGGCAACAACGAAGGAAAAAAAAGCTTTAAATATACATACATTCTTTTATACATTTTCTAACATGCTTAAGCTTTAATATGTAAATAGAGATAAAAAAAACCACAAGCAGTTATGATTCGCGCAAAAAGAGAGGGTAGGGACACTACCTTAAGAAGAAAGTCCAGTAGTTCACGATGACTTTTGGTCACAGCTGTAGATGACGAGTCGGACCATTTTACCTGGAAGGCAAGGACAGTGTTAAAAAATGGCAATGGATTGTGGGCTTTCTTAGACACAAGCTATTTTAAAAATAAACACATCGTTCACATCACTTCTGTGGTGCTGTTACTTCCATTCTCGGAGTAGGAAAGAAGTACGGACGCAAATGCAGGATGATGTCAACACTCTGACTCTTCATTTTACTATGCAGCGGTTGTAAGAATGATGTCAGCTGCATGTGTGAGTGTTCCCGAACTGCCGTGCGATTAAAAATATGTTGTTACATAATTTTCACCAGGACGTCAGCTCAGTTTACATCTTAAATGTGTATGACCACCTTTTACAGCCTGTTTTAGTAGTTTACTGCGTGTATAAATGCCGAGATATTAAACACATACTGCACTGTAAGATTTATGTAATAAAAGAATCTTTTGTTTATATAAAGCAATTTTTGTGAGTTTTGTTAAATTTTGGGGTAGATTAAAGTTATGTTCAACTACTTTTCTAGAAAAGCTCTTTCAACAAATGAATAAACATTATGACACGACTTTGCGGACAGATTTAAATTTAATTTTTACTTTTAAATCTAATTTTAAGTTTGGCAATCACAGACTGGGACTGAAAATCATCCAGGAGAAAGAAATGAAAATAACCAAAGATTTTCTGCAGATCTGGGCCAAGACGCAACACAAGTTAGCCAAAAAAAATTTCCAAAAAAAATTCAGTACAATCCAACCAATCAGAGTGACAATGCCAATGGTTTGTAGGCGTGGCATCTGAGGCTGGGAGTATAGCTTGTGTTACTGCACATGACCAACAAGTAAATACAAATCTGTGATATGAATCATAGTTGACTGCTTAAAATTAAAATAAAGAATTAACCGGTACAAAAGATATCCAATACTTGTAACCTCACAGTAAAAATAAACATTTAAACACTTTACTTTCTGTACCCAGACATAACAGCCTTGCGTGTGCTCCATTTAGAACAGGGCAAATACCTGAAAGTCGGCCGTTCCATTGACTTGAGAAATCCCTTTGGCATTACTAAACTAGATTAGATTAAGAGTGGATTGTGTGTGAGGAACATGTTTACACAGTATCTGAGTTCAATGGACGCAAGGATGACAGAGAGGCTGTGATTTCACCCCTGAGCTTGTTCCTAGATGGTGTGAGTCACGGTGGAAAATTGCTGGGCATCCCAAGGCACTCGCTAGAGGTCGGAGAATTAAGGATTAACGATACGTCATTTGGGGTCAGGACGCAGTGTGTTAATCTTCCACTCGCGTGGTATTACAATTATCAAAGCAGAATAAGGGACAAATATGAAAACTCTGCATTCATTACAACAAAACAAAACTAAGAGGAATAAACTGAATAGCTGGGACATTTTTTGGCACACTCAGGCACAGCCAGAGTCGATAAGAGGATGGATGTAATTATAGCAATTTGTCATCCCCAGACGCCAACAAGCGAGTGTTGAAGGGTTTATCGGCAGCGCTGAACTGCCTTTTAACACCGAAGCGGCCCCCGAGCAAACACAAAGCAAACACCAAGCTGTTTTGTCTGGCGTCCTTTCCTGCGACCAGACTGTTTGCAAAGTCAAATCAGTTTGACTCAATGCTGATGTCTTGATATCAAGTTAGCACAGAGTACATGTAGGCTAGGCGGCTACAGAGGCATGGCGCAGACCCTGGGAACAAAACCGTGGAGCTCTCCTTGAAATGCAGTGAAAGCTGAAAGTGAGAGCAGTGAAAACTGTTAAAAAGGGGTGTGGGCATTTAGATCCTGGAAACTGCGGCAGCTGGGAATCAAAACCTGGTTGAAACACCTTGAAATGCAGTGAAAGCTGAAAGTGAGAGCAAATCATTTCCTTCTTTGTTTAAAAAGTGGGTGTGGGCCAGGATTTATCATCCTGACACTCCCACCCCCCCCCCTCTCTCTTCCACCCTCACAATCCTCTGGAGATAAAACGGGAAACGAAGGATTACATGGAGAACCTCTTACACACTGAGCCAGCAGGCAGAGTGAAGCGGTCAGCTTGTGTTTTTGGCTGCGTTCCAAACTCGCACATACACACAAACCTGGTGCGAGGTCTCATGAGAGGAAGCCGGTAGTGACCGGAATTATGTAATAGCGAACTGCAAGACTAGATTACGCTGGAATTTGAGAGACCATTAAACACCTGTAAACCTCTTCGCACTTCCTTTTTGCAAAAATAATAACCAAGCTAATAATTTTTAATGAGGTCCCAATTTACTTTCTTTATAAACAAGCTACAAGCCTGTGGCGAAAAGTATGCAGCACACAACATTTTAAAGTTTGGAAGTTACAATCTGATCTGGTGAGATTATTTCGGGAGTTTGTATGCTGTTTATTTAGCAGTTTTGCTAGTGGTAGAGTTCAGAAACAGATTTTACTGCTGAAACCAAAGTGCCTCTGCTCAATCACTGAGGAAAGATGGATAAATTGGCAAGAACACACTTCATCATGCCACATGCAGGCAGGCAGATGGTCTGGTTCTCCAAGTTCCAGCTCTTTTCTCATATGCTGTGTTTGTGTGTGTACAGAATTACGTTAGGCAAAAAAAAAAAAAAAAAAACCTACGATGAATCTTTCTTTTCTTAACATTACTTTAGTACCTTTTCTACTAGCTAAGTAAAAAATGAAATGAAAAAATTGTCTAAAGACGCACATGCAACAGAAAAGCTACTTTGGCTAGTTTACTTTTTAGTGAATACTACAACCACCACCTTTTTTTTAACTTTTGCCACAAAGTCTGACACAGCTTCCTAAAATGACTTGGTAGGTCGTAGTATTACATTACTACTTTACTCAGAGGAACATAAAGACTTAAAGAATAGTCCAGCATGATAATGCCCCTGTACACAAGGCCCCTGAACTCCATAGAGAGAGACCCTGAAATATTTATTCAGAAACCTGCGAGTCACAAAATCAAATGGGAAACAAAATCACTATTAATCACATTTTTGGGAACAGGAAAAAAAATATCTCAGCAGGACTGGGCTGGACCAGAAATCATAACACTATGATACCCAACTTCATACACCAATAAACATTTTTTTATAAATAAACTATTTATTGTAAATTTGAACTTTGAATTCTAGTTCTTCAGTCTCTTTATGCTCCTCTCTTTTTTGTGGTTGACATGCTTTTCAATTGTAAGGGTTGCTGGTAGTAATGCACCTAGTGGGACAGCATTATTTGTTGGAGTGGGATGGGAGAGGTTTGAAAATCCACTCCTGTGTCAGCCTCTACATAAAGACATGCTGTGTCCTGATTGGTGTGGAGAAACTCAAGTATCCTGCATTGAATTCATACTAGCGTGACAGAATCAAATACAAATCCCCACAGTTACACAACATAATCTAGTGGAAAACCTGCACAGAAGTCTGTGGATTATTATCGGAAGAAGAGGAAAAGTGGATCTGGAATAGGATGTTAAAAAAACGCATGATCCTCAGAGCGCCGTCTATTTGTAATCAAATAGATTTTATTTTGCTTACAGCAGGAACTGAAAGACTTGGTGTCATGCTTGAATGGCGCTTGAAGTCATGATGAAACACCGTGGTGTCCATGAACACTTCCACTGCAGCGGGTGTCACGGCGACTCTTGAGCCAAAGAAAGCAGGAGAAAGGCTATCCTCGTCAATCGCGAGCACCCTTGAGGTTTCGCCCACGCCTCCGGGGACTAAGGAAATACTACAAGATGGATGTGTTTCTCCTTTTGGAGCCGGAATAAAAGACTCTTTTCAGCCAAACAGAAGGCTGCGTTTTCTAGAGGACAACCAATAAAACCTTCACACACTTGCTTCACAGATTTTTAGAGAGACTTACAGAAGTTTTAGTGGGGGGAAATTATGGCCACTTTCTGATGAAGCTAAAACGACTTAAAATATTACCTTAAATTTGATTTGCTTATTTGACATTAAAATGTTAGGAAAGTTACGTCGTCGTCTAGTCAGTAGTGATGACTCACACAAATCTGTTCCCAGTGATGTCTATATAACTACAGGCGTCTTATTTGAAAGGGCTGAAATGCTTCGGATTTTTGTCTGTCTCAGGTCTTCCAGAAGAGAAATAGACAGACCTAATTTCTCAAAACTTAAATCTAGCCATCACTGTCGTGTCTGATTATAAGTCATTAACGCAATATAATCCTGACCAAGAGCATGGCTAGCAATTTTGGGGACTATGAAAGAATATGAGGACCCTATACGACACCCATTCCGCACTGTTACTACTAATAAAACAGATCTCTGAGGGCCCCCAAAGTGCATGGGCCCCCAGAATTCTACTAATTTGCACCTCTTAGTGGCAGCCCTGAAAAATTAAGATTTGGCACTAGACGTGCCGTTTCGACTACCGGCTTCGAGGCAGCACAATAACTCGCACTTTGGGAGAACCGAAAGGGCTGCATACCGTTTTGCATGGTAAGAAACCTCCTTTGTATTGAGAAAACACTCGCTGCTCCAGAATGACCTTTCCCAAGGCCTGAAAAAAGCAAAAATCTCAGCAGAATCAAAAGATGCTAATAATTCTTATCACTTTCAGTTTAATCCTGAGTGCCTTTCCAAACACAGCTGAACATCACATCTGCATATAGAACTTTTTTTTAAAAAAAAAAGGGTAAAGTGCATTTCTTTGCCTCTTTAACTTACAGACACTTTTTTAAAAGCTCCCCAACCACACTCATGAATATTCATAAGCAGATTACCATGCTTGTTAATATTCATGAGCTAACTTGTGTAGCATCTGAAATGCAGCTGTTGCTCCTCAATCTCGCCTGTGGACGAGTTTGTCTCGGAATATGTGTAACAAGGAAAGCAAAATATTCTACTTTAACTTAATGAGCGAGACCCAAGTGTTAATCTTTATTGTGATAGATTTAAGCGGTTCGTGTCCTAACAGGTGAAGAAAATTGTTTTAATTTGGAGCGGTTAGCGATTTACGCAGTCGTGCTAGATGTGGCTTGTCAGACCTGGTTAGGTTTATTTTACTTACTTTCTTACTGTATCTAGTGTAATGTGTACACGACAAACGGCTTGTTCCTGTTTCTGAAGTTTTTAGCTAAGAAAAACGAAGATAAGAAAAGTGCATTTGGTTTCGGAAAAATCCCAAAAATGTCGGGGCACACTTTTAATTTCATTATATATAGCTGTGGTGTGTTACAGCACTTCTATTTTCTTCCCACACGTGCAGCCACTCTGAATATAAAAAAAAAAACACTGAATAATTATTACGAGGAAAAAAGCCTGCCGTTTTCTACAGGCGTGAACACGCAAGGATTTGGAGAGAGCAACCTACTGCAACCTCACCCTCTGAATGCAGCCTGTGTAGCTAGAAGTCACACTCTTCCTGTGAAAGAAAGAAAAACAGTCTTTCCAAGAATCTTTAGGAATCTAATCCTATCAGCCGGGGCCTAGCAGGATGTGTTTGAGTGTGTGTGTGTGTGCGTGTATTTAGGGTATGGAGCTCCTCCTGGATAAACTTAGTCACTCTTTCCTGCCTTGAAACCACAGCCGTGTGACCCTGCAACAATTACTAAGACAACAGAGGAGCCGAAATATGACCTTAAAGGACCTTTTATTATTAGAGAGAAAAGGAGTGAGCAAAATAGTGTTTAGCCACCCACACTCTTCCACAGTCTATTCCAGAGGGATTGCTCTTTCTATCATAACAACCGGATGTTCCTATAAGAGCAAAAAAAAAGCTATCACTTGTTTGCAATGACATTTATCCAGCGTGCAGGTCGGGTCATTTACAGGCATCATGTATAATGCAAATGGAACAATGTAGCCTGAGCATGACATGAACGTCGTCTGCCAACAAGCAAAACGGACATGCTAGAATAGTTGAGAAGGCTTTCAAAGGCTAGACAAAAAACCCCCAAGTATTTAACAACCAGGTGTCTCGTGCACATTTTTAATAAATGATATCATCTAATTAGGAGATGAATCCGAGTTACAGTATATAATTAGTGATGCACACGAAACCCTAGTTTATATCCAGCTTTTCAAGAGAAAATTTAAATCCACAGTTTGGGGTGAAACTTGTTTTTAGAGGACCCGTGTCCTGCAGACTGAATCTGGTGACCACTGACAAAGAAATTACATCTCCCCAGGGTTTGTTTGTTTATTTTAGTTTAATGCCATAGTAGCAATTAATGGCAAGAACTGGTATAAAAAATATTTAAAAAAATTGACGCCTTTTAGATCTTGGAGCATAACAAGATAATAAGATAACTAACAAAGGCCTATTACAGAAATTACATAGAGGAAATTCATCTCCAGTCAACAAAAAACATGCGAAAGTCTTGAGTTTCCTATCTGACATCTGGTATAAACTACCTGGTCGTATCTAGATAAACAGGGAAAATGTCAGTCTTATTTTAATAAATGGGCTTATTCTGTATAGCTTGTTATTAATACATTTTTTTCCATTTACATGGGATGCAAGAACTCAGTGTAGGTCCTGAGACAGGGATTTCATCGTTCTTTTAAGGCTCTTTTATCAGCAGTGACTGCTCTCATTGCCATTTAAGGCTCTTTTATCAGCAGTGACTGCTCTCATTGCCACTAAGACATGTCCAGGAACCCAAAAAAATATAATATTACAACAAAAAAATTCCACCTTTAAAAGAATGCACACAATCCAGGGATGGTCAGTTTTCAGAAACTCCGATGTCTGGGGGCATGATCTAGAGTATGTGCATACCAAGGAGTACTGCTGATTGGTATTTTTTTTATATATATTCCAGACCTAAGAGCAAGGCACGAGCCTCAGTTGTAAAAACAGAATATAGATCTGGGATGCGTAGGCCACACTGGTTTGGTCCAACTGCTATTGCTGAAGATACGCGGTTGCCCATTTTTTGAGCCGTCAGTATAAATAGGCGTGTATAAAGGAAAGCGGTCCCGCACATCAAAAACTGATTCTGGTATTCATTTGGTATTCAAGTGCCTGATTTCATCCTGTGACTTAAATCCTTTATAATTTCAGGTTGTCTTAAAGTCTAACGGGGGGGACAGCACAAAAACGTGTCGACGTTAGACTATGCAGATTTATGTCCAAATCCTCATGAAAGGGTTTAACTCTGATTCCAAAAGGTCTGATGCACTTTGGTCTAGCCTCTTAAAACTGAGGCTGAAAAACTGTAGGGTATGCTGGATTGCCTTTGATTGTTTTAAGTTTTAATGCATACTGAAGAGTCAGCTTTGAGCGCCGCAACTGAAGGGAGGGTTAATTTTCTTCGTTTTAAATGCTACCAAGACCAGCCTTAGACCTTGGTGGTTAACAGTATCCAGCATCTGAATATACAATTTCCTCGCTGATTAATAAACAAAGTTGCCAAAATCTCAAGTACTCTGTAAAGTCGTAGAAGAACAGTGCTTTTAGCTCCCTTATTTTGTTTTTGACAGTACTATTATGATATCTAAACCATCTCTTTTTAAAACATTTCATGTTGTGAACTGAAAGATAGTTTATTGTCAAGTCCAAGGATTTTAACTCTTTCACTATCCGCATAGAGCAAAGGGTCATGATCTAGAGACCGTAACTGGCAAAAATATGTGCATACAGTTTCAGGTTTGGAAAACTTAAAGCTGTTTTAACTGACCAAGAACTAATCTTGTTTATAAATAGCTGGAGATGTATAGCTAAAAGCTAATCTAAATATAGGCTGCAAAAAAAGATCTGGGCTAATTTCTTTTACAATACTATTGACTTTGACACTAAGAAATGTCACAGAGAGGATTACCCTGAGGAACTCCTAATTCTTGCAAGTGTGGCGTTGAACAGGTAGTTTTCTAGTTGGACTTGAAAAAACGTATTGGATAGAAAGTGAGAAATAAATATAGACAGGCATCCTCTGAAACCCATGTAATATAGATCCTTAAAAATGCTGACTCTCTAAGATCTATAAATATAGCCATCACTTTTTTTTTTCTATAAAATCCTCATGAATATAGTGCTCTAATCTGATAAGGTGGTCCATTGTACTTCCTCGCCTGAAGCCACACTGATAATTGTTCAGATGACCTTCTGATTCAAGCATCCAGACAAGCCTATTGTTCACCAATCTCTCCATGATTTTACACAGGCAGCTTGTCAGGGCAATTAGACAACAGTTATTAAGATCGGTATGGTTCTTTCCTGGTTTCGGAATAGGAATAATTAAAGCTTTTTGCCAGGACTTTGGAATGTTTTCTGATTTCCAGGTTTCATTAGAAAAAAATGTAAAAGACAGAATAATGCAGAATAATAGGTTAGTGTTTCAAAAATTGATCATGAATTTTATCAGGGCCCATTGCAGTAACATGAGCAAGCAAAATTTCCTGAGAATTTCAGAAAAAAATGTTTGTGTTTTCTGACAAAATATTAAATGCTCCTCATTTATACACAATCCTTGGAATTAAGGGATTGAATGATTTTTTTTCCCCGCAAATGTCCTATTTCTTGTTTTGTAGTAAAAAAAGAAATCTTTACATTTTAAGTGTTAAAATTGTGGGTCACCTCCCTTTTGCTCTTCATCTTTTTAATCAAACTCCAGACCTTTTTTAAAGATGTATTACAGGTGCAACTCAATAAATTAAAATGTTGTGGAAAAGTTCATTTATTTCAGTAATTCAACTCAAATTGTGAAACTTGTGTATTAAATGAATTATGTGATGATTGTGTAGCCTAGTAAACCAAACTGAAAGACCATTTTAAAGGCTCATAAAACCTTTGCAGGTGTTTTAAGTTGAGTAGCTGACTGGCATGTCACCATATTCTAATTTATCGAGATAGTGAATTGGTGTTTTTTTGTTAAATGTGAGCCAAAATCAGCACAATTAAAAGAACCGAAAACGTAAAATATTTCAGTCTGTGTGAACTGAATTTATGTAATGCACGAGTTTTACAATTTGAGTTAAGTTACTAAAATAAATGAACTTTCCCACAACATTCTGATGTATTGAGATGCACCTGTAGATGTAATACTTGATACGTACTTTCTCCAGCTTTGTATCTTAGTTTTATTCATAGTCCTATGTGCTTGAGCTCAGCTTATCTTAGACTGCGAGAGGTTGAGGCTTCTTGGGGTTTCATTCTTATTTTTCTTAATTGTTTTTGGTTGGCAGATGTTTTTTGATGATTTCTTTTTTCCTTTCAATGGTTGAGAGATCTGGCATAACTGAATTTACACTGGCTTTGGGTGCTTCCATTTTTGCTTTTATTTGAACTTGTGGGGTTTTTACTTCCGCTAAATAATTGTGGCTTATCTTTGGTCACCCAGATTAAGTCTGTTTATCGGTCACTTGTCTTCATAGGAAGTTTCACAACAGAGGCAAAAGTTTGTTGAAACTTAAATGTAGGAAGACCTTCCACCTGTTTTCTTGCCTCTAGATAGCTTATCTTCTTATCGGCTCTGATCTTTGGATTTCTTTTTCCTCAACCCATACAGGGCAAATGGATGAAGCTGCATGATTCCCTGAGCAGTTTTGGTGATTTTGTGCAGACATGTTCAAGTTTATCTTCTCAACAGTTACAGCAAACTGACTTGTTTTTACATTCTAAATTTCTGGTTGAAACATCGTTACAGTCTTAGGGATGTATTTATCCACAGACACTCCTAAGTATTCAACTAGGATTTTTTTCAGGAAGTTTATCTCGGTTTCAGGATAGTCAGTTAGTTAGGATATAGTCAGTCTTCATCATTCTTCCTTTTTCTTCTCAAGTTCTTCTCTTCACGTGTTGCTTCTTGTTATTTTAATTCAGAGGCTTCTTTCATATAATGCAAATCTTTAGTATGGATTAAACCTTTACCACCATTCAGATGAGGATGAGGGAAGGTCTGCACTGAAACTTGCTAATGTACTTCAGTACAACATGTTTTCTGCATTAGATTCTTTAGAACATTCAATCGGGAACTGGCCAGACCTTAATTTTTTAACATCTTTAATTACCCCTTATTCCTGTAATGTGACATTTTAAGCCAGAATTAGTGTTCCAAGAATCTCCATTAGTGTTCCTAGAATCTTTCACACACACACACACACACTCAGCAACTGAATTTGTGCAAACCTACCTCAAAGCTGTACTGCCTGCTGTCTCCTGCCAGTGAGATCTCTTTTAACTTGATTTTTTCTATGTGCACCACTGTAACATGAAAAAAAAAATTGTCAAAATCAGGGTTCTGCTAAAATGGTAGCTCAACAGAGTAACAGGGAATTTGTGGCGGTACCTTGGCTCGAAGGTATGCTGCTGTGGTGCTGGATCGAACATGAGCGCCATGTTCGGCTCACCTCAGGGTGTGGACGGAGCTCGTCCGGCCGGGAAAACTGACTCTGCTGAGGAGGAGGAGGAGATCATAACATTTACTTTTACAACAGAAATGCATCAAACAACAAATAGTGAAATATTTAATTATAAAACCTAATATATAAAAAACCTAATGTAAATATAATATTTTTATTATTATTTTTTTTAATTTAACTTATTATTTGACCAGTACATCACCAAACACAATTCCTTGTTTCTTATTTTGAAGAAGATGCAGATATGCGATATTAAATCCCATATAACAAAAAAAAAAATCTAGGGTTAGTTAAAATCAGTGTCTGTCAGACCACCAAAATACATTTACAAAACTGTAATAAAAATCTCATCAATAAAGCCAACGATCTATAAAATTCCAATCAAAACCATGTGGTTTCTTTGTAAAAGATTCAATTACATTCAGTTAACACATTTATATGTCGACAAACGTCTGCAAATGTTGTAGAAGCTGAGCTCAGTATGCAAGTAGTAATGTCTGTGCTAATACTGCAAACGCTGCACAAAATAAACAAAATGGCCACTGCAATGACTCGTGTCACATGCCCTTTTAAACATGGCGTTTAGATGCTGTTTTCAAAATAAAAGTACGTATTTATTACACCAAATGGACAGCTTTTAACACAGATTGTAATATTGTCTTGTATTTATTCAGTGCATTGACAATTTTTCAAGGCCAATTGTTTTAATCTGATTTTGTTATTAAATTTTACTTTAAAACTTAATTATTGAACCCTCTAATTCTTTTGGCTTCAGTTACTATTGTGACAATCTTCTAATGCTGGCAGCATTAACAATTTATTGATCAATATGGAGAAAAAAAATCATCAAGATTACTTTTTTCCATATCACCAGCCCTACTGGATGGACTGTTTAAATCTACAGAACTAGCATCACACCAACTTATACTAGACATATACTAGACATTATTCTCTAATTATTTTAAGTCTTCACACAACTAAAGTAGCAAATATTCATAGTCCTCCCTAATAAGGCCAGAAACATTACCAATCGCTGGGTGGTGATGTTTCTGCCCAAGAACACAATGGCAGAAAACATGCAGGGGCATTTCCTCTCTTTGGCCTTAGCAGTCAATCCACCATGTCACAGCAAATCGAACCCGACAGCCATGTCAGCTAAGTCAAAATGAATCAAAATGGGCTGAGACTGAAATAACACTGCTACCAATAAAGCTCAATCAGGGAGCAAAACCAACAGGATGCCCATTCAAAGTTGAAAATGTCCTAAAGATATTTTTTTTTATTTTAAGGCAACATGAGGGCAATTAAAACTTAATTTTATTAAGGATTATATACATTGATGGCAAGTTCAAACTTTGACTAAAAGAGTATATGACTAGCATAAAGCAACTAATCTCAGTTAATTTTCAGAAGTGTGACAGTATAAAGACAAATGCTGAAACACCCCTGAGACTTATTATTCCCTATGATACAACTATTTAGCTGAGATGGCCTGTTGTTCTAAATTAAAGCATAAAAAAAGAATAGAAGGTAATTATTGCAATGATTATAGTCAGA
This sequence comes from Bagarius yarrelli, assembly GCA_005784505.1. Lineage (NCBI taxonomy): Eukaryota > Metazoa > Chordata > Actinopteri > Siluriformes > Sisoridae > Bagarius > Bagarius yarrelli. The sequence continues at coordinate 345,879 of VCAZ01000175.1, read as the reverse complement.
TCAGAGCAAATAAAAATATACCATTAGATTAAACATTCAGCCACAAGGAATATGACCCGTTTGTAAATGAATGGTTTTCTGCATAAATTTGTCAAAAATGTGATTCTGATCTTCTTTAAATATGAAGGGTATTGACAAATGAAATGAGCCTAAATACTGACAGAATCTAAACTTTTATGTCTTTATTGAAAACCTCAAAGTGCTAATGGAAAAAGTTTGTAAACACTTGAGTTAATGACCCCAAAAACGCTTTCTGGAGTCAGATGTTAGCATCCCTGGAGTCTTGTTAGGACATTTGGACTAGAGCTACTTTCCACTCCACATTTTTTACTTTTCTCCACACCAAAAAAATACATTTATATGACCTATGCCTCAGCAAAAAGAGCTTTCAAAGGATCCACCAACTGTTGTTTTACATAAAGCTGGAAAGGGTTGCAAAGAGATTTAGGAAGACTTTGGAAATCCACCACAGTTGTCTACAGCAACTCATATACAAATGAAGACACTTTGGGTCTGTGGCTACTCTATCAAGAAGTAAGCGCCCAGTCAAAATCAACGAAGACTCAACAATGAGGTAATGAAACAATCCTGAGGGACTGCCTAAAGATTTGACGACATCATTAAGACTGGCTAACATCTGTGTTCATGAGTCACAACACAGTTTGTTAAACATTGAACAAGCAGGGTGTCTATGGCGGGACACCAAGAAGGAAGTAAACTGCTCATCAAGAAAGCACTGCTTACCAAGAAGAAAGGCATTGCTTAAGATGAAATTTCATTTATTTAAGAAATTTAGCATGCAATTCCGATAGGTTTACATACTCTTTTTTTGCCACTGTACAACTGTGCAACTGCTAGCTGCATTATCTCAAAGGGGCTAAAAGTTTATTTAATATGGAGCTATCAGCAAGGCTCATCTCATTACCACATACAGCTCTAAATCTGCTGACCTACACTTCCTCAGGTGAGTCTTATTCACCAGTTGACCAATAGGAAAGCCTGACGTCTTATCAGGGCCGCACCCAGTCTGCAAAAGGCACAAACAGCTGCGAGTTGAGCAGCTGTCAGTCACGTGAAACTCCTCAGTCATCTGATACCGACATTATGAAACATGAACAGAAGCAGACACCAAAAAATGGAGTTTGGGAAAGGAATCCCGCTGAGACGTAGCTAAATATTAAAAATGTTTAAATGTATTTCAATATACAGTGACTGTGTGTTTAGAGACATGGAGAGATAAACTGTGATAGACAGTCAATGTGAATACAACTGTTATATGCTGTCCAATTTGATCAACCAAACTGCATTGCAAGGATTTAAACTAATCGTGTTTTTACTTCCTGTTTCAAAAATTATTGGGTGGTTAAAATTGGTTAAGACTAACACTGCTGGGCCCCTAAGCAAAGTCCTTAATTCTCCAAATGCAGTGTCATTTTGGATAAGAGTGTCAGCCAAATGTCATGAATATTATGGGAAAAAACTTGCTATCTGCTCAACTCATCCTTATGAAAATTACATTCCAGCATTTGTTCAATTTACCAAACAAATCGCAGGCTGATCTGGAACAAATCTGTTTCACTGATGTTCTACATCATTAAACTTAAATCCAAATATATAAAAAGTATAACACGTCAGCGATTAATAGAAGCGAACATTGGCAATAAGTGGCAGGGGCACCGCTAGCAATTTTAGGCCCCATGAAAAAATATGATGTTGATGCATCCATTTTGCACAGAACAAACTATTACATTACTGCTAGTACTATTACTACAAATAAAGCAGATCTTTGCGCAATCTTTTGGCTTCTGACCACGTCCTCTGAGATTTTTCACAGTGCAGAACTTAATAACACTTTGCACTGTAGCCAGTGGAACAAAACATTTAGATATGGTCTTAAAGTCCTTTCCTGACTTATGTGCAGCCACAGGTCCTCAGTGAGCTCCTTTGTCTTAGCCATGACCGTCCACAAACCAACAGCAGAGAGCTTCTGTTTTTCACCTGTTGAGTTGATTAAAACAGCTGTTCCCAATGAACCAGGGTAATTAGGGTGCTTTAGAACAGCTTGGACTATTTGGAATGGTATAAAACTTTGGATTTTCCCATAGACTGTGACAGTTTGCAAAGGGTATAAATAATTTTGGACATGACACTTTTTGTTCAAATGTAAATAAAAGCTGAGAAATATTTTTTTCCACAATGATGCCTCTTGTACATCGTCTTATTATCTTTTGGGAGAAGTCTGTGTCATTTCCGGTCCAAAAAAAAAACTTGCTGGTTGAATAAAAGTAACTTTTCAGAATTTGCCAGGGGTATGAATAATTTCGGGCTTGACTATATATATATATTAACACCAGTGTATTAACACTAAACATGTTATATGCTACATGTTGTATGCTATATGATGGATCATAAGCAGTATTGTCACAGACCAGACATTTTAACTTATCTTTGTACTAAAATATATTTGACTGACTCCTTAACTAAATCCCCGAATTAGAATACAGGTTTATCCTGCGGAGGTTCACACAGCATGCCGATGCATTTCCCTGGTGTTTCCTCACACTCGCACTCTAATTTTAACTGTGCGAAGGATGTGCTAATGAATTGAGAAGTGAAGTCAGGTGTGTTACAGCAGTAAGAAGCCTTAAGCCCTTTAAGCACGACTGAGGAAACTCTGAATTACTTATTATTACATATTATTATATCATTATAGTCTAAAGCTGACTAAATTTGAAGCTTAAAAATCTATTTTTTTTTTAGTCAAGCAAATCCTTGATCGTGCATCAGCGGTTGATAACAATGATTTTAATTTGGATAATTAATTGTTAGAACGTATTATTAAATATGGGTTGCAGACATGTGGGTTGCAGATCAAAACAGTTTTGATATAGTTTTATGTTGAATATTTACATGAAGAGAAAAGACAAATGAAATCATTTATAGATGTAAGTTTTTAAATTAAGATATCAAGATCAAATCCTGCTGTTTTTACAATCTCGCAGGAACGAGATATCACCTAACACAATATGTAAATGTCCATTTTACCCACTGGCGTTTTAATCTCTCATAAAGGAAAGATAAACAGCTATAAATGATAAACAGCAAAGCAAATCATGCTAGCAATGTCCTATTATATTGTTACACCTTAAATGTCTGATTAATGAAGCTGCAATGTGACAAAAGTACAGCTTTCATTTCAGATATTCTCGAAGCCCCAATAAGCCCCGCCCACTCTTTGATGTTTATTAGTATGATAAAGATAAGCACCGCTTTGTAACTAAATAACATGTCTCAGTCTTTATAGCTGATATTTAGTTTTTAAGTTTGTACAGAAAATTTTAACTTGACTTTTTTTCGGGTTCTGTCATGGAAATGTTTCGTGCTGTAATGCCTGTCTGTTTTTATAGTCCTGTAATCTGTCCATTTTTTTTAAATCTTCTTATGCTTAACTTCCTAAACTTGGTCTTTCGTGCTGATACCTGCCATCTATGCCATCCAGACCTCATAAAACTGTAAATCTTTCTGTCACACTATCTTCACTATTTTTTTTTCTCCGTTATGATGCGTCATTAAAACAACATTGAACCGCAATGTTTATATAAAATAGAGCTTTAATATACAATGTCCCCCTGTGATGTCAGAGAAGCAACAACAGCCTGGAACCACTGAAACATCAGGAACATCTGTGTAATGTGGACTTTTTCTTTAATGTTTTATATGTACTAATTAAGTTACCAGTGTTTGAGCTGCGCAGGCGCAGTGGCCCAGACTCCTCTCCTCCAATAACTCGTCCACCCGCTCCAGCTGTGCCCGCACGTCCTCCCTCTGGTGGAACGTCAACGCCGGGTGTAGGGAGGCCATGGCGAAGAGCAACGCCAGCTGCTCCAGAGGATCCGGTTCTGCTAAATTTAAGCCGAACCCGCAGCAATTTCTTGAGTGTAGCAGGTCAATCCGACTCAGTGTACCGTAAAGGATGGCGGCGCACTCACGGTTCTCAGATCCCAACAAGGAAAGACAGACGAGCAGCCGCGAGAGCACGACCGGGTCGGTGACGTCGGTGAGCACTCGTAAGTCGGCGGGGTTGTTGGCACGAGCCTCGACGTCGCGCAGGATGTGAAAGTCCTTCCGCGCCAGGTCCTCGAGACACGAGCCTAGAAAACGCAGTTCGAGCGGTTGGCACATGTGGAGCAGACCGCACATGAACTCTAGGCGTTTGGCCGGACTGAGCCTCAAGCCGAACCACTCAAACACCGCCTCCTTATCGAGCTGCCGTGGCGAACGCGTCTCGTCGTCCAGTGCGGGGTTAAAAGGGAGGAAGCGGCGCTCGCCGTTGTTATTTTCCCGTCGCTCGCCCTCGGCCGCGTCGTTGTCTCCCTCCGCCGCTGGCAGCCTCATCTTCAGCATTATCAACTACCGTTGAGTGAGCATCGGTGACAGAGATCGCCTTCAGACAGATTTTTATACATTCGCCACAGAATCGTACACGAATTAAATTGTAATTCTTTTGTTTTCCTTTCTTTTTTTGGAGCTACTGTGACTAGCTAGTTTAGTGTGGTCAGTTTGCCAGATTATCGCTCTCCGATCCTCTATGTCAATCATTGCTTGGCTCCGCCCACGCGTCCTTTCTTCAGTAACCGCTGGGTCCTAAAACGTCCGTGTTTATGTCGACCCGAGTTTTTATTTTTTGTCGTTCAGCCCAACACAAATTACGGAAATTTGTTGTTACTCGGCAAGTGGGAAAATCTTGGAAAATACTATTTACAGATTCATTTAAAACTAGACCGTTTAACATCATTTACAAAGAATTATGTCATTATTTTTATTGGGAAATGCAATAAAGATTAATTATGTTGTAATCTTTTGTGACTTAAGATACTCAAAGCAGATGCTGAGAGCAGTTTTGTCATAATGTTATGCCTAACCAACTGTCAATTGCTCATTGACAATTTCATACCCAGGCAAATAATAGTTGCAAATTTATTAGTTCAAATAAAAAACAAATAAATACAGATTGGTTACATTAACCGCTTTGCTCAGTGTTTTGTCTTTGCTAAACTCAATGTTTAATTTGAATAAGAGAAATTGTAAATACAAAAAAATCTTTTAGTTGCACATTTATGTAACATTTTATAATGGTATATTATTTCCAATATAACGGTAACTACAATAATTGTGGTGTCTCTTGGTTAAGGTGTTGGACTACCAAACTGAAGATCGTGGATTTGATTCCCAGCTCCACCAAGCCACCACTGTTGGAATAAGCCAAATGCTGTAAATGTTTAGATCAGTGGTTTCCAAAGTGGGGGGTATTATAATAAGTAGGGCACTGAAAGATTAGTGTGAAGTCATCAGAGTTTTATAGGAATGCACAGAAACGTCAAAAGAGAAAAATGGCCGAAATATGAGCCGAAAATATATGCTATAGCGTGCCGCACTGCCCGGCAGTGTTCATCGCTCGGGTTCCGCTCGCCCTCTAGTGGTTGTGACTCTTTCCTCAATTTTCCACCTTATGAATATGCATTTTATTAAGTTGCTTATTGCCGATACAACCCCTTTACCCGTGTACCGCTCATATTTTGCTAAAATAACACAGCAACAGAATAAATTGTAGACTACTTGTTCCTGTTTTCAGTAGCGTTAGTGGGCTGTAACATGGTGTCAACACTGGTAAAATGACTGTGAGAGGTGGTTGCACATTTGAAGATTGTGGGTTTGATTCCCAGTACCACCATCTTGCCACTGCTGGGCCCCTGAGCAAGGCCTTTAATCTCTAATTCCTTAGTTGTATAAAAGAAAGGCGTGGAAAGAAATAGTAAAACAATACAGAAGGCTTTTTTTGCAGGCAAGTTGAATTTCTGTTAATAACAAATTAACCAAAAATGATAATGTTTTAAATAAATCCCGCTGTATGTGTGTTGTTGTTTTTTTTGTCTTTGTGTGTGTGTGGTTTTTTTTTTCTTCTTCTTTACGAAAGGGCGCCTGGCGAAAAATGTGTGGAACGACTGGTTTAGACGCACTGCCAGTTTCAGCTCGGACATATTTATTAACACATAAGAAACGGGATGTTGGACAGACCAGAGAGCTGCAGTACTGCCTTCTCAAACATTTTTTTAACGTTAACAAAAAGTAAAGAAAACGTATGAATATTAATTCTCCGGAATGTTTTAGCAGAATATAAAGTTGCAACCCGAATAAATATTTTCAGCACACAGGAAGTGGAGCGTCCAGGAAGCTGCAGCAATGGCTGCACAAACAAACCTTATATCGTTTACAGGCAAGCTCGAGTCCACGGAAGTGCACATTGGGACAGGTATAAAAACGGAAAATTTCGATGACAGTTCATCGTCAGTTGAAGGACCCACTGTTAGCAACGCTGACATTACCGACTGGGATGCGGTGTTCGGTGATGGAGCTAAACGAGAGAAGAGTCTTGAGGGATGTGGCGGATCTCCGTCACATGAGGACGAGGTTACGGATTTATCCAACATTGATGAGTCACCGGTTCAGCCCATAGTGCAGAATTTTCCGTTTTCGGTTATATCAGGTAAGCAGCGCAGATTCACCGCTTATTGGTACAGTAAGTACGGTTCGTGGCTGGAATACAGCGTGGAAAAAGACGCAATTTTTTGCAAAGTGTGCAGACATTTTGGAAACAACCTGATCTCTGATAAATTCACGCGCGGATTCAGAAACTGGAAGCGCACCCATATGGCGTGTTCAAAGCACGAGTTAAGCAAAGCTCACAACACGGCGATGTGTAAATATATGAACTATAAAGAAAGCCAGCAACCCAGCCTGGAGATTTCTCCGAATCAGCTCGAGAATAATCAAACCCTGACCCCTAGACTGATTCAAAACAACCGCGATCACATCAAAGTCATATTAGACATCGTCATGTTTTGTGTGAGGCAACAAATTGCACCAATCAGACACACAGAAAACGACCCGGACAACTTCCACGAGCTCTTTCGACTGTTGTGTAAATATGATCCGAAAATTAAAAGTCGATTCGATGCCGTCCCTAAGAATAAGAGCTTAACTACGATTGGTCAGGATTTACCCAATGACCTCATTGATGCTGCAGCGTCTCTACTGCTTCGACAGATTAAACAGGAATTGCATAACACTCAGAGGACCTATTATGCCATTTTGGCCGAGGAGTGCTTAGACAAGTCCAAGCGCCAGCTTGTGGCGGTGTGTCTCAGATATTTATACAAGGAATCTATTCGAGAAAGAGTTGTCGGTTTTGTGGAGACAGGCGACATGTCGGCTGATAGGACCGCTTTAAAAATCCTGCAGGTTCTGGAACCGTTTGAATTGGATCCTGGTCTGTGTGTCGGATTTGGGTTTGACGGGGCCTCAGTCATGTCTGAAGTGCAAAGCGCCCTTAAGCGCACTTTCACGCATGCGCTGGTTGTGCATTGCCATTCTTATCGGTTGAGCTCGGTGCTCTGCACCGCTTCGAAACGATGTCTAGAATTCAGGACGTTTTTCGAAGCCGTCAATGCGCTATGTTTGTCTTGACACACGGTTCGTATGGACAGGCTCGGTTTCTTGAGATCCAGAAAGAGATGTATCCAGATCAGCCACCTGTAGAGATCGACCCTGGTGCTCAGACACAGCATCACGTGGCTGCCATATTTAGTTTGTTCCATGTGGTTTTGGAAACATTGGCTGAGTTCGCTGAACGTGGAGGGCAGGTTGGACTCGAGGCTCAGTCGTTGCTTCAGCAGGTTCAAACCAAAAAGTTTGCATTTCTACTGGTGGCATCTTGCAAACTGTTTGAAGTGTCAGAGTCAGCCAGCGAGGGCCTGCAGAGTGAGACGCGGTCACTGGCTGATTGCATTGGTTCAATCCAGTGCCTGAAGCAGAAACTGGCTGATTTGCGCTACAGCGGTTTCGAACCGATCTTCACATCGTCCCGTGAGCTCACCGACAAAAACGAGATTGGAAACTGGGACGTTTCAATCACCAGAAAACGAAAACTCCAGAGTCAGGAGAACTTAGCCGTAGCTTCATCCTTAAGGGTGCGTTGTGCAGTTGACCTCCGTTCCCTCTGGCACCAGATTCTTGAGTCCCAGATAGATGAACTGGACAGCAGGTTCCACCAAGACTCCTTCTGTCTCATGGCAGCTGCAGCTGCGCTATGCACCTACGACGGAAGCAACCTGGCAGAAAAGATTCATCCTGTCTGCAAATCCTACAGTGTGGAAGTGTCCGATCCAGAATTATTCACCCTTTTACAAATGTTACAGCAAACATCATCAGGCTCGTGTCTTTCCCTGATGGAGGTTTTGGACATGTGCAATGAAGAAAATTTCCCGAATTTATGTCTCTTAATCCGAATTCTGCTTACGTTACCCATCACAGCTTGCACGGAGGAACGAATTTGTTCGAGCATAAATAAAATCAAGATCAGGAGTCTGAGTACGACGCTGACAGCACAGCTAAATCCTCTTAGCCTCCTGTCCTTCGAAAAAGACTTGACTGACTCTTTGGACTATGACGAAATTATAGATATATTTTATTTTATTAAGTTTATAAAGCCCTTTATATCTCAGGGCGGTAAAATGGAATCGGTCAACCAGCTCTCGTTATCGTGGAAGCCGATAATTCCTGTTTAATTTCATTTGCAAGCACAGATAATCAGTTCCATGTTCCTTAAACTCACTTTAATCTGCTCCTAGATGCTTAATTTCCTTTGGGTTCTAAGCTACACTGTCTTTTGACCTATAAGATGACCAATTAAGGACAAGATGTGTGTTATTATTTAATTAATTGTGCCCCAAACTTTTTATGTCGTTGATTTTGGTTTATGACAGAAGTGGGCAGAGCTCAAAATCAGTCAAAAAGATATGATGAAGACAAAATGGTCTTTATTAATGAAAAAGTTAATCTGAGCTTTATGAATAAATTTAAAAATCTATATGGATAAAAATGTTTTGTTTTTTTTTGTCATCACCTTATTTAAGCAGTGAGCAAAGGTATTGGTCAATCAAAATAAAAGAAATCACATCTTGCATTTAATATTCTGTGTCTCTTCCTGCATTTATGCAAAAAGTGAGGTCAACCAGTCATCTTTATTGAGAAAGTTTGCAGTATTGAGTTTAAAATTGCCTCAAAAAATAAGTCTATTCCTTGACTGCCTCCTGTATTGGTAAAGCAAGAGTTTAAAAAAATCTGTACATATATAAGTTTTGGCACCCCTTATATTTATACTTGCTGTGATTTATGTATATTAAAAAAGTATATTTTAGAACATTTATTGGTTTAACACTTAATTTAAACCTTATTTAACTTCACTCTATGAACCCTTTGTAGTCTGGTTTTAATACTGATTTTATATCTTTATATACCTGCATGTTGTCTGAGTTATTTTACAGGTTACAGTACGGCACCACGTGTCTCCTTGTTATTTGACGGATTCCATTAAGTTGACACACGTTTTGTCCGCCAGGTGGCGACAGCTGCACTTCAGATCTGCGTGGAAATATTTTACTGTAGCGGAGAGTTAAAAAAAAAAAAAAAAAAAAAGAAATCTACAGCTTTTTACCCTTCTCTAACACACACACACACACACACACACTTTACCTAAGGAAGTCCAGTTTTACTAGATAATTGTCTTATCAGCTAATGTGTGGCTGCCCAAAAACAAAATATAATATAACATTATTTATCACATACATCACATCATAAAATTTATGGCCTCAATGGACATTTTTTATAAATACAATCTGGGTTTATGACCCAGCACTGCTAAACCATAACTGTTAGACCCTTAACCCATTTCTTGTTCCAGGGATTCTGTGTCATGGCTGATCCTGTGCTCTGACCCCAACTTTCTAAATCTGGAGAAAGCAAAGATAGAATGTATTATATATTATTATTTATATATATAATATTGTTGTATGTGTGTATTTTGTACGCATTTGTTAATCATGTTAAATTATGTTGCAAACTACCAAACTGCATCTTGCATAATGGAAACTGGACATCGCTGAATTTGCATGACTGGATTTTTCAGAAGTGCATTATGGGATTTCTGGATTGTGGTTTCAGATGACACATTTTTTGCATTTTGTATTTTTAAAGTTGATGTTCTGCTTTTATTCTAATAAATGTTTACAAAACTTTACTTAAATGAGGACAAACTGATAATGTGGATACAATAAAGAGATGGATATTTTCCTATTGTTGAAATGTACTATCGTTTGTTCACTTCTTTTTTATTATTCGATTTTACTGTTAAGCCTTATTTTACATTGTCTTTTTATCTTTGTATAAACACAGACATCGTAAAAGCATTTTACTGTATGTCATTTGTGTGTTATTTGTGTATATATAGATAGATATATATATAAAGAGAGATAGATATATAGATATATAGATAGATAGTCTAAATGTCCTTTAAATTAGGTGTGATTTCCGCCCAAACTCTAGGAATCACAGACTCCTGGCGTTCTGTAGACCTCACTATAAATACCTTTCTTTCAAATGACTCGTGTCCATCTACCCCAGCTTCCCATCTGACCGTTTTCAGTTTGGTTTTGCCACCAGTAAGCCCACCTTTGATTTAAAATAGTCATGCTAATAAAACCATGTTTGGATGATAATTGGAACACGGGTCTGTGGATGTGTAAATAAACACAGCAGGAAAATGTTTTAAATAGCACCTTACAGTTTGAGTAGCCCACCTCGTCTCCTTTTTGTGGTTTAGGCTAACTGTTTTATCCAAATCCGTCCTGTCTGCACTTTATCCCGTAAACATACCTTTTCATTCACAACCTCACTGGCTGAGAGCACGCCAGCGGTTATTACATTTTAACGCTTACCTTGAGCAAATGTAAGTAGCTGACATCTGTGTTAATGTATTCAGCCTAAACTTGGGCAGATATTTTGCACCCAGCTGCATGGCTGAGGAAGAACAAGAGCACTGTCCTTTCCTGAAGTGTAAAAGCCTTCAAAGCCAAAAACTAGGCAGCACCCTCCTACCTTCAAGCATGCATCACTTCCTGGATACAACATTACCTCAGATCCACAAGTACCGCTCAACTAGTCCCTCTATAGGACACGAGGCCTTTAGACTTTTCTCTGTTCTGGCACCATGTGCCATGTCACTAGCTGTATTCAAGAGACGATTGAAGACCCACCTCTTTCTCTAATACATTGCACTTGACGTTTACACTTTGATTTGTAATCTAATATACCAGCATTGAGCTGTTCAATGATGTGACTTAACCACATTTTTACGTCTCTCTGGACAAGAGCGTCCACTAAATTCTGTAAATGTAAATCAAGCATATCCTAAGATAACACTAGTCATAAAAGCAGAGCCCTATAAATAGACCCTTGTTATCAATTCTGGGCCATATGAAAGAATATGAGGTTGAGCCCCCTACCCAAACATATTACTGCTGGTACTGTTACTACTGATAAAACAATATATTGTGGTGCCAAAATTTATGGGTAAGTCTTTGCAACGCTGCCGATTTTTTTGTCGTTTTGCTTTAGCGATAGAAGAGACAGCAAACAACTTTTAATTTTCAGTTTTAAAATAAAATTTTATATTCATTAATTCTAGCTCTCTCGATATAGACATCAGCTTCACCTCTAGCTCCACCCACAACCTGTATAAGGTTAAATGTTTTGATAATAATTATTGAATAATAATAATAAGTAATGGTTGACAGAAAGCCATGATGGTTGTGATATTTGTGTCTTGGAAGCATGTCTTAACTTTTGTTAAGGGGCTTTACACACACTCCTGCCTCCCTCCTTCTCCAACATCACCTTCTTCTATCCTCTCTGTGCTTGCTCTTTCTTTCTCTCTGTCTTTTTTTTTTTGTTTTTGAAGACTTCTCACCCTCTCATTCAGAGCACTGAGGTTATACGTCACTGTGTGTATATCTAGAAACTCCCTCCTGCACCCCTCCTTCCATCCCACTGCACGTCTGCACAGTGACTTGTGTTCATGATGAGTACAGCTGGTCTAATCTTTTAGTTACTGTTCTGGACGACTGCAGTGATCTAAGACTCCTAGCCAAAGGTGAGTGTTGTGTGTCTAGTACTAGTGTAGCTTGTTTTAGCTGTTTTTCAGTATATCTTCTTCAAGAAGCATAAGGAGGTAGATTGCAAAGAACAGTGATACAGGTGTATAAAGCTATTAGAGAGAATAAAATTGAAACTTGGGCTTCCCTGAGATAGTGTTTTACATCTGTGTTACCATTTTCCAAATAGAAATCTCATCTTAATCAAATTTTCTGGCTGATGGATTTATTTGTACGTGGTTTTATAGGCTGATCCATGAAAGTTCATGACTTTTTTTCTCTTTTCACATACAGGAATTCTTTCTTACAGTCAGAAACAGTTTTGATGCCCTTTTGACCTATAATGAGGAAATGTTATTTGGGATCGCTGGTTTTCTGTCTACTCCTGATCCACACCAAAGGACATGACCAGGAGGACAGTCAAGCTGGTTTGTTGCTATATAGTATAAATATTTTTTTCTACGCTGTTTTGTAATGTTTTAACATTCCATTTCCATTTTCCATAATTGGGGAAATTTGGTATTTGTGGTAAGTGATATGAGAATATCATTTGCTTGCTATAGGGGAAGTGGTTAAGGTGTTGCACTGTTAATTTGAAGATTAAGTTTTGATTCTTAACACAACCAAGTTGTGAATGTTGGTCCCCTGAACAAGGGTCATAACCCCCAATTGCTCAGATGTATAAATAAGATAAATGTAGCTCGCTCTGAATAAGGGTGTCTGCCAAATGATTTAAATGTAAAGTAAATCCTTGCTGTGTTTGCCCTAACATTTCATAGAAAGTTCTCGCATTGTACATATACACCTGTATAGACTAGTGATTGGAAAGTTATGGGTTTAATTTCCAGTAGCACTAAGCTGCCACTGCTGGGCTTTTAACCTCACCAACTTACCTGTACGCATATAAGATAAAATCTAATTTACTCTGCCAAATGTCATAAATATATATTAAACTTTGTGACCCTGCAGGTTGTAGCACTACATCCAATGACCTGGTGTACATCATTGATGGCTCATCGAGTCTTGGCATTTCTGACTTCAACACAGCCAAACGCTGGCTCATCAACATCACCAGTAGTTTTGACGTGAGCTCCCGTCACACTCAGGTGGCTGTGATCCAGTACAGCGATACACCTCGGCTAGAGATTCCTCTTGGAAAGCACCAGGACACTCAGAGCCTTCTGAGGGACATTGCTGCCATCTCGTACCTTGGTGGCAAAACCCAGACAGGCCGCGCTATTAAGTTCGCCACTGACCATGTGTTCTCTGGGCTAAACCACACAACGAAAACTAACAGAAAGCGCATTGCCGTGGTTCTGACAGATGGCCGGTCACAAGATGATGTGGTGGATCCAGCAATGGAGGCCAAAGCGCAGAACATCGTCCTGTTTGCTGTTGGCGTAGGTGATGAGATCACTAACGCTGAGCTGGTGTCTATGGCCAACAAGCCTGCTTCCACATACGTGCTGCATGTAGAGGATTACACCTCCATTGGAAATATAAGAGATGCGATGGAGCAGAAACTCTGCGAGGGTGAGTCGAGTTCCACTGGGTCATTTCTGAGTTAGAGAAAGAGGCAACCAACAATTGGTTTAAGGGTTACTGAGGACTTAAAGCATCTAATCATGAGGATGAGCTGTTGAGGGTAATTTGGAAATGATTGTACTTTCTGAAACGTTGTTTAACGATTTGTGTTTGGATGAAAGGATGATGAAAGACTCATGATAATAAAGATAATTTTTATTTTGTGTGATTCCGTAACTTTAACAGCACTGTGGTATTAATTCAGTCTATAGCATTTTAAAATGTTTATTTAATTCATAGTATACAGAATTTATTCTTCTGGACCGGTCTTTAAGTCCAGTTTTGTTTTATAACGAAACCAGCTTCTTACGGTATGCAACCAAACCAGAAATTTGTGTTTTCTGATTTTCTGACCTTTAATTGAAAAAACAACTGGTTTGACTGGGTGTCCCTTAAGGACTGGATTGAAAACCAGTTTTAGGTGATAAATATTTTAGATGTAATGGTCCGGTGGTTATTGAGTTATTGCACAGAATGTCAATCTCCAATGTCGGGTTTCAAATGGCAACTACTTTAAGGAAGCCTAATTATAGCTAATTGTCTCTGTGCTTTGACCGCAACTTCTGTGGAGATATTCAAAAATATGTATTTAACTTTACTGCTCTGTAGTGTATATATCTTTCTTTGGACGCTACTACAACAACACTGCAGTGTATTTCATTTTTTTTCACTTTTAGAGTCGGTGTGTCCTCTAAGGATTCCCCGAACTGTGAATGGACAGAAGGGCTTTGACCTTATGGGTATAATGGGGATTGAGGTATTAGCTAAAAAGGTTCAGGGATCTCTCCTTTCAGAAAGTGCATTTCTCCTGAACCCTCGCTTAAACCTTACTCGCAGCACCAGGTAACATTCAGCATACCTGTTTTATAGAATTGTCTATGTATATGGTAAAATATAACCTATACCGACTAAAGTTGTTCATAACCTTCATAGAGAGATCTTCCCAGAAGGCTTGCCTCCTTCGTACGTCTTTGTTGCCACTCTTCGGCTGAAGAACCCTGTCCATCGCATGAAGTTTGACCTTTGGAGGGTGCTGTCTGACGAAGGTGCCAGGCAAGTAGCAGTCACCTTGGATGGCCTAGACAAGTCAGTCATCTTTACCAGTACCAGCACAATGAAGAAAGAGCAGACCGTCATATTTAATGACCGAGGCATTAAGGTCTGTCAGATTTCCCAGATCTCAGATCCTGTTTAATCTATTTTTTACACAACTTAATCTGTTCACTTTTATATTTTCTAAAGAGGCTCTTCAACACAGATTGGCACCAGCTAAAGCTGTTGGTGAAGCCCAAACGTGTCACCGCTTTTGTAGATGATGCATATGTCGAGGAGCAGCTTTTGGACAATGTTGTCCCTATCTACATCAACGGGAAGACACAAGTGGCGAAAAAAGTCAACATAGAAACAACTGTGCCGGTAAGTAAATCAATAAATATTGTATTTAGGGCAGCTGAAACAACAGGACAAGCTGTGTATCTTAGTGGCAACTTAGTGGCAACTAAATAGCTGCCACAAGTTTAAACCAAGACTTAAAGGCCTGTTAGCTGTTTCTGGTCATGTGATCCCCAGGACAGGAAAACAGATCGCCTGCTTTAAACTAAACTGCTTACCCGGTTTCATTCAGTTTTATTAGCATTATTTACCTTTAAGCTAATCTTGTCTTTGGTTTAGGTCATCTTGCAAAAGCTGCGGCTCTACTGTGACCCTGTACAGAGCAAGCGAGAGACAGCATGCGAGATCTTCGCTGTGGTAAGACCAAGTTCGCTGTTTGGACACAGTCTTTGTCACACATGCGACCTATTTTGTTTTTTAACTTTTTCTGATGTTTTTTTTATAGGAGGATGAGAGGGTAAGTCTCCAGTCTAGGTATATGTATGTTTTATAAAGAATATATATTTTTTTTTAAATTGTGAAATTCATATCACCATTTTTTTTTAGTGTCTCTCTGATCGTTCTCGTCCTGCGGAGGGCTGTGATTGCCCCAGTGGTAAACCTGGCCCTCCTGGCCTACCTGGACCCATGGTGAGTCATTAATTTTTAGTTGGATAGCTGAATTAATAAATTTATAAATTTAGTGTCCATGCAAGGATGTATCTTTGGTCTTATTTATCATAAAGTTCAAAAAATCTGAATTTGATATATGATATTGATATGATGTATGATATGATCTACAGGGCTTCAGAGGAGAAAAGGGTCGAGAGGGACCTCCTGGTCCTGACGGGAAAACCTGTAAGTGGCTTATTTACCTTATATTTTTCACGTTAACTAGTATATTTCTCAGCAAGTTACTAAGATAAACAAATCAGTATCAGGCAAAAATATGCACAAATTGTTTCCTCTGTTTGGCCCTTTTCATTGCAATTAAAAAAATGTGTGGAAATTGTGGAAGCTAGTGTCATGATTGTCACACAGAGAACTACATTTATTTTGAAAATATTTAAGTAATAATTATTGAATCATTTTGGTCATAATAACATAAACATATTATGCGCATTAGAAAATAAAACAAAAAAGATTTTTACATTACAATCTTGTTACTTATTAGGTAACTGATTGCACTCAATTAACTAAAATAAATAATCAGAAAATAATCTCTTGTCCCAACAGTATGCATAATGTGGACCATAATTTTTCGCACTGTACTACTAGTTGATAAGTGACATTTGGTTTTAATAAAGATGGGATCTGCATCAATAGATTTTTTCCTTTGTTTAGGGAAAGATGGGGGAGAGGGGTCCATCTGGGCAACCTGGGAGAGACGGTGAGAAAGTGAGTGATATATACTGAAATTTGTGATGTATACTGAACACTTGTAAAACAAGGTATTACAGCAAGATATGATAAAAATAATATTTGGATACTGTGTAGTGCTAAGAAGCTTTTAGCTAATTCATAGCAAGCCTTTATTTTGACTTCTTCCTCCTTTTATACTTTTATCTTCCTCCTCCATTTCCAGGGCGAAGCAGGTCAACCAGGACAGAAGGGGGAGAGAGGACTCGCTGGGCCCAAAGTAAATCCTCTAATTATTTGTTAAAGTTAGCCTAAGCAGCCCACATTAGCACCAATCCCTCTTTTTTAAACATAGAACATTTAGTAAAAAAAGGACATAGGTGGGTTAGTAGGGTTAATCAGCTTGCTAAAAACATAGTAGGTTTTAGCAAGCTGATTAAGAATCAATATTTCGTCATCAATATTTGTAGGTATAAATTGCACTTAATACTTTCTTCTATAGGGTGATACGGGAACTCAAGGGCCGCCGGGACAGCCGGGCCCTCCAGGACCAACAGTAAGGCTGAATTTAATTTTGAAAAAAATACTGCTGACTATATCTGTACACGCTTTTTCAGAACTAAATTTGGTATTTCATGTTAACGTTAGTTGTAACTTTTTGTCTCATGCGCATAAAGTTTACACAAAAAAACTATATTTTTTTTCCATATAAGTTTATCTGATGCTCACTATTACAATAATAATAAATAATTTTGCAGCTTCACAACATCAGAAGCTCTGATATAACCAGTTGTGATGAAATACTTGCATTTTACGACATGCATGAAACCACAATAACCTAACTCTGAGTAGTGTAATTTTGGCTGTAGAAAATCATTTAAAAACATTGTTAGTATGTGTTTACAGATTCTTTATAATACTTGCTATCAGCTGATATGCTAGCTAGATAAACCATGAGCATTAGGTATTAGCTAGCTCATGCTCTATGTCCATATTTCCCAGTCTATATTTCCCAGTTCCCTACAACTTAATCCACTTGTAGCCCGTGTCCTATATTTTTGCCTTCTGTTTACATTTGGCCCATATTATATGTCAGACAAAGTAGCAGTCAGATTTTTGCTTTCTTCAGGGCCCTGGACTCTCAAAATGGATCGATTATGGAGTAGAAGCAAATAAGGTAAGATTGTATATCATGGATTGTATATAAAATCAACAGTTTTGCTGTTTTTTTTTACTCTTACTTATCTTAGTGTGTTAACTCACAGGGAATCCCATTCCAGCCAGGGGAGGCAGGACCCCCAGGGAATCCTGGACCACAGGTGAGTCATGATATTAGTAATACAGTATATATTTTTTATTTTCTTATGGCTTATGCAGTTTTTTTTTACTATAAGGTAACTGTGGTAGCTTTGGTTTTACTGTGGTCAACTCTAGCACCATGCTATGACTACTATTCGTAAACTATGATTTTACTTTGACACTTATGGTTTAATTGTGGTTTTCCATGTCTACTTATGTTTTATACCATGGCTACACTAGCATACCTATGGCCTTACCATGATTACAATGGTTGGACTATAGTTTGACTTTGGCAACTGTGGTTTGATTGTGGTTTCTTTATGATTACAATGGTTGAACTATGTTATTTTAATTAAGGCTGCTATTGTTTAAATATAAACAGCTACCATGGTATTAACTATGATCGTTCATGGGGTTACTATAGCTGCCCCAAGATCACTACGCTATAATTCTGGGTTTTGCGCAGTGGTAAAGGTGTTGGACTGCTAATTTAAAGATCAGAGTTTGATTCCCAGCACCACTAAGTTTCCACTGTTGGGGCCGTAAGTAAAGCCCTTAACCTTCAATTTCTTAGTTGTATAAAAGAGATGAATGTTGCTCTAAGGACGTTTGCCAAATGCCAAAAATGTAATGAATTAATTCTAATTTTATTTCATTAATAAACCATAAATATCATAAGGGGCCTACTGCAAAGTTGTAGTAACACTACTTGGTTTAATTATGGTTTGTACTACAGCATGTATCAATTGTGGGTTAAACCAGGGTGCCTATAGTTTTAATTTTGTTTTACAATGACTTCTATGGTTTACCAGAGTAACTGATTAATTTGTGTTTTATTATTATGTTCATCTGTATTATTTTAACATATTTATTAGTAAACATGTTCATGTAAATGTATTAAACCTTTGAAAAAAGTTTTTATTAAGGTTACAACAGACTTAGACATTATCTTACTCATTTCCATTATAAAATGACAACTTATTTTACTACACAAATTAGTTAAAAATGTTTAGTGGTATGTCAGTAGGAGAGAAGTAATGTTTCTGAAGATGGTTGTAATCAGATCAAGCTTTAATTACACATTAACCATGTTTTAAATGGTAGGGAGAGCCTGGGATACCTGGAAGCGACGGCCCTCCAGGACAAGTTGGCCAGAAGGTAAAGTGATATAAATAGTATCTCTAATCACAAGGTGCAAATAGCTTATTTGCTTTGCGATGACTACAATTCTTATGACTCCTCTCCTTATTGTACTAGAAGGTCTAGAATTTGTATAACAAGCATGCTCTGACTTTATGCTCTTCCTGCAGTTAAGGAATATTTTATAGGAAAGATTATGCTTAATTATTTTTGGCTCCAGATACATATTTGCTGTTTCTTTTTTTCCTCATCCTCACACATTTTTAAACTGTTTGGACAACAGACCCCTGATATCTTGATGCTAGTCATGCTAACAAAGAGCATCCAGTTCCTAAAGTATTCTAGGTGGATGACACAGTTCAGTTCAGTACACTAGGTTTAAAGTCAAAACATTGACACAGGCCTGGCTGTTCATTTGCTAAAGCCCCAAAAAAAGATTTTAACCTCCAAAGATTTTTTTTAACTTATGCTTGTTTTGAATAAAAATAAGCACATCAGAGAGTGACCATGGGAGTAGGCGGGTGCTTTTGCGATTATAACAAGCTGGATGTGAATAGCCGTATTTAAGTCGCACATGTGGCGTCTTTTACCCGAATCTATTTTCAGCTCGGTGCATCTGTCGCAGCATCTGCGTTGAGGAGAACTCCCACTCGGTCTGCGTGCCTACTGGAAATTAACATCCCTCAATTTATTGTGCCATTAACTCAGACTTAAGAGTAAATGATTCTTACTTAATTGCACCCCACAGGTTAACGGTTAATGAATGTCGGGATCATTTGATGTGGGACTGTTTGATCGATGTGACCTGTTTGTGGGTTTTTTCTACGTCTACACAAAATAATCTGGTTTTCTACATAAAAAAGTCCTAAAACATATGAGAAAAAAAGTCTTTATCCTAAGCTATATAGTCGCACTGTTGGGCTTCCTGTTTAGAGATGTATTGAGCTACCACACAAAAGCTGAACACATGATTTACAGTTTAACTACTGTCGCAGATAAAAAAAAAACAACAATTAACATGAAAAATGCGATATTCGTTAACATGCTAAATAATGCAATATTTAGTATGCGATAAGATATTCTAAAAAATGATATAATCATCATATGTTTCTTCAGACTCATTCACCGGTGTTTGGCGATTTTTATGCCGGGCATAGCTGGTACAAAATTTGTGCTTGGTTTTGTGGTGACTGTAAAGATTTGTAGTGTTTCCACTCGAGATTTACATGTTCTACATAAAAGTTAAGTATATTTTTGAGGTGCAGCTGCAGGTGCCTTGGACCGGCTCGTCTTATCAAGATTAGCTTGTTATGAAAACTTGTTGAAAAGCTTGCCATCAAAGCCGGCGCACGCATATTCCAACTAACATCCTAATATCCGCATTGACCTAAAACTTTGACCAGACAGTATTGTTAATATTTAAAGTATTAAGTCACTCATTTATCGCAAGCCATTGCGATGTGCATATCAATATGTACATTTGCGATATTTCGATCATTTTGATATGTTGTGCAGCCAAAAATCTGAGTTCTTCTCTTTACTACTCTTATTCTCATGAACTTAATAATAACTTGAACTTAGTAATAATGCTTTATTAATGACATTGTACAATTTCACAACAGTTAATTTAATGTAAATATCATCTGTAATACATGTATACAGACAAAGCAAAAGCCTAATTAATTCTTCGTCACAAAAGCCAATAGTTTTGTTGTGTCCATGTTTGTCCTTGTGTGTCTTTGTCATGTCCTATTTAAAAATGGTTAATGAGAAGCTTATACATAAGTACGCTTTAAGAACTTATAGTGTTTCAGAAGTAATATCAAACCCATTTCTGCTCTCTGAAACTCCATAAATGCTTGTTCAGGCAGCTAAAATGTGATGCTTAACTACTAAAATTCTCAACAAAAAGAAAAATAAATGTCTTTCACTAAAAGTCAATTAATTTATATATACATGCTAATCGAAATAAGTTAATTTCCATTTCAGAGGCAAACTAAAATTTTATTATAAGGATTAACAGGATTCAGATCCAGCTTTAGGTTATAAAGTTCTAGCTTATATTATGCATACACTTATAGTTATAGTATATATAGCTATATATATACTATAGTTATAGTTATATGTTGTGTCCCAGTGTTGTGTCCCAGTGTACAAGGATATGAAGGCATATTTAACATCGAGTATTTCAGTCATAAAACAGTGTTTTCAATGCAATTCATTTCCGTCAGTCAGGCGGAATCATTTCAAGACGCTTGAGTAAACAGTACACAAACGTTGTATAAAACAAGACGTTATGATCACTAGGCTGGTCTTGTACTCTGTTCACATCAGTCTGCTGTGGCTGTTTCTCCACCCTCCCCATGTACCTTCCTATTTTGGCTTCTTCTCCCAGATCAGAAACCCCACCACATCTCCCCGCCTGGCTTCCCATCCCCATGTTGCCGGCTGTGCGGGGTGATTAGCTAACCGTGGCACGGTTTGATGTGGCACAAATTGGTGGATAAAAGATACTCGACCCGGGGATGGGTTTGCCAGGGCCCAGCTGGAACGGTCGTCGCTCTGTAATCACAGGGTTTCAGAAGCAAACGTTCCAGCCCTGTAAAACCAGCCGCCCTGTTCTCAGAAGCCCGCGCTTGTGTTTGTACCAATCCGCAACCCTCATCGTGTGTTGAACGTACATTCCATTTAAAAAATGCAACAGGATTTCCTTGTGCAGCAAAAATCTGCAGTTAAGGTGTTGTCGCTTAAAGCACTGCGTAATTGGCGCTGTGGAGTTTGTGCATAGAAATGATTTGAGAGTGGTACAGGTTGCAATTATTCCGAGTTGTGTTTGAGGATCAGGTGCTTTGTGTGAGGTCTCTGATTATCAAAGGCTTACCGTTGCAGGCTTTTTTTCAGCAATGAAAGGGTGTTTGTTAGCACTGTCTAGAACAGGGACCGTCAACAAGCTAACGTTCTGTTAGGTGCAAACCGCAATCCCCAATACCATAGTGTGCTCTTGTAGGAAAATTAATTAACAGTGATGCAGAGAAGTTGCTGTTACATCCATGATTTACAGTTTTATTTCTCATGTAAAGGCAGTTTTGGATTTTTGTCATGTGACATTCAATTTAATTTAATTCATTAAGTGCCTTTAACAACAGATGGTGTCTCAAAGCAGCTTTACAGAAAGATTAAAACAATTAAAAATAAAAATGGCATAAATTAAAAAAAATTAAACATGGAAGTTATACTGTATGTATCACTATAAAAACTCGCTGAGAACCAGATTCTTCCACTTCTGTGACATCATTTACATTTACATTTGTGGCCTTTTGAGTAACACCCTTATCCAAAGCGACTTACATTTTTCTCTGTTATACAACTAGGCAAGTTAAGGTTAAGGGCCTTGCTTAGGGGCCCAGCAACCCTGTTTTTCAAATTAGTGGTCCAACACTTTAACGACTGCACTGCCACTTCCACATCATCACAACACACAATCAGTCGAATCCTCCTTGATTTATTCTCGTCAACCACGAGTACAGAAAAGATTAAACAAATAATCCTGTGCCTGTAAATTTGCCAGTTTGAATAGTTTTTTTAATGTATTTATTTATTTATTATCTTTATTTTTAAAGCAAAAAATATAAAATTGAGCATTTTTGTTTGCAGCAATAGAAAAAAGACAAAAACACTCATTAGTAGCTTAGCATACGCTACTAGAATGTAATACAGCTCTAGCTACTTTTTTTTAACCAAATCTTAAACCTTTGCTGTCACTTTTATTTTGTTAATTCCAGTAATAATAATAAATTAGTTAATAATATTAATAAATGTATTTATATATGTTTTAGTTCTTTTTTTAAAATGGCTAGATCTTTGCTCAGTGAAAAAGAATTCTTTTCTGCAGGTTAATCGATGTTTAGGTGCTTCGTCCCTCACATGTCGCTCCGACACATTGCACACACATGTATCCAGGAATACCTGTGCTATTTATGAACACAGCCGATATATATGACCACAGACCGGGTCCCTCTGAAGCCTCTCCTAAACTTTCAGCGTGAATGTGGCTTGTAATTTGGCGCTGGGTGAAGAAAAGCGAGCGAAATGTTGAATAGTATAGATATGTCTGGGCCTGGCTGTCATGGGTGTAGCATATTTCAGATCTTAATAACAGGCTGCCGTAAAGTTCCTACACGCTTTCCAATTAGGGCACGTGCACGCTACAGCGGCGGGTGTAATTTCTACAGCAACATTTTTGCTTTCATTTATAGCATGTAAAAATGTAGCACATTTTCCAGGTTACCAGATTAAAGCTTTAATTATATAGGGAATTAATCCTAAAGTGTTTGAAAGCTTTTTATAGCTTAGTGAAATCTATATCGGGATGTACTCATCAGGGTTGGGAATCTGTGTGTGTGTGTGTGTGTGTGGTAATGTGGCCTCATGTAGTATTTTTAAATAATATTTATCTTCTTCAAATGTACAGCGATAAGCACAGTAAAAAGTGATCCTGAATGTCCATTAAAGACTATGTATTATAATAGCTCCAGCTAGATTACTGAAAATTAAGATTTGCGCTATAAATACTAGAGATCGACCAATATTAATTTTTGGAACCGATACAATACAGATTTTTGCATAGTCATATGATTGATAACATATAGCAAATCAGGTTACTTTACCTTTAAGCGCTGTTGTTAACGCGTCTCAAAATGGCTGCCAGATAGTGGATTTAATATTATAAACTAATATTCTGTAATAAAAAAATATCTGGAGAACCAATAACAGGTTGTTCTCTAATAAATAAATCGTAGAATTATATTTAAGAGCAATATTACGCATATATAATTACACTATTATTATAGTATTTATTCAAGTATTTTAAAGAAATGTCATCTTTAAGACGGTAGCATAATTTAAGACCATGCTTATGTTAAAAACCAAACTTTTGTAAAATAAAATAATGAATGAGCTTTCTAAACTTCATGTTAAATTAATGTAAATAAAAGTAAATGTCAGCAAAATTAAAAAATAGCTTGCTATTTTATATATATTTCATACAGAAAAAATAACAAAATGTATTTGCATGCCTTGATGATTAACTCATCGTGTGTGTTTCATTAATGACACCTGGACGGCTATTATTTTGGTAATAATAGTGAAAGTAGGAAAGGTGTAGTAATTCTCTCCAGGAAAAAACCTGAGTAAACATGAGTATTATATTGGAATCTATTGTGGTTTTACAGATGTTGCTGAGGACCATGCTAGTTATATATATAACCATGTGCTGTATATGCATGTTTCAGTTTCCATTTTCTCTTTCTTATTTATTATCATATTACTTAAAAATGAAAAAAAAAAAAAATCTTTATCTTTATCTGCACCTGTTCGCAGCTTTATCGTCGAGCGCATTCGGAAAACCCAGATTTACTGCATAAATATTGATGATACTTTTAAACATAATAAACATTACTTATTGTTGATCATAGTAACATATTTCTGATAGGTGTACCGTAATTATAGTCGAACCAAGTAAACCAAATTTTAAGATAAGATCCGAAGACTTTGAAGAAAGAGTAAATATTTAGCTAGTGGTAAACTTGTTATTTTTCGCAGTAGTCGCTCTGGGGAAATAGGGCACCTCATTCAGGGACTTTATCTTCTCCTTCATCTGCATTACATCCAGCATGTTCTCACACCCCCCTGTGGTCAGACCTCTCCAGCCACAATTAGCACTTGTCCTCCTTAATATTTACAGCTATTCCAACCTCGCCTGGAGTTCCTGACTGGCTTCTTTTTGTGTAAATGATAGGGTGTACTGAGCAGAAGTGTGTTTTGCATGAAGCTCTTGCACATGTGCATGCGGTAAACCTCATAAATGGAGCTGCTCTTTGTGCAAGGCTTTATGGGTAAACCTGACACACGTCGCCTGCGGTGTGTTTGGTTAGAGCAGAAGTTTAGTTTCAGGTCTCTCCGAAGCCTGGAGGGCCGGACGGCGGCGGGGGGGTAGGAAGGGTAGGAGAGAGCAGAAAGGGGGGGGTTAGACCGGGAAGGGAGCGAACCTCAGAAATGGAGCGGCTCGGTGCAAGTATGGGGAAACCGCACACCGAAAGACTGCGGGTGGGTGGGGTGTAGAAAGCGACTTCCTCCAATTTAGAATTGAGTGAAAGTTGGAAGAGACTCCAGAAACGAAAACTTCCAATAGGTATAAGACATTGTGACACCGCAGTAAAAAGGAAAAACTCAAAAAGACGTCGAAGTTGGTGAGTGTGTAGCCCGAAAGAAGAAAAGCGAAGGTAGAGCACTGCCTGATTTAGGAGAAGGTAAAAAAGAATACTTGCTCAGAGTCGGTAGTAGGTTGATGTCCCCTTAAATCACATACTCTACCGTCAGGAACCAAGGAATCAATATCAAACCCCGCGAGTCCGCGTTAGGTAGGGGAACCCAGACTCGCAGGCCTGGTCGATCAGCTATCATGCTTCGCAGCAAAGAGATCATTTGCTCACAACAGGAGCGTAGAGAGCCTAAAAGATTCGCGAAGAGAAGGATAAAAGTGTTCCGACAATATTTAAGGGGGTCGGAAGTCAGTGATTGGCCGAGCCGTGGTCAGCAGCCTTCGACTGAACAGAAGGGTTTCTCACGATAGCGAATGACGTTCAAAAGAGAGGCGATCAACAGAATATTAGCTGACTATGGAGCGAGCTCAGGATATCTACGAGTGACAACGCGTCTTGGGGGGAGAGGGAGTCCGGGTAATACATCGGGAGAGGGACCCACATATGTCCCAAGTGTGAGTTAGACTGGCTAGGGAACCAAAACTTCACCGGGCGGTGCCCTAGGGCGACCCCTCTAGATAGGACGCCGGAAGGGCGTAAAGGGTAGAAAGAAAGAGGAGGAAGAGTCAGATAGAGAGAAAAAAGAGAAATAGGAGTTTGTAAACGCAGTAGGTGGAGGCCGTGGGAGGCGAGACAGGGTCTTGGGGAAGAAACGTGAGCAGAGGGGGGTAGGTGTTACCTTGGAGCAACAACAGAGAGTATTGGGGCGCTTCATGAAGGGGGGTAGGGAACCCCGGCACTCAGAGGAAGGCCCTCAAGGAAAGGGTCTGGGGGGAAGACAGTACGGAGTGACAAAACGACTCACCCTCGGTAAGGGGACTGAGGGCATCGTGGGGAGAAGCAGGGGCAGACCAAGCAGTGAGAGAGAGAGAAAGAGGAAAAGCAGGTAAGAGAGAACAACTAGGGTCGAAGGAGCCCGGACCAAGAGCCTCTGGGGAGGGGATCTGGGCGGATAACATAAGAGGGAAAGGAGGCAGAGAGCGGTTAGTGGTAGTAGCAGCTGGCCTAAAGGGGGGGAGCGTGGTGTCGAGGAACGAGAAGCCGGGGCCATGAGAAAGAAAGAAAGGGAAGAAGTGTAAAAGATGAAAGAAAAAGGTAACAGGGGCAAAGCATCGGAAATAGGCGGAGTTTAAAGGGGGGAGTGTAGGTGAAGAGTTTGGGGGACCAGAAGAAAGAGAAGATAGCTGAAAAAGGGGAACAAAGAGTATAGCGAGAAAGGTTCGGGGGGGGAGCGAGAAAAAAGGCAAAAGTTTTTCCAAAGCACGCGGCATCGGAAAGAGAGGGTAAAAGCGTGACCAGCAAGGAAAAGTCATGCGCAGTTGTGTTTGGTTAGAGCGTGTAAGAGAGAGAAGTGTTTAGTAGTTAGCAGAAGTTAGAAGAAGAGTTGCGGCAAGGGAGGTCAAGGAGTGAAGAGTAAAGAGAGGAGAAAAGGAAGGGGTGCGAGAAAAAAGGAGAAAGTGGGGGGAGTAAGAGAGGAGGCAGTAAAGGATGATTAGCATCCTGTCTTACTAAAAGACATATTTAAGTGTACTGTTAGGGTATTTTTTAAAGATGAAAAAGTATATGTTCCTCTATTTACTTTTCAATGCCTGATTTAGGATATGCTAAAAAATATACTAAGGTATAATGACCAATTACAGACCATAACTGATGTGAACAGAAGATAAAACCAGCTAGTGATCATCAAGTGTGTATTGTTTACTCAAGGTCTTTAACGCTTCCGTCTACGTATATACTTGGCACTTACATTTAAGCATAAGGGTCTAGACTGAGAATTGTCAATTGTACATTTGTTGGAGATTGTATCAAACGTGGGGTCATGGTTTAAGGTGTTTTGACTATTAAGGCCATCAGTTGGTGTTTTAATCACTCCCGTGGCTTCCCCAGCTCCACACTGCTGGGCCCTGAGCACGAAGAGTCTTACCCTCAATCCCGATTGCTAGTTGTATAAAAGAGATAACTGTAAGTTGCCTTTGGATAAGGGACGTCTGCCAAATTCTGTAAAGTAAATAAAACTAGTCCGAAGTAAAGTTTACTATTTATACCTAAAAAAGGATTAAATAAATCTTATATGGCCTAAACACTACAGTAGTTGATGCCCTTTTTTTAGAGCGACGAACCATTATCTCTTGTTTTATAAAAAATGAGCAATTAGGGGTTTAGGGACTTGCTCAGTGGCAACATGCTGGTGCTGGGAATTGAACCCTGATCTTCAAATTAGCCTTGTTCTAGATAGAACAGTCTCTTTAAGTTGACTTATTTCATGCTTTTTTAAGCAGTTTCAATTCCAATCATTGAGATCAACTATATACACATACAGTACAAAACATTAACTATAGGGACATTATCTATGACTCCCTTGACCACATATGCTGGTTAGGTGATGCTGCTTCTTAACGCTATATGAAAATAGCAGAGATCTGTTAGCTTTTCTTAGCATTCTGTTCGCTAAAGTTGGGTAGCTTTTGTTCAGTTAACTAATAAGCATGTGCATGTTAATTTAAAGAAAGAAATTTTCAGAATTGGTAATAATTGTTAAAATATTAAAACTAAAATTTTGAAACATTTGAAAATATCTGAATGATTGCTTAGTTTATAAATTTTATTTAGTTTTACATTAGATTTTTTTTTTACCAAGAATGTAAAGAGAACGTCATATACTGGACTCAAACCGTTGTACAAAAGAGTGACTCATCTATAAAATTTCTGTTTTGATGAGCAGTTAAGCAAGCTTCATCTTCCTCTTCAAATGTTAAAATTCATTTTTGTGCAATGTGTTTGTTCTTCAAGTTATCAATGAATGTATATTTTTTTATAATAATTAATCATTTGATATTATGTGGTGGTGTTTTCTAATAACATGTATGTTTTGGGTCACAGGGGTGAAAAGGGGGACGCTTGGGGAACCTGGAAGCGACGGACTTAAGAAGGAACGGTTCCATTCGGTAAAGTTAATATCGAAAACGTGAAATGATTTTTCTGGTAGTCGTGAGCACGTGCACATCGCTGATATATCAACCACACGACTTTTTAGGCTTTTTCCTGCTACACTTAACATTGCTTTGTCACAAATTTTACTTTTTTGGAATTTGGCAGATGTCTATTTAAAATGACTCATTGTATTTCAAATTTTTAAACATTTGAGTAGTTACGGGCCTTGTTTAGGGTCCCAGCAGTGGCAGTTTGGTGGTAAGGGGAAGTGAACCCATGAACAGCAGTTTAACCCCTTTCCACTCAATAGAAGCGCTTGGTTGGGTGCCCCGGTTGGGCACGATTTCAGTCTAAATAACGATGTGACCACAGTAATTACACTTGTCCCAAGATGCACGGCTGGGTTGTGGACTAAAGTAACTCATTCATGTCAACAAGAGTGTAAAAAACGATCAATCACTTCTTATTAGCGTCTGTCGTTACCATGTAGCTAAGAAAGCAGGAATCTAAAGAAAAAAAAACACTGCACTTGGCTTAATTTGTGAGCCGAAACAGTTGCAGATGAGATGGAGACACCGGTGATTGGTCTAAAGGTTTCAGAGCTCTTAATGGCCTTAAAGTCATGTCACTTCTCGCACATGTATTCTCCCATGCTTTCCACCAACATTCAACGTTTTTTTCACCAAGGACAACTTTTGCCTTAAATAATCTCAGCACCGATTTGAGGTTTTATTCATCTTGGCAGTCTTTTTGCGGAGACATTTTTGGCTGTGTGAAATTTCTACTGTGGCTTTCTCATGTGGGAAGCAAAACAGGATCTACAGGATCGTTTAGGTAGTTGAACACATCGTTTCACGTCACCCGCCACAGCACTATTTTGAGTCTTTGTGATTAATCTGTCCTGGTCGGTTAATGCATGCAGACCCTCAGCTCTGCCTGCGGGAACCTCTGGATGTGCTAGTGGAAACCATTTGTACTAAGCAGGAAGCCTTAGGTGCAGGGAGATATTTCCAGAGCGTCAATAACTTCTTAACAAGTCCCTGTAGACACTCTCTATATCTCTACAGACTTTATAAAATGTCCCAGATCCGGGTACGTTCTGCTATATTGAAAAAAAATGTGACGCTCATTCGCTTCCTGTTTAAAAGTCACGCTGGTTCATTTGAAAAAGAAATCTTTTGCATCTAGGTGTTCCTGGGTGGAGGAGCTGTTTGAAAGGAACACAACCTGAACAGTTAAACGACTGTGCGTGCCGGGTTTAAGTTTTCTCTCTCCTCCAATCTTTAATCAACTCTCTCTTGGTGTGTAATTAGTGACTAACGAGGAGAAGTCCGTTCAACCAGATGACAAATTACAAGCGGCTGTGGGGAACGGAGCACACCAGAAATACGAGACGTAGCGTACAGTAAAAATCCCTTTACTGAGTAGCAGAATACAAATTTTACATTCAGGCGACACTATTCCAAAAAAACTGTTTGGAAGTGAGACAGAAGCCCTTAATTACAACAGCAGAGAGTGACGGAATTAATACTTAAATATCCACCATTGGTTCACAGATAAAATGATCAGAATTTGACAAATTGTTCAGTGGGTTAACATGTACAAGGAATCTATCTGGGTATGCTGGTGATGACCTTCAGTATTAATAAAAATCCCCCCAGCGTCCAGCCAGAGGAAATAAAACATTAAGACTCCTCCAGTAAGCCTTCTTTACTTTATGTATACTGTATGTTACTCTCACTATAAGCTATATTGCTATATTTGTGTTTGCATATGAGGTTTATCTGCATTGGGTATTTCTTTGCATGTTTCAGGGCATGAGAGGACTTTCAGGTGAAACAGGGCCTGCTGGACCTCAGGTAAAATGTGCTCTGTACTTAGAAATTTTGAAAGACTAACAAAAAGCTAGACTCACATATTACACTTATATGTATTTGTTCGGCAATTCTGGTTCTCTAGATCACTAACATAAAACTAAAACTGTTGAGAAAGAAGTTTTTTATTCCCTTTATTTAAAAATAATGAATTAGGTGTTAGGTGTTTAAGATGGATCTTTGAACTGTCTTCTGAAGACAGTCAGTGACGCAGGTTTTTGACAGGAGGAGAAGTTCATTCCACCACTCGGTGTCAAAATAGAGAGAAAAACTTGAGACAAATCTGTCTTGTGTATCCTAAAGCGATGATAGGTCCAGTCAAGCAGTGCTTGTTATCTGAGGGGACATGGTGCAGTGTGAGGAGTAATAAAGTATAGACTTATATAAATAATAAATTTGCTGTCTTTCTTGTATGGCATATGCGATAATAAGGAACATTTGTGGGTGTTTTGGATTTAAAGGCACAAAATGTATAACAGTTGTAACGCTTACGCTGTGGAACATCTGCAAAACAAATTGAATTAAGTTAAGTGAAAACAAATGTCCTAACGCTAGAGACAAAAAAAAAACACACTTTATTTGATAACACACTCATCGGTTTCACCTCGATTCACTAAAACCTTGTTTATGGATTTCCAGTTAGGAAAAAATTAATAATTAATGAAAATTAATAAATTAATTTTAAATTAATAAATTAATATCTATATTGAAAAAAAAATAATTATTCAGTCAGTGGTGGAAAGACCCTAACAGGTTACAGCATTAGACAAGTTTTCCATGACAAAGGATCCTTTGACTTAGAAAAAATTGTTCCATAGACATGTTAAAAGTATCGCTTTACAGCGCTTAAACTATGCGACAAATATTTCTAATAGTTATTATATAACCAGTCATTTGCGTTGTTGTGTTTGAATTGCCTGAACTCATGTCATGAAACTGTCAACTTTAACAGGGGGATCGAGGATTTCCAGGGCTGCCGGGTTCAGCGGGAACAAAAGGACCAAAAGGGGTTCAGGTATATGGAAAAGAAATATAAATACCAAGGACAATAGGGGCCATAGGAAATCATGAGGTCATAAGAGAAGCGTGCCTGCTGCCCGCCGCTGCCGCGGCTTTTTTCATTATTGCACGTCAACTTTTGCTGCTTGGTTAAACAATAACAATAATAAGGCCTTGGATTCTCGGGTGATGTTGACTATACTTAGTAAAAGGTTTATGTATGATTAAAAAAAGAGTGTTATGTGTTTTTTCATCTGCAACCACCAAGGAAATTTAAAACATTGAAAAGGAGTTTTGGTTCTGTTTTTTTTTTCTCTGCATCTCTGCTGCCAACGTCTTGGTTTCACTTCCTTGGATTTGTTCAAAAGGTGTTGGCCTGTTTGGCTGTTTGCATAGGTCTTTTTAATTGACAAATAAAGTCAAATGAGTTGTAACCCAATATATTGACATACACAGATTAGAGTCGTACTGTGTAAAAGTGTAGGTTTGCTTTATCAATTTAATTCTAAAGAGCTGGCTAATTTCACTATGTTACTAAAATAAATTGTATGCACGCTTACATAACCTCTGATAAAGATCAGCTTAACAGTGCCTTCAGCAGTTAGCTTAGCTGCCCGTATATGTGCTTGCTAGCATGCTAAAGCTTTTTAAGATTAACAGAGAAATATTGTTTGACTTTATTTCATTTTAAGTCCTCATAGGTTTAACTTTACAGAGTGATCCTGTTTATGCTAGTTTTTGTTAGCGAGCTGCTGGATAATGAAACTGGGGTTTCGGTTTTTTATCTGTTGCACTTTATGAAAAATAAATAATTTTAGGTATTTTTATTTATATTCAGTCGTAATGTTGACTTTATGGACTTCCATGTTCATACATTTACTGTATATGCAGATACATTCAATTAATCTTATCTGTGACTTTATTACTGCATTTTAGGGGCCTCCAGGACCTATGGGGCCGCCAGGCCAGGAGGGTCTAATCGGTCAAAAGGTACTTCAATTTATATTTATTATAAAATAAATATAGACAAATATGAATGTGTCTGAGACAATCAATATGCAATATATGTGCATGAGTAAATTTTTGATATAATGACCATAGGCAATACTCTTTTCAGGGGAATTCAGGGCCTCCAGGGCAGGACGGAGTCCCTGGGACACCCGGCACAAAAGTAAGTTCTACAGAATATTCATTGTATTTAAACAAATCCTCAATTTCTCACTCTTTCTTACTCAGTCTGAAGCATGTAACTTTTCCCCCTTGCAATAATAATTTTGCACATCTTGAAAAGATCCAAATTACTGGCTGAATTAAAAATACATGTTGATTCACATTGTAGTGAAGGAAAAAGTGTGAATGATTAATCTTGCCTTATGAGTGTTTTTATCTTGAGATGCCGTCCCTGGTGCACCTGGAATTAAAGTGAGTTATTCAGCTGAATTTGCGGGGTTTCCCTTCTAAAGGGTATGAAGATTCTATGCTACTCTGAGCACAGAAATGATGCATAAAGGAGTTTTACTGTGAAGATCAAATAGTGTGAATTAAAGAGTAAATGTTTAGATGTGAGTAGTTACATTAAAATAAAACGAATAAAGTATTTTATGTTTACAAACCCAGAATAAAGCATATAAAGTAGGACACTGACCCAGTTCCAGTCCAAAGTATTAAAACAAAATAAATCAACCCATGTATGAATCTGGTAATTGTGTCATAATAAAGACTGAACTTGTGTCCCCATTCACTCAATATCTCTACTAATTAGTCTCTTCAATCAGAATGAATGTGTCCCAAATTGTAGTGTGTACTTTTTTCAGCTAATATTAACTCCTTGCGTAGGGGAGGAGGGGCTTTTAATGGATTGTAATGGGAAAATAAATCTTGGAGATAAAAAAATAAGTTTCATAGTATAAATGTTAGAAAAATTATGGGTGCAATATTTGTCAAAAAACTATTTAACTATCCATCCATCCATTAATCTATTAATTCATGAATCCATCTATCTACCCACCTGTCTGTCTGTCTGTCTATCTATCTATCTATCTATCTATCTATCTATCTATCTATCTATCTACCTATCTATCTATTTTTATAATTTCTTATAACTGTTCTGTCTCATTTTAAAGGTTAAAAGGCAGCAATTTCCTCCCTTCTCACCATCACCACATCCTCAGCATGTGTACACAGCCATTAAAGCATGCACTGTGTCTAAACTTGATGCACAGATCACTTTTTTACCAGTCACAGTTAGATTGAAAACTCGTAACGCATAACTAGTCACTTTAACGTCCAAAACCGTTACTAAGAAAAAATGCAGGAAGGGCGCATATAGTGATTCCTGTTATTTATTAAAACAGAAAACAATGATGCCCTGAAAACAAACATGGCTTTTAATTTACTTTATTCTTATCTTTTGAAATAAATAGTGTTAACTTTTAATCTCAGCTCATTCTCAGGTACAGCTTGTACCAAAGGTTCAATAATATACTGGATTTGTCTTAGTACAGGAAAGACAGAGAGGAAACACTATTCACACTTTTCTTTGAGATAGCATTCACCAATCTCACACTTTTATTAGACATTTTTGTTCTTCATTTTTGTGTGTGTGTTTATTTCTCAGGGGTCACAGGGTGAACCTGGAGTTCCAGGTCTTCAAGGCATCATGGGACTACCAGGTTTAAAAGGCCATAAGGTACGATTATTTTGCAATTCTGCTAAATCATCTTTGCGAAGATTTGATTTATCGTCATGGTGCTTGGTTGTGGTTTTTTTTGTTGCAGGGGGAGTTAGGAGAGCCTGGTCCGAAAGGAAGTCAGGTACAGCAGCTCAGTGGAGAGTGATAGAGTGTGACATTTATTTTTCTTGCTGTGTGTTAGTATCGAGTCTGTTTAGTCTCTGTGAAGTGAATGGTAAGAACAGAGCCTGCTGTGCTTAGTCAACTCTTTTTCAGACACACACATATGGAAAGAGAAATCATGAGACAGACACATACGTATATGAGAATAAAAACACTGCAACAGGATGGAGTGACGTGGAGTTATGCTAGAAATGTTCATTCCTGTCAGCAATCTTTTAATAAAGTCATTTATTTTTAAATTAGTCATTATTTGAACACAGTGTTTTTTTATCCAATCATGGTGGTTTGTTGCGCAAATATGCAAATTAGAAGGTTAACATAGGGTAGGTTAACATAGGGTATCAGGATGTACAGGGTGAAACGTCAGATCATAAATAACCAGGATTAGTTTTAAACCTGGGTCAATTATGAGCAGTGTGAAACATCAGTCAATATAATCCGCGACAGGGTTCTAGGACCCAGAGAATACATTTTACATGTAAAGACTCCTATTGAAGTTTGTCCATTTTTAAAAAAAGTTTTTTATTATACCACAGTACGTGAAAGAGAAATATTAATGCACCTCGACCTAAGAAATAGTTTGGCTCTTTGAGTGCTGTAGGCATGACTCACCCAGTTTCTCTGAAATGAAATGTTTCTCCATCGAAACATGACAACGGAAACTGTTTTTTAAAATTTCTTTTAACCACAGGACATGCACTATAGTTCATACATATACACACACATACACGTACAAGAACATATATAGTTTTCTGACTGTGTGCTGTAGAGGAAATACACATTAAAATACCTTATTTTGGTCGTTTCAGGGACACAGAGGAATTGAGGGACCACCTGGTCTTCCTGGAAAACATGTAGGTGATAAACAAACCGACTTTAAATGTATCATAGATGGCGTATGCCGTTAGTAATTGTATCATAAGTGGCGTACGCCGATGGTTATTGTATCATAGGTGGCGTGCGGCGATAGTAATCGTATCATAGCTGGCATATGCAGATAGCAATCGTATCATAGGTGGCGTGGGGCGATAGTAATCGTATCATACGTGGCGTACGCAGATAGTAATCGTATCATAGCTGGCATATGCAGATAGCAGTCGTATCATAGGTGGCGTGCGGCGATAGTAATTGTATCATAGCTGGCGTACGCAGATAGTAATTGTATCATAGCTGGCATACGCAGATAGTAATCGTATCATAGCTGGCATACGCAGATAGTAATCATATCATAGGTGGCGTACGCAGATAGTAATTGTATTATAGGCAGCGTATGCAGATAGTAATTGTATCATAGGTGGCATACGCAGATAGTAATCGTATCATAGCTGGCATACGCAGATAGTAATCATATCATAGGTGGCGTTTGCTGATAGTAATCGTATCATAGGTGGCGTACGCTGATAGTAATTGTATTATAGGCCGCGTACGCAGATAGTAATTGTATCATAGGTGGCATACGCGGTTAGTAATTGTATCATAGGTGGCGTGCACCGATGCTAATCGTATCATAGGTGGCGTGCGGCGATAGTAATCGTATCATAGCTGGCGTGCGCAGATAGTAATCGTATCATAGGTGGCGTATGCAGATAGTAATTGTATTATAAGCGGCATACGCAGATAGTAATTGTATCATAGGTGTCATACGCGGTTAGTAATTGTATTATAGGCGGCAAACGCAGACAGTAATCGTATCATAGGTGGCATACGCGGTTAGTAATTGTATTATAGGCTGCGTACGCAGACGGTAATCGTATCATAGGTGGCGTGGCGTACACCGATGCTAATCGTATCATAGGTAGCGAGTAATGAAGTAATAAAAATAGCATGTAAACGTAAGTGCTTTACTCTTGATATGTAAACATCATAATGCAATTAAGTCCTTACTCTGATTATTGGTAATAATCAAATTATTCATGCACATGTAAATGTAGTCCATGAATATATTTCTGGTTGAATTGGATAAACTCGAGTGTCCTGTACAGAGTCCTGACTCTGACTCAACCCCACTGAACACATTTGGGATGAACTGGAACTGACAACATTACTGTCTGATCTCATTAATACTATAGTAGCTGGATGAACACAAATACTCACAGTTACATGACACAATCCAGTGTAAAGACTACAACTGGAATGAATTATTTAGAAAGAAAACACATATGGATGTGACTAGCAGGTGTTCATATACTTTCGGCCATGTATTCAACTATTATTAGTATTAACCTTAGGTAATATTTTCACCAGAATTTGATGCAAACAAAATGATGACAATGTGTCTTATGTTGAATGTGTGTTTTTTTTTTCTTGTACCTGGGACGTCACAGGGTGAGCCAGGCCTCAAGGGGAGCAAAGGAGAGGTGTGTATTTACACACGTTTACACCAGTGTTTCCTGCTTATGCACAAACTAAGAGCTTATTCACTTTTAGCAGCTTGTCAGACTTTTTTTACAATAACATTTCTGGAATTTTTACTTACATTCATCCCCTTTTTTATCCAACTGAGCAGTTGAGAGTTAAGAGCCTTGCTTAGGAGCCCAGCAGTGGCAGCTTAGTGGTGCTGGGAATTAAACCCACAATTGTGCAAATGCACAAATATGTAATCCCCACACCCAACACAACAGATAAAGAGATATAATAAAAGAGAAATAGTAGAGAGTGATATATCAGGGAGCCATGATTCCAAAAAGGTACAGGTTTCATGCTAGAGGTACATAGTAAAACATTCAAAGGTGCTTTATTGTGTATTTAATATAATGTAATAAGGTATGGTGAATGTGTTGGTGTGGAAGATCAGGTTCATTAATACAGATTAAAGGAGAAATAAACCGGTGTGTGTGTGATCATGATCTTAGTCTAACAAATACAGTAGGTTTATAACCCCCCCCAAAAAAACCTTCCTTCTAGAGCTGGGCTTTTTTATAATTTGTATTATTTGTGTCAGAAATGTAAATGTTATATAAAGAAAAAAAATTAAAGGAAATGACAGCCTTGCGCCACACTTTCCTTTACTCATCAGTTTTATGAGTGACTGTGTTTCACTGTGTTAGTGATGGATCTAGTGCAACAGGTGGATTTAAAGTTGTATGACTACACTATCACAATGCAACACAAGACATTTAGGAATAAATCTTATTTC
Source organism: Bagarius yarrelli (assembly GCA_005784505.1). Lineage (NCBI taxonomy): Eukaryota > Metazoa > Chordata > Actinopteri > Siluriformes > Sisoridae > Bagarius > Bagarius yarrelli. The sequence continues at coordinate 308,965 of VCAZ01000175.1, read as the reverse complement.
TGGTTGGTAAGCCTATGTTCCTGTCTGCTGGAATAAAATACTACTCGCCTGAACAGTAAATATGGTCTCAATATAGTACTGTTTCAGCTAAACAAACAGACACTTGTTATATCATGGTTAAGCTCTCTCTGTCTCTTTCTCTTTCTCTCGCTCTTTCTGGGACTGGTTCAGCGAGGTGTATCTGGAGAGCCAGGAATTAGAGGGACCGATGGAAATAAAGGAGAAATTGGTCCAATGGGACCAGAAGGACCGCGAGGATTTCCAGGAAACGATGGCTCACCAGGGCAACCAGGTATCCCAGGTTTCCCAGGAAAACCTGTAAGTGTCAAATGACCACATGACAAACACTTTAGCATAAAAACAACAAAAAACAAGTGAACAAACTGACATGGATCGTTTGTAATTGTTAAAAAGTCATTTCTACAATTATACTACAGAAACTAGAGGCTAGGCAGAAAATTAGAGCAATTTACATGTATGACTGTAACAAATCCACTGAGTCCTTTTTAGAACTCAAGGAGCAGTTTGTTTACAGAAGTAACACGTTAAAAAACAACAAACATTAACTTGACTTGACTTAATTATACTTAACTAGACATGAAACTTATTAACTGACTAGGCTCATTTGACAAGACTCATCGCAATGGTACACAATCAAACAATAACCCATTGAAACCCAAGACGACAACGGGGCATATAAACACTAGACAAACCAATGGGAACACGACACATGGACAAGGGGATCATGTGACAGAAACGGACAAGGGGCACAAGGACGAACAAATGAACAGAAACAAACTTGAACTCAAAAGATGACCTAATAAACATGAACATAAAGCATGAACATAAAAATTAGTGGTCCAAGTTTTCCCATGTCCCCATGTATGATTCCATAACTTCCATAAAATCATGAAATTTGCAGCCTTACAGTTCCTCAGTTCAATTCTGAGCTTGGTTTAGTGTGTGTAATGTGAGTTACCTTCCTTCATGTCTGCAACGACTTCCTTTGTTTTTTCTGGTTTCCTAAACCCTAGCTTTCCCCAGAAACACTTAATGAAAAGTTACAATGACTATTAACATTGGTCTAAATATTGGTCTAAATTCTTTTTTTTAGTTTATTCCAAGGAATTTGCTTTTGATCATTGTTGCCAATGATGTGTGTTTCAGGGTAAACCGCCTTCCGAAGAACAGTTAATGAAGATCTGTGCCTCTGTGTTACAAAGTAAGTGTTCTTACAGTGACTCGAAGCTGGAATGCTCAATGTGGCCAAGTAATCGTGACATCTGTCCACATAAAACATTAACACATTGAATCCGATCCCAACGCTTTCTAACTGAGAAAGCATCAGGTCTCTGCTTTAGTGTGAAAGACCGCCGCTGTCAGTTAGCAGCGAGCTGGAAACATCTGTCTCTGTGGAAGAAGCGTGTACACTTTCAATTCTCTATTTTAAAGGAAAAACAGAAGTCTAACAGACACACTTGCCCAATCGATATGTTTTAGCATTTTACTGTATTTTGTGTATATATTTTATTGTTAATCTCATGCAAAAAATTCTCTATGCAAAAAAAGGATGGATCAGTCAAAGATCCATGATGCTTTGCAGACATATGCAAATATGCAAATCTGAAAAAACACAAATCAGTGCAAATTTGCAAGAGGTTATCAGGTTCAGTTTCCCCTTTCTCTTATTCACTATGATATAATAATAACTTCTAACCAATTACCAAAATCTGATTCTCTCAACAGATCAACTACCACAGCTCCTTCAGGTGATGTCCCCAGCAAGCTGCCAACAATGTGAGACCATTAAAGGACCCCCTGGTGATCCAGGCCCCCCTGGACCCCAAGGCCCAGCTGGAACTCCAGGCTACCCTGGCAGACCTGGAGCTCAGGGATACCCGGGACAACCAGGAGCTGTGGGGCCAGTAGGCCAAAAAGGTAACACTATTTAAGTGAAAAGCCACACAAAGTATGTCTATAGTTTTAAAGGATTGATTTTGAACGGATTAAAGACTCAACTGTTGGCATTAATGTTTCATTTCATCTGCATTCACCAGGTGAAGTTGGACCAATGGGAATTAAAGGTGCCAAAGGAGAAGGTCACACTGGACCCCCAGGTCCACCTGGTCCACAAGGTATAACAGTGTTTATTATAGATTTAATTGTAATTCAGATGCTTTTAAATCAGAAGTTAGGGCACTAGCAATATATCAGACAAAAAAAAAAACCAGCAAAAATTTTCTTCAATTGGTTGACCTTCTCAACATAAACATTTATATTTAGTCTTAATCCTAACAAACTTCACCACAGTGCAAAATACTTTAATGCTATAATAAATGTCTAAATATATATAGGTTTGCAAGGTCCCCGTGGACTGGATGGAGAGGGATATCAAGGACCTCCAGGGTCTGCAGGAAAGCCTGGCTCGCCTGGTATCCCCGGAAAACGAGGTCCTCCCGGAGCCACCGGCGTTTGCGACGCCTCCTCCTGTTACATGGGTTATGGCAGCCAGCAGGCTCATATGAACAAAGGACCCAACTTTTAGTGATATACTTCATAATGACTTTTAAGGGCCTCCATGCGTCTAAGCCCTAACCTGGATCTGTTGTATTGGGGTTTTTTTTAATTGACGAGATGGTTTGTATTTCTTTGATTTTAAATCTCTGTGTTACAGTAGGCCCCAATCACATGGCTTAGAGTGACATTTTTTTGTAAATCTCAGATTATTACTCTTCTACGTTCAGTTTAAAGCTAGATCGTATAATGTACCATGCAGAATGTTTTGTTTATAGCATATAGTGATAAGATTAAATGTTCATCTGAAAAACAAAACTAGAACAACAAACCTCTGCTGAGAGTGATAAAATCATTTTATTATGAGTCACCTTTCCACTAACAATTTCTAAAACCATGGTGCTTTCGATTCCACATTGGTGCCCGCTTTTGTGAATTACGTTCTATTGTACATAGACGAAGGTGTTATAAATTCATTTTAAAGTACTACCTCTGTATTTGATGTGGAATAGTCCAACAGCTGGACCTTAATGTTTTAATAGAAACAGAAACAGGTTGCTCAGGTTTCATTCTCTGTGTGTTGAATCATAGCAAAATGTTGTATTTGCGTTTGTGTGTATGTAGATCTACTGCATTTTGTTTTGAATGTTTTAGCATTCCATCCAAAGACTTTCTGCTTCGAACAAACTGAATGCATTAGCAACTCTTATAATATTCAGATTTATATTCTTTATATCGATGCCGTGAGTATTTTTTATTTTTGTATTTTTTGGTTTGTTTCTTCCTTTTGAATGTTTGCTAATTGACTAGTTTTTCATATGGTGCTGTTTACATTTGAAATGAGGCCATTTCTATGTATCAATGATTAAATAAAATACTCTTAAACACACCTTAGTTGCTTTTGCAGAGAAACGTTTATATTTATAGGTTTTACATCCAGAATAAAAAAAATTACATTCTCTCTGCACAGGATGATAGGAAGCTGATTTCTAGAAAAAAAAAAAAAGGTTGCCTGTAAATGTGCGTACAGTTCCTCTTTCTGGTGCCACTCTAGTCTTCACAGATCACAGCTTGTTGGGGCAGATCCCTCCTTGCTAACTGAAACTGAAGCTGAGTTCTTGTGGTTGTTTTGACTTAAACAGCGAGCACTGCCATGGACACCGACCAGTATGACGAATATCTGGAGACTTTTTTAATAATGAACATCACAGATGATCCCAACTGTCAATCTCATCGAACGAGACAGGATATTGTGTGAGAAGTCCAATGTGATTCGGTTTGGAGCAGCATTCATCCCTACGTTCTACTACATGAACTTCTTGCTAAGTCTTGTGGGAAACGGTCTGGTTTTGTGCATCATTTACAAGTATGAGAAGCTTGGCACGGTTACCAACATCTTCCTGGTCAACCTGGTCATCTCGGACCTTCTGTTTGCCTCCACTCTGCCTTTCTGGGCCGTCTACCATCGTTCTGAGTGGATATTTGGCCCTGTGCTCTGCAAGCTGGTAGGTAGCTTGTACTCAATCGGCTTTTCCAGCTCAATCCTCTTCCTTACCCTCATGACCTTCGATCGCTACCTGGCTGTGGTCCATGCCATCACGGCCGCCCAGAGCCGCCGGAGAGTATACGCCTTCTCATTGTCTTCCGTTGTCTGGTTTCTTAGTTTTCTGGCTAGCCTTAAAGACATGGTCCTGTACAATGTACGAGAGAACAAAGCAGATGGCTGGGTGTGTGAAGAGAGCGGCTACTCGTACCAGACAATAGTTAAGTGGCAGTTGATGGGTTACTACCAGCAGTTCGGGTTGTTCTTCATGGTTCCACTCATGATGGTGTTCTACTGCTATGCACGAATCACCATTCGGATCGTCTCCACACGCATACAAGAAAAGTGCAGGGCTGTTAAGCTGATCTTCTTTATCATCTTTACATTCTTTATCTGCTGGACCCCCTACAATGTAGTCATCCTCCTTAGGGCGCTACGCTTGTCCTCCAGGGACAAATCATGCTCTGATGACCTGGACTATGCAGAATATGTCACCCGGAACATTGCATACTTGTACTGCTGCATCAGCCCGGTGTTTTACACCTTTGTGGGAAAGAAATTCCAGAGTCATTTCCGGAAACTTCTAGCCAAGCACATACCATGTTTGAAGACCACCATCCTGTCATCTCAAAGCAGCAGGACCACATCGTTCAGGAGCCCCAATACTGAGTACTACTAACGATTAAACCTTTGAACTGGAAGTAATTTGAAGTTTTCTAATTTTACACTTCTGAAAAATGTTAATATTGCAATATCTGAAAACTGGAAGCTTATTGCTTTTGAAATATTATGACAATCTAAACCTTTGAAATTTTGTAAGGTTCTAAATTTTATAAGGTTCTAATGTTGTTAATATGAATATTAGGAGGTTTTGAACAGTTAAAAGGTCTGTAATTCTAAATATTGAGGGGTTATAAACATTCAAGTGGGGCAACTTTTAAATGTCTTAATATGAGAAGGTTATGAACTTCTGAATAATAAGAGCTTATAAACTATTCAATACTGGAAGATTCAAAACTTCTAAGTATTTAGTTATGAAATTTTAATTATTGGCAGCTTATGAACATCAGAATACTGACATACCTATAAATACTCGACAGTGAAAGGTTCTGAAATTTTAGTATACGATTAATAAACTTCTGCAAGCTGTAGCATTTACAAACCTGAGCATTATCAGAGAACTGAATATTCTTCGAAATCACTTGTTCATCTTTAGTAATAAAAGATGAACCAGATAAATGATTTTTGAGAAAAGTTGTGTGTATTCTTATAATAACCACTTAGTTAAAAGGAAAACAATATAAGGAAGTTGGGTATGGTGTGAAATCCATTTTTTTGTGCTTCTGCTGTTCTTCTGTGGTAAATTGCATAAGTTTAGAAATATATAGAATGAACTAGTCTTTGTAGCACGATGAGTGTCAGCTTGTTTTTTTTTTCGTGTTGTTTTTTTATGGAGACTAACTGCTGATTAAAAATGGCTTGCATCGAACGCTTGTCTTTTCACTCGTTTAGTAATTTTTTGATTGTTTTATATCAGACTTTTATGATTTCTCCTTCATATTGTTTTTGTTCAATTTTGCTCTGAGTAGACTTCCTCTCTGATCCTTGATATCACGTAAGGAATAAAACATAAAGAGGATGTTGTAGTAGTAATTGGTGTTATATTCTCTATATATTGCCTTTTGAAGTGGTGATACTGAGGATTCTGAAATTGTTTTTGCAAAAACATCTTCCAGTCTATGCCGTTATATACACGTTTGTTGCACATCTTCCATAGAAATTTCTTTATAATTTGTTGCTTAAGAAACCTACGCGCACACACACACACTCAATTAAGAACTTAAAATGCCTACGTTTTAAAATTCATAAAACATTATTTTTTTAAATTTAGCCTATATATAGAGAGAGTGTATATATATAGTTTCAGTACATATTCAGCACTTTATAAGATTCAGCAATTGTTATTCAGTTTCTGTGAAGAAGCAGAGCTAAAAATCTGTTAACCACACCTTCCTGGAGTAAGCGCCAAGGGCTTTAACACCTCACCTCCTAAAATTTCCTTGTGTGTGTGTGTATTTTTACACTCAGATCAAGTAGAATTTAACTATACTACAGCGACTCATAATATACGGGTTAAAAATGCATTCGAAAGATCTAGATAGCGAGGTTAGAAAGATCTAAATTTTCTGGAATAGAAATATGAACTAATATTCACTTGTGTGAATTTTTTGAAAAGATGTTCTTTTTACAAGTCATAATGAAAAGTTAATTCTTTTTTGTTTTTATTAAAAAAAATGCAGTAATGTAAGCAAAATAAAGTGAATTATTTATTTAAAAAAAAAAAACACACCAGGGAAATCATTAACACGTTGTATTGGTTTGTTAGCATAGATGCTAGCAAACCATATTTTCCATAGCTAATTTGCTCATTTTAGGGTAAGTTTACATTTATGGCTTTTAGTGGACACCCTTATCCAGAGCAACTTACAGTTTATCTCCTTTATACAAGTGAGCAATTAGGGTTAAGGGCCTTGCTTAGGGGCCTAACCCTAGCCCTAACCCTGGCAGCAAAACACCTTAACCACTGAGCCACCACTTCCCGTGTTAGTTTTTCAACCGCAAAGAAATCTTTTTTAAAAATGATTTAATTGTTGGGATATGATTATGGTTTGAATAGCTATTTTTTTTAAAGAAACGATTAAGTCACATATGGGTTGGATTCTAATGCGTTTTATAATATTGCTAGCCGTGTTTAATCTGTGGTTAATTTTTAAGTCCAAGGTCTTAAAGGATTTTAATAAACTATAGACGAGATAGGGGATTTACGTTAAAGTAGTTATCTACCGACAGATGGCGCTGGTTAACAACTCAAAACCTGTTTATAACTAATTGCTATAAAACGTTTAATTGAATAGTAAACAATCTATTTACACGTCAAATTAAGTTAAATCAAAATGAAATGAAACGTGTGGAAATATGTTTAGTTGAGTAAAGCTAAGTTCAGTAAGTATAACGTCATCTAAAATAGATAATAGTTTTAAATGTATAATCATGTGTTACTGACTGATTATGTCACCCACCACACCTGTTTACGAGCGTGTCGACGAGGTGGTGTCATAGTGGTTGCCAGATTGGTGTAGTTTCATCGAACACGTTGCAGATACTATGGTTCAGTTTTTTTTTTTAATTCCACGATATTATTACAGTGTGAGAGAGGTGGAATAAGAGCTCAGAAGATTGTCAGGTCAATTCCCAGCACTACCAACCTGCCACTGCTGGGCCTCTGCATTAAACCTTCAGTTGGATTTAAAAAGAGAAAAATGTAACTCTGTGTCTGGAATGTAAGACTTTTTTTGTTACGTGTGTGTGTTTCTGTTTCATGGCTCCCAGTTTGGTCTTGATCTCAGTTACAGCCTGTGACAAGTTCTAGAACCTGATATTTTTAGAGAACCCACAGGTATGTGGATAAACGACTTATTTGTAGATGATGCTCTGGTATCCCACCGCCTTTCTGACATTCCTTAAAATAGTTCCTCTCCCATTGTCTGTGTGGGGAAGTGGTGGCTTAGTGGTTAAGGTGTTAGACTGATACAAGAAAGACCCGGGTTAGATTCCCAGCACCACCAACCACCCCTGTGGGCCCCTGAGCAAGGCCTTTAACCCCCCAGTTGCTCAGTTGTATAAAAGAGATAAATGTAAGTCGCTCTGGATAAGGATGTCTGCTAAATGCTGTAAATGTAAATGTTTTCTCGCAGTTCTCTGGTTTCCAGAGGAAGATAAATTGCTCTGAAAATAGCTGTAAAAAATCAAATGCATGGTGCCCTGAAATGAAACCACTTTTATCCCAGAGAGCACAATCTATACCCTACTTGAGGAAAGGTACCAAATATATACTCCTCTTTCTTCTATACTTCTAAAGAAGTATGCAGTGACAATAAAATGCAGCTACCAATGCCGCAACAACAAAAAACATACTGTTAACTGCTCTTTAGGGATGCGGGTGTGGAACAAGTTACCATCTCTTGTCCTGTAGATGTTAGTGCATATTCTTGCTCAGAATTTTTTTTTTTTAGAAAACCTGGAAATAAATCCATGTTAAAATTAACAAATTGAAGAAAAAAACCCACCCCACTTTTATAGAATGCTTTTATTCCTGCGTTTGGTAGAACCGAATAACGAGAGAATGCAGATACAAAAAGTGCAATCTGGCAACCCGGGTCGCGGCGTAGAGGCGGGCGCAGCAGCGGAGAAAATGACACAAGCATCCATTGGTGGCGGAGCGGCTGGTACCCAGGAAACAGGGAGAGGAGGATGGGATGTAGCATCCCTCCATCAGCATTATAACACAGAAAGCTAGCACGATGCTGAGCGGGGCGGTTTTTTTCCGGGATGTGTAAGAGTTTGAAGGAGTAACATGGCTTCCAGAGACTGAGGAGCTCTGTTTTCGGAGCATGATTCACCGCCAGGTGATACTGACTCAGGTGAGTAAACCAAGAGCTTTATAATAACTCACGTTGTACACTAATGTGTAAAACAAAAAACAGCGCTTAAAAAAAAGGCCGTTTTATTTTCTAAATAGATGCGTCTTAAATAAGTCTATACATCTTTTTTTCTATACCAAATACTATAGGCTGTGTCAATACATTGATACGCATAAAAGCCGAATATTTTGCATGCGTTATGATACATCATTTTTAACAGAGTCGCTCTTTGTTAAATGTTTGCGTAATAATGCAAACTGTACGTCGGTAACCGCGCCCTATTCACTATATAGTGCATTATTTTTTATTCAAAAAGACCCGACAATGCACTGCAATAGGATCGTTTCCACAATGATGCGCGTCAGTACGTACAGAATACCCATAATGCACCAGTTCTGTATAAAATTTAAAAAAAAGAAAAACATCCGAAAGGTTTTTTAGTTTGTGTCCTTGTGGGAATTGAAAAATAAGGTTCTTCAATTTGTTCTGTTATCAAAATCCATCAACAGAGGATCATCAGGCATTTATAGGTGTAGATGTTTGAACTGTGTTCTTCTTGGAGAACCAGATGACAGGATGTTCTAAAAGGATCTGGGTTTTTTTTGGTGGGAACCCAAGTTCCACCAAAAAATTATTTTTTTTTGTTTAGAAAGAATTCTTTTACAGAGGTAAAGCATTCTTGGATTGGTTTTTGTAGAAGATTTGCAGGAAGCAGGTTTGTCTTTATGTGGGAACCCAATGGCAAAGGAGCCTAAAACATTCTGTGTTGTGTTTTCCTACGGAGAACCCAAGTTTTTAGTTTTTAATTTGTTCATCAGACGGGAACCAAAGACAGGAGAGCTTAGAGGGTTCTTTGATTTGCCGGTTGCTAAAAAACCAAAACAGAGCTCCCTGAAATGGTTTTTGGTTTTCCTATGCGATCTTCTAGGAGAAACTGCAATACAGCGTATTCTAGGTTTTTGTTTTGTTTTGTTCTTATGTGAAATACCAACAACCAAGCATCCTAAAGGGTTATTTGTTTTATCTCCTTTTTAAAAATCTCATACCAAGTTATATTTAATTTGATCCTTCCAGAACTTGGAAGGGTTTGTGCGATTTTTGTAATAGGAAACCCCCAAATTAGCACATCCCAAAGGGTTCTTTGAAATGTTGTTATGAGGAAACACAAGAACTCAAAATTCCTAATGCATTCTTCAGCTTGTTGCTTTGTAAAAAAAATCTGACAGTATTTTTTATGGGTTTTTGGGGGTTTTTTTGTCACTCAGGGAACTTTACAGACACCATGTTAAAAGATAAGACATTTAAAAAGATCAAAATCTGGAAAGGCTTAAAAAGATGGAGTGTCTGACACCGTTTTGGACATGGTTTTGAACAATGCTTGTTTTTTTACCCAGAATTCCTAGTCGGTTGCTATAGCTACTAGTGATACATGACTGATTACTAGCCTTAAGGTCTCAGCATATTGTTCCTAAAGTCGACTGTGCTTTTGTGTGTGTGTGTGTGGGGGGGGGGGTTGCTTATTAAACCTTTTTTTTTAACATACTCTACCATTTTTAGACAAATATACATTTTCCACATGATTTTCTACTTGTTTCACATCTTGTACATGTCTGTATATCGATGTACTCATCAACAGCGTAACTCATGAGCGCCGAAGCATGTAATTTGATCTGTTAGTGTTGACCCTGAGCTGGTGCTGAGTATTATCACTAATGCCAGTTAACATTCATTTCATGATTGGATGCTAAAATAAATAAACAACATGACATAATAATGTAATAAATGGTACTCAATTGCTGGAAATTGGGGCATTCTGATGATGATGTCATAATTTTGTCAGTCATCTGTATAGTAAGGGTCTATTTAGTTAAAACAAAGATTTTTTTTGTTCTTTAAACAGACTAAAAGAGTAGAAATAAAAAAAGAGACAAGTCTGGTGTCTATATTTACCTAATGCATCATTTTTATTTATTTATTTTTTGCGTAATGTTATTAAAAAGGTAAGAAAAGAAGCCGATGGAAACTATATCTTATTCATGATTTCTATTTTCTTAATATTAAACAAATAGACTACTTTTAATCCTAAAGATAATAATATGCAAGGATATTTTACTCTTAAGTATGCATTTGTATTTGTTTTTAAAGGTCACATCACTCGATATGCTGTCCCATTGATACCAAGCTGGTTTAAACAATTACTGTTTTTACTAGTCAATATCACAACACTGTAATTGCCCTGCCGCATTGCTCTATCACACCCCTTAAACTATGTGTGAGACTTTTCCCCCAGAACTGTATTTCAGATATAGCAAAATAAAATCTGGACTAATATCTTGAGGTCTTTCCTAATCGCCTGCAGGCTGCGCCTGCCTGCCGGTGTTCGTCGACAAGGAGAGTCAGATTAATATCGATTCCGCCGTGACCTCGCATGCAGCGCAGGCTCCGTGTGGGGTCTTGGGATGCTCTGCGTATTGATTCCTAGTCTAATTTTGGTGCAGTAAAAAAGAGAGAGAAGAAAGCAGGGGGGAGGTAACGGGGGGGGGGGGATGGGAGGGAAACAGCCTTGTTCGCTGGTGGACTGATGCACTTTCTTCTAAAAAAAAAAACAAAACCCTGCCAATACACTGACCCACCATGCAGATAAACACGGGGCTGGGGGAAGTAAAGTCATTATGTGATATGGATTGTACGATTAAATTAGATTTACTCTAGCCCTTGATTTCACGTAAATATTGCATTTAGAGTCTGATGCAATTAAGGTCAGTGTGAGTTTTTATATCGCAAAGCCAATTGCTTAAGGCGTATTTTTTTAGTCTGTACCATGTCACTGCATTTTGCAGTATTTATTTGTGAAGTAAGTTGCATGTATGTGTTGATGTGTTTTGCAGTCTTTATAAAGATAACATTTTCGCGTTGAACGCACACAAGCAGCGTAAATACGACCAGAATTTCCTGATTTTCTTTAAGCTTAGGGTTTTCAGATTGAAGAAAAACGCTATAAATAATGGACCCAACGTCGAGCTTAGTGGTTCACCAACTTTTAAGCCAGCGACTTCAATGTAACACTGAGAAATTGTGACACGTAAACAAACAATAAACAAACATTTTCTTTTAAGCTGTTCACATTTTTTTTTTATATTACATATATATTAAATTAATTTTGGCTTTTTTCTTATTTTGATTTTTGACGTTTCTTTCTGATGGGGTCTTGCTCCACAATTGTCCATAATTTCCTCAGCATTTTCAGAAATTACAAATTGCATATTTATCCATCTTTGCCGTTGTGATTTCCACATGCGTGTGCACAATGTAGCGATAACTAGCGAGCCACTTGCTGCAAATGTTGTATCTTCGAGTTGATAAAATCGATCAGTAGTATTAGTAGTATTAAAAAACTGAAAATATTTATTTGCAGTATTTACTTATAAGATTGAAAATATTTATTGTAATGATAAAAAATTACACCAAATTTTTTTAACCCTCTCGTGCCCCCTTGAAATTGTTTTGCGACACCCAGGGAGGCTCATGACCCCCACTTCAAGAACCGCTGCTCTAGTTGACAATAAATATGTTGAAGTTGAATGTTTACTTGTGTCAGAAGCCGATTTTATCTATTTACAGTTATAACATGTTCGGTTTATGCAGCAGGGTTTTTTTTTTAATTTAAGCAAATTCGTTAATTTTTAAGGCTGTATAGCAAAGAAAAAGACTGATTATGACATATCATTTGTAACAATAAAAGTCAAGGTGTCTTTATGAAAAAGTTAAGCCCACATGACGCGCTTTATTTCAGTTCAAAAAGCCTCACATCTGAATGGATAAGGGTCTGATTCCCACTGTTGCCCTGACTGTGTGGAGTTTTGCATGTGTTACCTCAAGCGTCATGGTTTCTTTTTGGTTCTCCGGTTTTCTCCCTGGTTAAATGTCCGTACTGTGTGCATCTGTCAAGTAATTGATTGGCACCTGTTTTGGGATTGATGGATATTTAAGCTTCATGGGTGAGCCTCAATAATATATATTATAATTTATTGTTATAGTCTTCATTTTTACATTTGTTGCTTGAAATTTTAGCAACGACTGAACTACACAGCTAAATTAAAAGTCGCTGGAGCTTACTGGAAGTCTTGTGTGCTCTTGTGTAAGAGGTTAGGTTGTGTGTATATGTGTGTGTGTGTAAGAAGAAAGCTGTGTGACGTACTGCTGTGTTTTATAGGTCAAAGAGAGCTGTTCCGTGCATACACACTTTAAATATGCATGGAGTCATGAGTCACGCAGGGACCATAGAGACGCTGATGAGAGCAGGATGTTGTGCTTTTCACTGAAATAAAGACTGCAGGAAGGGCAAGAAGGATGAGAGAAACATAGACAGAGAGAGAGAGAGAGAGCAAGGAAAAGAGAGAGAGAGAGAGAGAAAGAGAGAGAGAGAGAGAGAGAGAGAGAGAGAGAGATTAGGTGACCTGACATTAGTACACAACGGCACACACACTCTGCAACCTAGAAATCTCTGCATACGAAAGAACCAGAACAATATAAAAGATGGAGAAAATCAGAGAGAATGTTATACACTAATTTAGATATTAAAATTGATATTGTCAGGATCCACGTCTGATTCCACCTGTTAATCAGATAATAGATGTGTCTGCTACTAGAGCTTTCAGCAGACCATTTAATCTTTTTTAATCCTAAGAAGAAGTGCAACCCAGAATCCTTGCAGTCTAATATTCCTGAATCCAAACTCCCAGTGACGAACTCCCAGCAGGCTTCCTCTGTGTCTATACAAGTAATGAACCCTTGCAACAGAAAACAAGGCAGCGTGTTAAGTGAGGCTTAACACAGCTACTTTTGGATGCTGAACGGGCATAATTAATTTATCAGGGCCTAGCATGATTGTAATGCGCGCTTGTAAAGCCTCTATTAGTCTTGTACATGCAAACCGCCCACAGTTGATCAGAGCACCATACAGCTTTATATGTTTCCGTCAGGATTTTTAGGCTCTTCTGGTGATTGTTGCGGTTTAAAGTTCCCGATTTTACAGCAGTTTTTTTTTAGAACTGCAAAGCATACTGCAAGTTGCAATGAAATTGCAGGAAAAAATTGCACCACAAAATTGCTAGGTGTATGAAACAGTTTCCCTCCCTCTTGGTAAATGTAAGACATTAGCATTGGACATGTTTGCAACTTTTAAGAAACAAGAAAGTGTGTTTGGTACAAAAATTGGTCACATTTGCACCAAAACAAAAAACAGACAAAATTGTACAGTCACAATTTAAGGTCAAATAGTTTCTATCGAAGGGGCTGGTATTAGAGGTAAAAGAGGTATGAAAACTGTAAAAACAACATGTTATATTTAATCTATAAAACAAAATGATACTTTATGTCTCTACAGAGGATATAAAATCTGTTTTAACTTACAGATCACATTTTTTACTCTCACCAACATTCGTTGCAGGTTGACTGGCATCTATCAATGAGCAACAGTTTGTGGGATTATGCCATTTGATAGTTTGTTGCCTTATCATGGGTGTCCCAGGCTTCTTTGGGATTGCCTCCATGTTTCCTGTAAACAGAAAGTGGGTAGGAGTATTCAAAAATTTTCCGCATACAGTTTGAGCCAATCAAGGCTCTCTTCCTGTAGCATATCAGCATTTTATCGAAACTGCTAAAGATTCCTTGAGAGTTCTACATCACTATATCTTTCTCCAAAAGGCTCATTGTGTCTCTCTGCTTAAATATTTGTCTTCCTGATAGACTCTGATTCTGGAGCTTGTGGTCAGAAAAGTATATAAAGCATAATCGATAACACATGGGCAGAGCAAGTCTTAAAATAGTCGAATAATGTTATTCTGTGGACAAATTAAGTCAGACCAGATACGCAGTATCTCTCCGGTTCTCTGGTTGTTGCTGCTTACTAATTTAGCCTTTGCAGTAATGATCCGAAATGCGATTAGTTGTCTTTTGTTTGCCCTAAAATATTGGAATATAGCCAGAAATTAAGGTACGAATGGAATACACAACACAGTTTAGCTAGTTTCCTGGGATATACAGAAAAAACGGGACCAACAGACATCGGATTTAACGGACAAAGTTCGCAGAGGGTTTATGTCCGAATAAAATACCAATAGGTTTGCGAAGAAAGTCTGTTAGTTCCAGAATTTAACAATGTTGTACTGATGTTGTTTACTCACGCCTGTAGCAGTAGTATATATTGCACATATATGTATGAAGATAGTGTGTATGGTATATACAGTACTGTACTGTATGTACTGTGTGTTTTTATGCCACGAAAAAAAAACGTAATACAAATAAACAGACAACCAGATTTAACAAACGACTCTCCCCCTGTACATTTAATTACATTTATTTACAGCAGTCTAACACATTAACTACTAAGTTATCACTTGTATACGATTACACTATTTTGAAGACTCATAAAAAAATATTTTACTGAATTGACGAAGCACATAACATTCATGATTGTATTCCTCTGACTGCTTTATGTTCTAATACCGCACTGTATACTAATCAATTTTATTGTTATTATATCTGTAATACAGTGTTTAGGATTCCATTTGTGCTTCCCTCACACATACTGTATGCTCTGCTAATTTTCATCACAGTGTAACCCATGACATGTGTGTGTTGGGCGTCCCGCTGGTAGTGTTGCTGACTCGGAGCAGTGTTACGGCCATTGCTATAACCCCCACCTCACCTCATCCTATTCCTGCTGCTTGCTGCAATGTGTTACCTTCTGAAGTCTCTGCTACAGAACAAACACGAGTAACTGCTTATAAAAAGCCGATCAGTGACCAACAACGACTGACACTAGAACCTGTTTTTAATGTTCGCTTTTTATATGTTAAACATTTGCAATTACCACACAGTGGCCTACCGTGGGCTTTCAGTCAGGGCTCCCTGTAAGCAACTGTAAACTACATATACACATTTGAGGACAAGATACATCTCACATATCTGTTACAGCTAACGCAGCTATAGGAAAATAATGTGTTTATAATGCACAACTGACATAATATGGCGCTCGGAAACTTGATGTTAAATTCAATTTATTTTTATTTGTAAAGCACTTCTAACAGTGGACATTGGCTCAAAGCAGCTTGACAAAGCAGAGTTTTTGTAGTTCTAAGTTTGTTCTTAATGAGCATGTCCGTGGTGACTATGGAGAGGAAAAAAATTCCTAAGATGACCTTTTCAAGGAAAAAACCTTAAATGGAACCAGACTCAAGAGGGAACCTATTCTCATCTGGGTGACACAGAATGTCTGTTTATTACAGCTAAATGGTTTTATGGTGTGCGGTAATGGTGATCAAATGCCATGTAAATTAAAGCCTTGTGTCAGTGAAACAGAGTGAGTCCCAATCCATCCTAGAAGCCCCTGTGTGGCTCTGTAATTTTATAGATCCCCAGGCCATAGATGGTTTCTCACACAGGGGCTTCTAGGATGGATTGGGATGCCATAGCAAAGTAAACTCCAATCGAAGAGAACACCATTCAGAGGCATGATCAGGCAAATTCAAGGAAAGGGGCAGGAACACTGGTCACTGGTACCTCAGGGGCATGTTTAACTTGGCCCTGAAAGAGAGAGAGAGAGAAGTGGGGGAACAAAAGCATATAAATATCCCAGTTCACCAAATGCTCTATATCCATAGTCCCTCCAGTTCAGCTACTTTGCCTAAGAAAATTAATTAATTAAAGGCTTGACTAAATAAATATGTTTTCAGCCTCGATATAAACACCGAGATTGTGCATGAGTCCCGAACACTAATTGGAAGATTGTTCCATAACTGTGGAGGATCATAATAGTAGAAAGGTTTAGAACGTTACATGGTGAAGCTGTTCAGATTGCCAAAACCAAAATCATTCTGTGTCTCTTGACTCTTATCAAACAGTAAACACGAACAACAAAATAGCTTGTTGTGCTCTGTGCTAGCTGTTAGCCACTCATAGCACTTGACTGTGCCATTTTAGTCTGCGAAAGTGAACCTAAAAAATGTGTTTTCAGTAGATTTGGTGCATATGACTTTGATCATCATTTGCTTTTCATTGCGTTTTACTTCCGTACCCTGGGCACCGCGCTAGACCCAGAGGGTGTGCAGTCACTGAACATCAACATTTGATTGGCTGATATTTCTCACTAACACATAACTGTTAACTAACAGTTACATATCAGATGTGACGTCTTTCAACTAAAGGGTAGCGCTATTTGCAGTACTTGTGGGGAAGTGGTGGCTCATGGGTAAGGTGTTGGACTACCAACCTGAAGATTGTGGGTTCAATTCCCAGCTTCACCAAACCACGACTGTTTAGCTGTGTAAACGAGATAAATGTAATTTGCTCTGGATAAGGGGAACCTGCCAAATGCTGTAACTGTACTTACCACTGTTACCCGATAAACCAATTATATTTTTTTCATTGCATACCTTCGATAAGATAGCGTAGATAGCTAAATTCATAAAACATATTAACTTTTAATATAAAGCCAGGCAACTCAAAATGGCTGCTATATCACATAAATCCTACATCCAGAGTAAAAAGTAAAATGTTGCCAGAAAACTTTGCCTATCAGATCATTTTGTAAATGCAAACACAGATTAACAGCTTGGATGCATTTGCTAAAACCTGAAATTAGTTTGTGTGTGCGTATGTATATTTTAAGCCAGATAACCCACATAATAAATAGAGGAAAAAGCAAGGTGACTATGTGAAGATCATGAGTTAAATTTAAAAAAATCCATATTTATTTATTATTTTGATCCCTTGTAAAAACAAACGTAGATCGTTCTTTATTAATGTGGATTAAAGCTTGGTGTTTTTGAATGTATCTGCCAAGATGGCTTCCGATTGAGAATTTACGAAATAAACATGTTTAGATAAACACAGAAAAATCTGGGTTGCTTTAGGATTGTGGGCAGTGAAGCGCTTCTTTTGGACTTCAGAATTATTATGTAACAATTTACAATGGTGTCCAGTAATAGGTTTATTTATAGCTTCCCCTGTCTTTTCTTTTTAGCTACCTGCGAATTTTTTTCCTTGCTTTGCTTTTAATAGCATGATCAGTGTAATGTACAGAACTACAAAAGCCTTAATTTTTGGGGGGTTTATTTTTAGATGCGTATTTGTACTCACATACAATGAAGCACATTATTGAACATAATGTGTAAAACATACTGTACTATACATAAACTGGCCCTAAGCCTATAGTGCGACATTCTTTTCATTGCGGTTTAAGGTCTCAGCCCGTGTGTGCCATTGCTGCAGCTTTCAAATGATCCGTCCTTCTTCACAATTCGACTGCAGACAAGCTGCACTCAACTTTTTGGCAATGGCATGACATGGTGTAAAACCTGCCAAGAAGATCCACACTTGTTCCTGTATGGAAAACCTAAAAAAAAGGTCACATGATATTAGCCTGATAGTACGAATGGTATTCATGTCGTTCAGCCTACTAAGGAAGCTTGATTAAGACCTTTCTGAATGGAAAGAGAAATTCTAACCTGAGTCTTTTAGGGTTTTCAAGGGGCAATCAAAAGGACTTTGAACATTTTTTTATCCAAAGAGCACGCCTTATTTAAGATTGTTAGAGCTTTGCAAAGGGATTGGCAAGTCTTGCTTCATGTTAGGTCATCACTGTACACACCTACGCCTACTCATTCTGCAGGCTGCACAATGAAAAGACGTGTTTTCCCTTATCCTTGGCTTTTTCTACCCATCCTCTTTGCCAGACACAAAGACGCGAGAATGCCAGGCACAGCTGAAAATGACTAATAAGTCGTGCTAATGTGCGACTTCACCATGGGAACCTAGCGTCTTCTGTCATTCACTGATTTTCTCTGATTAAACACAGCTAGACGAATTATTTCTTTAAAAAAAAATCGGCTTGGCAACACAAGACAAAGAAATGAAGCCACAGAAGGAGAAGAAGACGGTTTACTCAAAGCCTCCAGACGGAGCAGCTGAAGACAAGAAGACTAAGAGAGAAATAGTCTTGACAGATAGCCAAGATAGTGCTTGAGGCTTGAGGCAGTTTGCACCACACAATACCAAGGCATAAAGGCAGAATGGCAGGCTGTGACACACACACCGAGTTTTTTTCTCAGTAGAATGGACAGATAAATCCGAAAGCCGCTTCTTGAGACAGGCAGATAAATAGATAAAAGAGCAGGCCGGCTATTTAAAGACCTCTAGAAGTGTGTGTATTAAAAGAGTGCGTGCACAATAGACACAGGCTGGTTGCCGGCTTATGTGTGACTGTCATAAAGCAGCCTTCTTCTTCTCTAGAGAGGATTGACACA
This sequence comes from Bagarius yarrelli, assembly GCA_005784505.1. NCBI lineage: Eukaryota > Metazoa > Chordata > Actinopteri > Siluriformes > Sisoridae > Bagarius > Bagarius yarrelli. The sequence continues at coordinate 290,120 of VCAZ01000175.1, read as the reverse complement.
ATTTTGAGAGAGGATTGACACAATTTTGTTTTCTTCTTACATTTAACTGTATTTGTCTTGTCAGGTAGTGATAAGAGTCTGTGATTTTTTTAAGAGTCCATAAGGCATAATTCTGTTTCTAGTAATGTATAGTAACATTGTCGTTTAGCAGAATAACAGAAATCTGGATCCATCTAAATTTAGATCCCTCACGAACAGTCCAAAGGTGGCAGTGGCGAGTCCAAAAAGTTCCTGAGGCAAGGAGATGAACGAAAAAAACCCAAAGAACAAGCTTTTCTACCGGCTAGCGACACTTTAAAAAGTTCCTTTTTCATGTACTTTTTTAAATAAAAAAGAGTAAAATAAAACAGTTCAGGGAAGTGGTAGTTTACGCTGACCTACTCACCAGAAGATTGTAAGTTCAGGGCCCAGGAACACCAAGATGCCACTGCTGGGCCCTTGAGTTTTAGAAGAAAAAAAAAGATAAATTAACTTTGAATATAGGTGTTGGCAAAATGCAATAAATGTAAATGTACTTATTATGTTCAGTATGAGCAAATTGTGGTATCTTGGATAAACATAAGGCAGAATTTCTGATTGGGTACTAACAGTAAAAAAGAGAGAAAATGAGAGAGAAAGAGAGAGAGAATGGATTAATATAAATGTTTGGATGATCAGTTGCCTTACAATGATGACGTGAGCATATAGAATACAAAGTGCACATTTTTTTTATTTCCTGGTCGAACGCAAATCTTTAGGATGAACCCTGAAGTTTGTATTCATTAACCTGATCAATATATAAAAGCTGCTCTAAAACACTCCTGCTCTGCCTGAAAACTGTTGACTTTTACATTATTTCCAAATCAACCAAGGTCATTGTGGATTCAGTCAGTAGCTTTACTGAAGGAACAGGCAAAACCCCTCAACCTCACAGCGGATAAAGAGATTTAAATTTCTGGAACTGCTTATGCACTAAAAGGGGATATTAAGGGTATTATAATAAATTGGGCCTGTAATACCCCTATTAGTTCAGAATAGTCTCCAGTGGATAAAGTAAAAAAAAAAGCCAAATCAGAGAAATAGAAAGAGGTCGGTTAAAGTTCTTATACAGAGTATACTGTAAGCTAGTCTCATTTCCCCTACTGAATATTAGCTATTTATTTATATCAAATGTACTAAATAAACTGTACTAGTTTATGTATACCAAATACTATTCTTACCACCTGGTTTATTTCATTCCTTATTAGAACTTGTACCAGAACCGCTTTCCCGGGCTGGCGGCCATGGCTTCGCCATCTCGCTCATCCCAGGCCCGACGCCGGAGCAAAGACCCCATCCGGCACAGCTTCAACCCCGAGCACTTCCCTAGTGTAGACTTCCAGAGCGGCGAGCCTGAGGAGCTGGCGGCTGCTCTTCCACGTTCTACTAGCGATACAGACCTGGTGACATCACACTGCCGCTCCACGCTGACAGCCAGCACCTCCCACTATGCCATTGGCCAGTCGCCGGACATCACACTTTCGTGGGACATCAAGGAGGATGTCGACGCTGGTGATTGGATAGGAATGTATCTCATCGGTGAGTGATGTGGAATCAAAAGAGCTACCTCTCAGTAAATCTGTAAATTAGTAAATCTTTCACATGCTTTCATCACACTGGCTTAACTGTTTCCATTTATTTTGTTTTCTTACATTTCCAAATGAAAATGAATTGTCTGTTGAAATAAAATATGCTTTTTTTCTATTTTTCAGATGAAGTGCTATCAGAGAACTTCCTGGATTATAAGAATCGTGGGGTAAATGGTTCTCATAAAGGTCAGATTGTGTGGAAGATTGAAGCCAATTCCTACTTTGTTGAGCGTAAGTCATTATCTCGCTCTCTCTCTCTCACACACACACACACACACACACACACAGTATATAACTAACAATAAGCTTATTTTTGAGTTTTACCTTAATAAAATCATCACAACCTGAATGCTTGGCGCTGACAGATTTTTCAGCAGATCTGTATATTTTATTCTACACATTCAAATAATTTGCATGCAATCAACTCATCAGAGAATCCAAATGTATTTGAGGCGACAGCGTGACATGCAGGCCTGTGTAAGGCTGATAAGTGTTTAATCTTGATTTACTCGGTGTATAAAGACTGCAGGACATTACAGCTGCCATGGAAACAAACACATGATTTCCACTCACCAGCTTGCTTTGAGCAGTCGACCCTGAGTACCGAGTGCTTTGAGTGTTTTCTAAACCACCATTAGTACAGCTGGGATTTTTACAAACCCCTTTGTTTACTGAGAGCGGCTCTGAGAAGATGTACTTGTACATACTGGGTGCAAAAAAAAAGCAGGCAAAATTTATTAGTTGGAATTGCGGTTGGTCCTAGATCTATTACAAGAATACAGACTGTGACACTGCAGTGGCTAAATTTTTCAAAAATCATATTTAGAATTTGTAAAAGAAATAACAACTAACGAAGCATTACATTACATTACTTGTCCCGGTTTTCAAAAAGTATTTTTTATGTTATTTCCGTGTGCTAAATGCTATTAATAGCAGTGGCAGGCGGTGCATTCGGTACCTGGGCCTTCAGTGGGGACTTACCTGACTGATACACCTCTTTATACCGCCATTATCATGTCGCATTTACAAAAGCCAGTAAAACTATACAAAAACGCGGCATTACACAATGTGGAATTACAGAGAAAGAGACATTTTACGTATTGAGCGTAAAAAACATTTTTTTTTTATTCAAGAAACTGTGTCCCTAAATCAAGAAACCGTTTCCCTAAATCAAGAAACTGTTTCCTAGATGTCATTAGGCGAAAAGCAGGGGTACACATCGCAGGGCCACATATAGACAAACAACTACATACACTCATGCTCACCACTATTGGCAATTTAGAATCACCAATCAACTGAACATACACGTTTTTGGACTGATGGAGAAAACCGGAGGACCCTGAGTAAACCCTCGCAAGCACAGAGAGATCCTGCAAACTCCACACAGGCAGACCCCTGCTGGGTATACAAACCTAGAACATTCTTGCTCTGAGGCAACAGTGCGAATCACCAAGCCACTGTGCTACCTACATCTTAGTTATTTTTTCCAATTATTCGAGATAGAAATCCACATGCCAAATCAAACTACATTATTTTGTCAGTTCTTTATTGGTGACATCTTTATTGCTTATTTTGGGCATAGTGCAGGGTCGGCCTATGGCAAAGGACTGAGGGGGGCACTGCACAAGAGGTTTTTTTTTGGTCAGACCATTGTGCGCTTCTTCACCTTTATATTAAGCAAAAATATATTGGCAGTTAACAACATATTTTTACTGAAAATGCACTTTTTTGTTATTTTGCCTCGTGGTGGTGGGTGGGGGGTTTTGAATAGGGGGCGCACCAGTGCCTGGGCCGGCCCTGGCATAGTTTTATTGAAAAAACACAAATACCTATAGTCACATTTATAAAGATTTATTTTAGTTAGCTGAAGGCCTCAAAGGCATGTCTGCAGACTAAAGACAGCTGAATCAATACAGTTCACATCTGTCTGCGGTTCTGCATCATGTACGTTCATTGGAATTGCCTTAAATAAATATGACATATAACTAAGATAGTTTCAGCTTAGCTGTGGTATGCTACCTCAGTATGACGCTGCAGAAAAGCGACCATAACAGCAGCTGCTTTAGTGCTACGACAATGATTTATCACCACCATATGGCACATTGCAGGGAAAGCGAGAAAGCGCACAGCTCTGTCTCTGTAACACACTGCTGTATTACTGGTACATGAGAGACTATCAGTATTTTATATAATGCAAGGGTTCACGTTGAGCTTGAGGGGAAACTCTCTGAGCTCTAAATCTTTATAGCTTTGGTTTCATTTGGGTGTCAATGCGAAGTCGGGTTTACACGTACATACGCAGAAAAAGAGAGAGAGAGAAAGGGGGAGGATTGATATTGACCACACACCCCCTGCCTTTGTCCTATTAATTAGCCTTGTTGCTAACAGGAAGTGCTGCTGCTGGCTGTCATCAGCAGTGCAAAATTAACAAAGCTGTAAATTAGTCTATTTAAAGATTTGGTGCTTGTGTGTGAATAAGTTGGCTATTTTTTGTCATAACGTTAAGCGATTTGTGTATAATACATCCTGTCCCTCGTCTTTTCTCAGTGTTTTAAACAAGTAAACAAGTCTCTCATTAATTAAGACTATTTAGCTGTTACAAATCTGACTCGTGTGCTTCTGATGCTATAGGATATTAGTTCATATTTCAAATAGTAAAGCTTCGCTAAAAGGTTCGTAAGTTTGTATGAATATTTAAATAATAAGTAATGGTTGCATAATATTGCAAATTTTTAACGCATCAGAAAATAGTGAACTGTACGCATTACCAGCCAACAAAATCATATCTGCTCCAAAAGCTATTAATAATGATAATATTTTAGTGTTAACACAGAGATAATTATAGGCCATTATGACTATTACTTGACTAAATACTTTATAACCAGACTAAAGAAATGAGCACAAGGTCAGGCGTGATTCAGCAGCCAGCAGCTTGGCTAAGATTTAAACTCATGATGAAAATGTCAATAATGATGCGTAACCGCTCTAACAAAACCTTACGCATTGTGCCGCAGTAAATGATGAATGTTAAACTCTTCTTCTCAGCGGAGACGAATATCTGCTTTAAGTACTACCATGGAGTTAGCGGTGCCCTAAGGGCTACGACGCCTAGTGTGACTGTGAGGAACCCTTCAGCGCCGGTAAGTGTGTGCGCACCACATGCCAAGTGATGTCCAATGACCAAACGTTCAGCAATAATTTTGCAGTATTTTAATTATAGGGACAACTGATTATACCAGTTATATGTATATTTTACACATCCTATTCCAGATGTAGTCTTACTTTTTCACCTACAATAACCACCACACACTAGATTGTGGATTGTTACTGTCTCACAATAGAATTATTGAGATCAGACAGTAATGTTGGGTGAGGAGGTCTGTGTTCAGTAGGGTTGAGCCAGAGTCGCCTCTGTGCAAGACATTTGAGTTCTTCCAAACCAGCCAGAACATATGTCTTCATGAAGCTCAGGGACTTTATGTAAAAACGTATTGTCATGCTGGAACATTCTATACAACTATGTGGCAACAGTTTGGGGAGAACATTTATGTGGGTGTGCTCATAGGTGTTATATATAAACTACAATTAAATATATTTTATTTTATAAAAATATATTAATAATAGTCTGATGTCAAATGTGTGTTTATTTAATTAATCGACAAGGCCTCTGGTTACAATACAGACTGATCACCTTTGAGTCTATTAATTTCAACTCACCTTCAGGCCTGTGGGTTCCTGATCTCACACACTTTTTAAAATTAAATGCTATTAAATTACATGCATGGCTGTGTAGAATTTTTAACACCCTAAGAGAGATTACTGTTGCCCTTCAGAGCCCCAATCTCCCACACACCCGGTATTTTTTTTCTGGAAAATACATTTCATAATTATTTCAAAATAGACTAAATTCAAGTATGTAGACATATACTGGCCCTCTAAATCTCAATTTCTCTTCTTAACAGCAGCAGCCAGTATTACTTGGATCATTGTCAAATAATAATGTCATAATAGCAAAATAATGAAGATAATAATAAAGAATTAATAATAATAACAATAATCATAATATAATAATAATAATGATTAGGGTGCCACGCCTGGTGGCACTCTAGCCGTCCCGTAAAAAAAAGGAAGTGCATTAAAAGCTGATATGAAGTGATTTGCCTATTATAACCTAGAGCCAAAAAGCAACATAGGATGCTAGTGAACATGCAGCTTATATATTTTTTAGGTTTGTAAGGAATGTAATGCAGATCTAATTGTCACTCACTTTTATCACCCACCCTCTCTTTTTTTGCTCTCTATTCTTGTTTGTGTTTTCTCTCTCTCTCTCTCTCTCTCTCTCTCTCTCTCTCTCTCCCTTGTTCAGGTTTTCAAAGCAGTTGCGGTGGATGACGTGCCTCAGAGTCAAGGCAGACGAAGACTCATCAGCTTCTCTCTGTCAGGTACACGTCTGTACCCAAAGTTTCGGGAGCAACTTCCATAAACACGTTTTTTTCCATTAGCAGAGAGTAATTAGGTTAGATTTTCATTTCGCCTTTATTTTTAGCCAACCCTTAGAGACGCTTGTTATTGATCACCACTGCAATCTTTCACTACAAATCCTAACATGCCACGGCTTCCCTCTGGAAAAGAGCAACATGAAAGCAGCCCCACAAACACTTAATATCGTTACTGGTAGTCATGAGACAAACGCCTAAATCTCTTTAGCGTTCTTTACCGTCAGCATTTATTTTGCTTGATTAGCGAATAAAGATGTTGCCTTCATAGTTTTTCTTGTGCCATCTGCTTGTGTGTTCAGATTTCCAGGCGACTGGCTTAAAGAAGGGCATGTTCTTCAATCCAGACCCCTACCTTAAGATTGCAATTCACCCGGGCAAACACAGCATCTTTCCTGCTTTACCTCACCATGGCCAGGAAAAAAGATCAGGCATCGTCGGCAACACCGTCAACCCTGTGTGGCAGAGAGAGGTGGGAAGATATAATACAACTGTACACTGTATGCGCCAACACACACATACATATATGCTTCTGTACTCCTATTACAATTCAATTCAATTTTATTCAATTTTATTCGTATAGCACTTTTAACAATAGACTTTGTCTCAAAGCAGCTTTACACAGAAGGCAGTAACAGTGAAATAGTGTAAGTTTGTCCTTAATGTGCAAGCCGGTGGTGACGGTGGCAAGGAAAAACTCCCTGAGATGAAGTAGGAAAAAATCTTGATAGAAACCAGACTCAATTGAGAACCCGTTTTTTGTTAATTACAGCATATTGTAATGGTGATCAAATGAATGTAAACTGTAGCCCTGGGTCAGTGGAGCAGAGTGAGTCCAAGTCCATCCTCAGAGCTCCTCGATTTTTAGAAAAGATTCAGGAAAACTGCTCACTGGTAACTCAGGGGCAAGTTAACCCACCCCTGAGAGAGAGAGAGAAAGAGAGAGAGAGAGAGAGAGAGAAATGGATTATTATGTGTGTTGTTGTGAAAAAGTTCAGGACATATTGTGCAAGACTTGCTATGGCAGCATAGCTAAAACAGAAGAGCCAGAGAGTAACACAGACATAAGGGATCTTTGGGATAAGAGCCGGCCCGCCACACCACCGTCAACAAACCTAAGTGAATGGGAAGAGCGGGGGGAACGACAGCATATAATTATCCCAGTTCACCAAACACTCTATATCCCAGTTCTGTTCATTTACCTATAAAAAGATTAAAGGCTTGGCTATATAAATGTGTTTTCAGCCTTGATTCGATTGGATGTCTGAGTCCTGAAAACTAATTGGAAGGTTGTTCCATAACTGTGCTGTACTGTCCCCTTGCTGTAGCCTTGATCATTTGAGGTACCAACAAAAAGCCTGCACATAACGGTACAGAAGTTCACTCAGAAACCGCAAAACGTCTGGATTGTATAGCACTGTTTATTGCCCAAGACGGATTTTGACTGACATAGCAATCAATCACAGTTTATGGTAGTGAAAATGTAAAATTCCTGTAAAAACAGACCGAAGTGCGACCATAGAGCATTCGTTCAAAAAAATAAAAAAAAAAAAAGTTTTTTTGGGAAACTTTTGGAAAGTCAATGTTTAGCTTAACCATATGTCCCTTAAACAACTTTACACACATGTGTTCTGGAAATCTGGTACAATCCAACTAATCAAAGTAGCTTTTAAAATCTCCTTCCGGTTTAATGTGTTATATGCATCAGATGTTCAGCTAAGGATTTGTGGGTGTGGCGGAAACTAATTACACCTTTTAAGGAAAAAAATTTTAGTGTTTCAAATTTAATGTTTTATTTGTGTCATCAATTACAGGATAAAATCTAAAAACAAATTATACTATTCTTAATTCTGATTGTCAAAAGCTTTGATAGTAGTCCGGCTGCAAGACATTTACATGGATGCAAACATTTTCATTTCATTTCATTTCATTAAAATTACAAATCTTTAAATACAAAAAAAAGCATCACTAAACCGTTCTGCACATTGTCTTAGTTATTTTTTATTTTATGTCATTGTGATACCTAAAAGCATCCTGCCTTGTATTCTTTGACAATAATACTAATGTTGTGCTTATTATCTGTCCCTGTAGTATGCAAGAAAATGTTTTTTTTTTAGTTCTCAGGCAACCCAGAAAGCATAATTGGCCCTGCTATGTGAGTGGAAATGATGGCAGACATTTTTTTTTCCTTTTCAGAGCAGAGAGATGCTAGCCAGGCATCTGGTAGCTCTTGTCTACAGGGAAAATAGGTCAGTGTGGAAGATGTACAGATGGGAGTGTTTGAAGAGGGAAATCACTTCCTTTTTTTCATTCAGAAGGGGTTAAAATCAGAGCGACTGCTGGTGTTTTATGGTGTGAAGTAAACCACTTGCCTCTGATTGCGTACAGGTGTTTCACAATGCTGTATGGGAAGCAGATTGCATTACAATATCTCAGAGGGTTGATTTTTGCAGAGTAGATGGTTAAAAAAAAGGCAAATCAGACACAAGGTACCAGCTATATAAAAGCAGACGGACTATACAGAATATCGATTGTCATCTCCATCATAGAAAAATGATTGGCAGCTTTCAGAGAGCTTCAGAAGAGAGAGATTTATCACGTGAGTGATTGAAAAACCCTGTGCCCTGTGAGAACTGGCCCTGTGGGGGAGGAGGGAAAGTAGGTCGTCATGGAGAGATGTGGAAAATAGGGAAGATGGGAGGAAAGGAGTGAGACGGGGGTTCAAAAAAAGGGGAATCATCTCCTTTTCATCTTTCTGTAAAGATTGAGGCGGTTTATTGCCGTTTGCCTTGGAGAGCGCCTTAACATGTGGCTCAACCTCCCTCCTGCTTATCTCGCCAGATGTGTTTTTTTCTACCCTTACAGTTAAACACACAAACACCTGCATACTGACACTCTCTAAATACAAGATCTATACACATGTCTATGCCTGCATAGTAAAAGAACATGATGAGGTCATGTTAAGTGAAGCATTGAGACACTAACATAGCGTTTTCTCCATAAAGACTCCCAAGGGAAGCCAGGGAAGACAGAGATGCATCCTGGGTAGCCTAGTCCTCGAATCCTTTAAATACATCTACACAAATTTTTTTTCAGACCTCACACAGTAGTATAAGATGCAGTTTGGCTTTTTGTCATTTCCTGTTTTTCCAGCATCTAAGCTCATCCTTCAGAGAAGAAAAAAGGAAACAAGCACCAAGAATGACGCTGTTGTTTATCGCAACTTCAATTATTGTCATGTCTCAGCTTGAAACATTACACAATTATGAAATTTCATTAGTTAGAATTATTTCTGCACTACAATTATAATGTTTTTAGCCATATTTTGTGATGTTTTAACTTTAGGCATATGAATATGTATATAAAGCTAATGATAACGCAGGTGGAGTTGGTGGTGCTGGAGGTCTTGTGTTTAAAAATCTGTGCATTATTGCCATTGCCACTGACCCACCACTTCCTTTGCGTCACAACAATAGCAGATAGGAATTAGATAGGTAGGACCCTACCCATGGACACAAACACAAATACAGACGGTTTATTAGTGTCACAGGCTTTTCTCCACACACTATCCACTGAGACGCAAAAGCAAAAGGCACTCATACAGCTTCTTGTTATATTTTTCCATAATAGATCTAAAAGATTTTTTTCTTTCTCTCTCTCTCTCTTTGTCTGTTTTTACCACCAGTGCTTTTATTTCTGCACCTCCAATTAGAAGCATGTTGCACATTTGTTCTGCTTCGCTGATCCCCTGTCTTTCTCATTTCCCTCCTCCCTGTGTCGTTGTCAAATCTCCCCAAGTAATCAACCCTCCTGCTGAGAAAAAGGAGTTGGACAGATGCCAGAGCATCGTCTGTCACAAATGGAGCAAATCTTAAAAGAAAGCATTCAGCATTCAGTGTTGTGCTGAACTTCAGGTTATTACACGTCAAGACATTATGCTGGAAGGAAGCAGATAAGAGACTGGTCATTGTGGTCATGACAGATTTTACTTGCTCTTCATTATGTTAAAGGAGCAGGGCAAACTGCAACTATAATTACAATGATAATAATACAACTACTACTTATAATAATAACCTATTATTAGTTGACCTATTACTACTACTTATAATAATACAGTAATTCTCTTTAATTTCCATAAGCCATCCCAACTGTCCTTAATGAAATGCTTCCTTTGTTCTGGGGAGCTAATTTCAGGGCTGTAAACATTTACATTAGCAACATCTAGCTTCAGACCTACAAGCCCAGCTAATGAAGTTAATTTTAGACATCCGTTTTTTTATTTCTTTTTATAAACATTACTCTGTTTGGGTGGGCTTGTGTTGAAATTTCTATGGTTTTGTTGCTGAATAGAACTTGATAATTTTACCCCAGAAAAAACAGACATTTTTTTGCATTTATTTTAGGCTCTGGTATACGGTTCTGCATACATGTATATACATTAAGAGACACTTTTGTGTGATCTTGAAATGATCTTTTGCCTTTTGAAAGTGATTTTTACAGGTCTTGGCACTATTACAGTGTTTGCGTCACACTGTGTCAGAGCTGTTACTGTGATTAGCATGTAGTGTATTCTAATTTTCAACTCTCTCTGAATTTCTCTTTCTTTTTCTCTCTTCTAAAACAGAGGTTTAATTTTGTGTCTTTACCCACGGACGTGCTGGAGATTGAGGTAAAAGATAAATTTGCCAAGAGCAGGCCTATCATAAAGCGCTTCCTAGGAAAACTGTCTATGCCTGTGCAGAGATTGCTGGAGAAGCATGCTATCGGGTAAGAAACTAGACTGATCTGTGTCTCGATTGTCCCACAGTGTTTTAGTCTAACCTGAAGTTGCCGATATAGGTCTTAATGTCCACATCGAAAAATAACCTTTTAAATTTGTCCACTTATGCTAATGGATTGACAGCAATGAATTGATCAAATCCAGCTGCCAGATTGACTATTGACAAGAATTAAGAAATGGCTAACCCAAAATTAAATGCTTTTGTTTGTTGCTACATTTATTTTGGCCCAGATTCCAAATGCAGTTTATTTATTTATCCATTTTTTGTTACTACTTCCTGGTTAAGAATAATTGAGACACAATCGCAGGACACATTCATGAGTCCACTATTTATGATCACCTACTTACCAGTTCTTGTACAGAAAACCCACATCCATCCCATATAATACTAATAATAAATAATATTCAACTGCATAGGTACATGTACAGAGCCAATGAAATGCATTTTTCGCATATCCCATCTTAGTAAGTTGGGGTCAGCGCGCAGGGTCAGCTATGATACAGCGCCCCTGGAGCAGGAGGGGTTAAGGGTCTTGCTCAAGGACCCAACAGTGGTTGGCTTGCTGGTGGTGGGGCTTGAACCCAGGTGTTTCTGGTCTTTAGATCAACAACTCAGCACCTTAACCATTTGAGCCACCACTGCCCATATGGGATATGCACAGAATAACATGCATATCCCAACATAGTAATACCCTATGAACCCTAGAGTGTTAAATGGCAACACCATCCATGCTACCAACCGGATGTAGCTAAGATCTTGCATGTCTTACATGTGTCTGCGCAATGTTGCATCATTTTAACCACAATACAGATTACATAATGATAATATAGGTAACCTAAACCATATTTGACTCAGAATCAAGTGGATAACTGAACATTATAGATATCCTGATCTTGACTCTTTTGGCTTTAACATTTTGACTTTCATAAATTGATTTTCCCTCTTATTGTCTGTCCAGTGACCGAGTGGTCAGCTACAGCTTGGGTCGACGGTTGCCAACAGAGCATGTCAGTGGTCAGCTGCAGTTCCGGTTTGAGATAACTTCCTCCATTCATCCAGGTTTGTTCTGATTAATTTCACTGTTGCAATTACAGGCAATAGGCAAGTCTGGAATTCTAAGCTAATGTATATAATTATTTGTTGTTGCTGCTTTCTTTATCCTCCAGATGATGAGGACATGTCCCTAAGCACAGAACTTGAGTGCCCCACAGTACCTGAGGAACCCGAGGAACCTGAGCAGCAAGTGCCAGGGGAACAAGAGGCAGAAGAGCATTCTGATTTGGTCCAAGCCGAGGACATCATGAGCCTAGATCTGGTTGCACCTGAACTGCCTTTGGATGGAGACACAGCTTTAGTAGAAGTTCCCATGGATGTAGAGCCCCTTGAAGAAGATGAGGGAGGAACAGATAATCTGGAAGTTGAGGAGGAAGAATCTGTACCTGAAGAGAGCAGTGAGCAAGAGGTGGAGACCATGGCAGCTGAGCAAGAAGGGGAAGGTCAGGTGGAGGCCCTGGTACCTGAGCAAAATGGAGGAGGTCAGGAGGAGGTTGAGCTTGAGCAAGATGGAAGAAGTGAACAGGAAGTGGCAGCTCTGGAGCGAATGGAGCAAGGAGATACAGAAGAAGATGGAGACGGATATAGTCAAGAGGCAAATCATGTGGAATCAGTTGATGGGGAAATCATAGTAGAAACAACACTAGCCCTTACTGTGGAGGAGGAAATAGAAAATGCAACAGAAACGACGGAAACTCAACATGTCTCCCCTGAGGATTATGCTCAAGCAGAGGATGAGGAACTGGCGGAAGAGGAAGGTTGCTCACTGCGGATGCGTGGTGCAGCGAAGCGGAAAAATCGTCCTTGCTCCCTGCCTGTGTGTGAGTTGGAGACAGTAATTGCCTCAACGTGCGAACCCGAAACCCCGCGGTCACACTACATCCGTCTTCATCGCCTTCTCCATAGCCTTCCCTCTAACCAATCAGAAAGCGAAAAAACAGAAGAAGAAGAAGAAGAAGAACAAGAGGAAGAAGAGGAACAAGATGAAGAATGTTCTGCTCCAGAGCCACTTACTCCTAATGGCCCACGTCGTTCCCTTCCTCGCAGCCGCTCCCACCAGCGCCTCTCTGAACTCATGCATATACTAGACGGGGAGGGTCAAGTGCTCGGTTCTGAGGGTCAGGTCAGAGGCCAAAGGTCGCCAAATGAAAGCGAGGGTGAAACTGACCTTAGCCCGGTGCCATGCTGTAGTCACATGGTGACGAGGGGTGCAGGTGCAATGCGTGCAGCGTCATTGGACAGCGCACGATGCACCAAGAGCAGCGTTTTCTCCTCACAGGAAGACGAAGATGACATGGAAGGGCTGAATGGCATCTTGGATTTAGAGGTGGAGCCTTGCCAGGGGGTAAAGATTCGAACCAGGGACGGCACGAGGTGGGAGGAAGTACCTGACACTCACGTGCAAAGCCCACAAGGCATTATGGGTAACGGAGCTGGGACTAGTAACAGGAGTGAGTATGAGGAATTTTAAACTCCCAAAAAATATATATTTAATGCGCTTTTCATTCATTCTTTATAAACACATGTTGTACACAAGAATTACAATCTTCCCGTAGGAGCTTTGGTTAAATTTTAATACATGAGAGGAATTTTGATCACTGATGGAAATGTTGTTGTAGTAACATGTAATATTTTGTTTGTGCTTTGAATATCATTCCCCAACATGGCTGAATTTCTTAATTCAATAGGTCAGAAGTAGTTTTCTTTAAATAACCGCACAACCGCCTTCTTGCCTTAATTTAAAATGACTAACACATACTTGTGTGGTGGATGTGCTATAAGATCTCAGGGTAATAATAAGCAGAGTCGAATAACGGGTTGTTATTTAACAAAGAAAAAAACATGCAATTAAAAGTATAAGCCTGTAGCGTTACTGCTCTAGTTTACTAAACTAGTTTTGTTTTATTATTTGTTGTGTGTGCGTGTGTGTGTGTGTGTGTGTTTAGGAGAGTGTCCTCTGCCATGTAGTCACCCTCCAGTGAGCCAACTCCCTGCTCTGAGGCCAGACCCCCACCACTATCCCACCATCGATGAGCCCCTTCCTCCAAGTAAGCGCCCCCTTCTGGACAACCCACCCATTTAGACACATGAATATAGTCAATGAATAGTTACACAGATGTCTGTTTATCTCTGTTTTACACATAGCCAGTGTGTTAATCTAGACTTCAAAGATTATCATTTTGTTAACCTGCTTATCAGTGTTACCTATCAGACCTCTTGCTCTGTCTTTGTGTGTGTGTGAAGACTGGGAGGCACGTATTGACAGTCATGGACGCGTGTTCTACGTAGATCATATTAATCGCACTACGACGTGGCAAAGACCAACAGCAGCAGCAACGCCTGACGGCTTGCGAAGGTCTGGATCCATCCAGCAAATGGAGCAGCTCAACAGGAGGTAGGTGTGTGTGTGTGTGTAGGTATGTGTGTGTCTTTCCACTTTGTGTAAAGAATAAAACACTTGGTTTGATCTAGAAAGATAACGAAAAAAGTTTTTCCTACTACAGCAATTTGACAAATGTTATAATTTTTATTAAGGGTATAACAAATCACACTTTTTATCCATCTATACTTATAGGTTAGTAACTAATTTCCTTTTTAATTTTTTTTTCTTTAAATCAGATATAAAAAGAGTTTACAGATTGAAGATGCTGTATTCATTTTTTTTAGCTGAACTTTTTAAAACTATACACAGCTGGTTCCGTGAATTTTATCTGTGGTTGATGAATCATCAATGTAAAGTGCATCATCCAGTTTGCGGATGTGTAGACTGACGTACAGAAGGGAAGTGAAAGCGGCGTGGGCAGTCTCTTGCCTCTGATTCAGCCCTAGAAGTGTGGATTTGTTTCCTGTTTCCCTTTTGTTCTCTATCTCTGTCTTACGTCCTGCTTTAAACATGCCTGACTTCAAAAGAAGCACTTTTGCACCACCTGGTGGACATAATTTTCCTGACAACAGCGGGTGTAACGGTACACCCCGTTCATGATTTGGTTTGTTTGGACTCCCAGTACTGGCCCCAAAATGCACTCCGACTTATTCTTCAAAATTTTGATATAGAATACCCAAATCATTTACTTTTCTTTTTAATAATAATTATAATATTATTATTTTATATGCTGGAGTCTATCCCAGCCATGTCTGAAAGACAGGAGAGGTACATGCTGGACAGGTCGCCAGTCCATCACTGGGCCACACACATACTCACACCTATGGGCAATACATGTTTTGGAACTGTGGCAGAAACCAGAGGACCCAGAGTAAACCCAAGCACATGCAAACTCCACACAGAGAGACCCTTACCCAGGAATCGAACCCAGGACCTTCTCACTGTGAGGCAACCATGCTAACCACTCAGCCATAGTTAAACAGTCTCAGATCAAGAAAAACTAGATATATAGAAACATACTATGTTCTCTAGTAGCGCTGTAGATTGTGGCGGTGCAGGTTTGATGATGCTTTTTTTGCGTTTTTTTTGTTTTGGACTTGATTTATAATTTCCTGTGTGATTAACATTTACATGTTTCTCTGTTTTAGATATCAGACTATTCAGAGGACCATGGCTACAGAAAGGAGAGAAGAGGAAGGAGGAAACCCTCGAGTGGAGAGGACGAGCAGTACAGAGACAGACTCGCCGCCTCAGACAAGCGGTAGGAGCTTTAAAAAAATGCACGTTTTAACAGAGCAAATCATTAAACAGCTAATGATGAAGGACTTTAATGGATTTACGCGGCTTGTGTTTTAACTTAAAATACTTAGATGGTTATTGATCATCACAGGTACTGATGGTTTCGGGTAATGATGTGGGTAAGGTGGTGCCCTGTTGATCGACAGATTGTAACACCAGGCTACCTTAGCTGGGCCCCTGATTAAGGCCCTTAAACTGCTTAGTTGGTTAAATAATAAAATGTGGGCTATTTTACATAAAAGCATCTCCCGAATAACAGACATGTAATAAGGATAATAAATAATAAAGTACAAAAGTGTTCATTTCTTGCAAATTGTAATTTCTGGACCCTAATCTGTCTTTCGTCTCTGTTCGTGTTTCTGTCCTTTAGAGCCGAGGAGAGACCCACACTGCTCCCCGAATCACTGTCAGAAGATCACCCTGCTGCTGCAGTGTCCGGCTGTCAAGTTCATCACACATCCAGAGTTCTTCACTGTGCTTCATGCCAACTATGTGAGTGCTCTCACTTTCTCTCTCTCTCACACACACACACACACACACACACACACACCTAAGCTCTCTCTCTCTCTTACTTTCTTCCACTCTCCACGCTTTCTTTATCTACCTCTTTGCTTTCTCTAACACACACACCTAAACTTTCTCTCTCTCTCTCTCTCTCTTTCTCTCTTTCTCTTACACACACACACACACACACACACACACACGGTTATTTTGCAGATGTAAGCTGACAGACAGAAGCTGACTTCAGATATTTCGTTGTAATCGAATCCTTTTGAACTCTGCAAGGACAATGAAGAAAATCTAAGGACTTTTATTTAGAAACATGTAGATTTTTTTAATTGTATTTAAGCTACATTCTCTGTGCTTGAACCTATGAACACGTTTCCGGTCCTGCTCTCTGTCTTTTATAGGGTGCGTACCGCATGTTCACAAACAGCTCGTGTTTAAAGCACATGATCCTGAAGATCAGGAGGGACGCACGGAACTTTGAGCGCTACCAGCACAACCGCGATCTCGTGTCCTTCCTGAACCGCTTCGCCGACTCCCAAATGGAGCTGCCCCGGGGCTGGGAGATTAAAACCGACCCTCAGGGAAAGGTAGCAACAAACTGTTACAATATTAATGTAATAAATCCGCAACTCATGTGATACAAAGAACAGAATATAAAATGAAATATTTCCAATTTAAAACAATAGTTCTGTTACAGCCTTTCTCTCTCTCTCTCTTTCTCTCTCTCTCTCTCTTTCGTTGTCTCTATCTCTCTTTCTATTTCTCTCTGTCTTTCTTTCTGTCTGTCTCTCTCTCTCTCTCTCTCTCTCTCTCTCTCTCTCTCTCTCTCGCTCTTTCTCTCTCTCTCTCTCTCTCTCTCTCTCTCTCTCTCTCGTTGTCTCTATCTCTCTTTCTTTTTCTCTCTGTCTCTCTTTCTCTCTGTCTGCTCTCTCTCTCTCTGTCTTTTCTTCTCTCCTGTCTCTCTCTCTTACTCTCTCTCTCGCTCTTCTCATCTCTCTCTATCTATCTCTTCGCCTCGGCTCTACTCTCTTCTTCTCGTCTGCTCTCCTCTCTTCTCGGTCCTCTCTATCTCTCTCTCGCTCTCCGCCTCTCTCTACGCATTTCTCTCCTCTCCTCTCTCTCTCTCCCTCTCTTCTCTCCGTCTCGACTCTCCTCATCTCATCCTCCTCTCCTCTCGCCCTCTCGCTCTCTCGTCTCTCTCCTCCTCTTCCTTCATCTCTTCCTCTCTCTATTTCTCTCGATTCTTTCTCTTCTTCATCTCTCTCTCTCTCTCTTTCGTTGTCTCTATCTCTCTTTCTATCTTTCTCTGTCTTTCTTTCTCTCTGTCTCTCTCTCTCGTTGTCTCTATATCTCTTTCTGTTTCTCTCTGTCTTTCTTTCTCTCTGTCTCTCTCTCTCTCGCTCGTTGTCTCTATCTCTTTCTCTCTCTCTCTCTCTCTTTTCTTTCTCTCTCTCTCTCTCTCTCTCTCTCTTTCTCTCTCTCTGTCTCTCTCTCTCCCTCTCTTTTCTTGACGTTGCAGTCATTCTTTGTGGATCATAACAGCCGTGCCACAACCTTCATTGACCCCAGAATCCCCCTGCAGAACGGTAGGCTGCCTAACCACCTCACTCACCGGCAACACCTGCAGAGACTGCGCAGCTACAGTGCAGGAGAGGTGTGTGTCTGTGTGTGTGTATTTGTGTGTTGTGTTACAGTTTCTGTAGTAACAGCTTATTTATAGGGACCTTTAGGACGTTAAATTAGTTAAAAAGGAGGGTTATTTAATGTTTAAGGATAGAGTCTCTAGTCTCTAAGTTTTTAATGTGTTTTAAACATTTTTAGGGGCAGGTTGTAGAACCAGTGACTTACCCACTGGTCTTAGTAACAGGACAAACTGGTTTTTTTTATGTAAATAGTTAAGTCACTTTATTTAAAAATCACTTTTATTAAAAGATTTAAATCGCTAAAAAAATGATTAGGGGTCCCTATTGAAAGTAAAGTTTTTTCTTCTTCTTCTTTTTTTCTATGGCAGCCCGTAGAAATTTATCAAACAGATCTGTTATCGTAGCAAATTTGCATCATAGCAAAAGTCTCCATCTCAAACTCTGTAGCGCCACCAACAGTTCAATTTTTCACTCATCTTTATGGTCATTTTCGACTTTTTAGTCCTAGAAAAACAAAATTGGCTAATAACGATTTAAATGCACCCTATTTTTTTATTCACTTTTTAAAACTTGTCCTAGGCTGTTTGTCTGATATTAACGAAATTTGGCATGTATTATATAAAGACACCTATAAAAAAGTTTTTTAGTTCGGCCACTCCATTCTCGTACAGCACGTCAACACATTTGAGGAAAAACAAGAACATGCTGCTTTAACTTTGCAGTCATTTGGTGTATTGACACTAAAGTTGGTATATATCATGACAAGCATGTTCAGAGCATGTTTATTGGTCTGTTGGGCGTCGACCATTTTGAATTTTGAAGAACTCAACATATTGTCATTGCACATGCATCATTGGAATAGTTGGCTTATGCTGAATCCTACAATACCAAATTTGCCAAATACTTCCTGTTCACCATATTGAATTTTATTTAAATCAAACTGCTTCTATACAATTTGTCAGATTTGTTTAAAACTTGGTACACCTCACCAAACGTTATTAAAAGCTTTTTGATTGGCCAAACGATTCTTATAAAACATGTCAAGAATTTCAAAGGCAAGCATGCCAGTAGGACATCAACCGAGTTTTGGGGCCAGTTTAAATAGTTGTATGTATCTTGATTCTTGCTGGTGAATGTAAATTACATATTTTGGACTTTTACATTTTTACATCACTTTTACATACGTTTTTCACATTAAAGAGATGTAAAAATGTAAAAATCCAAAATATTTAATTTACATTCACCAGTAAAAGCAAAGTAAAAGCAACTGGATACAACAGCAAGTTTCTTTTTATGATGTGAAAAAGGAAAAATGTAGGCAAAATTTATCCCACAACAATTTTAGCATATATAAAATTACCACTTGCTAAATAATAGACTGCAAGATATGGTTCATTATACATGCTGACAAGATTTCCTCTAGTATTCCCAAACTACTGTGTAGTGAGAAGGGCTGTGGGTGTGTTTTGCATAATCTCATTAATATAACAAATTTTCTCAAATACTTCTTATTCTGCCTTTGATAAGCTTGACCCCGGTTACTGCTGCTTGCAGCCATATTTATCTTTGTAGACAAAAGAGTAACTTTTTATTTAGCTTTATAATTACACATGTCAAGTATTATTTTCTTATAACAGCACCCCCTCCAAGTGTTGCTACAGAATGTCAATGTTACTTAACTAGATAGTAACTAACTAGTAATAAGGCTGTTATTCATCACCAAAATAGTCATCATTGAATGTGGTATAGAAGGTACAGTTTTGAAATATTGAGTATTGTAATAATTATTTATTTGTTTTTCAGGCATCTGATGTGTCACGCACTCGTGGAGTATCTCTGATAGCAAGACCTGGCAATAGTTTGGTAGCCGCCATCCGAAACCAAAGCCAGCAGGAGCCGGTACCGCTGGGTGAGTGGAGAACAAGGAGCAGGTTTTAATGATGCATTTACAACACTGCCAAAAATTATTTTAGCAAGTGAAATTAATAGCAGGCGTTCTGTGTATTTTTATTATAGGACTATAATAAAGCAATTATTTTAACTTTTTTTCGCTAATATTCATTTATTCATGCATGAAATACTAATTCTTTCTGTGGATAATTTTACACTTTTCAATATTTACTATCGTGTTTTTTTTTTTTAAATAAGCAAAGCTAAAAATAAGTATAATGTATTAACACACAGGTGAATATTCAGACATTCTTTATTTAAAATGTAAGCAAACCAAATTAATTAAATCTATATAGTAAACATATTTACCTAAATTCTAACTAAAAGCTTTTTCTGTCCACAACAGCGTACAATGATAAGATTGTGGCGTTTCTACGGCAACCCAACATCTTTGAGGTGCTCCAAGAGAGGCAGCCGAGCCTGGCCAGAAACCACTCTCTCAAGTACAACCTGACCTTTGACCTTGGAATGAGCATACTGAAGAATTGTGAGAAAACATGCTGTTTAGTGTGTGTGTGTGTGTTTCTGTGTGTTGTTTTAGAGAAAAGGTGCATCACATCCGTACAGAAGGTGCCCCCAGACTTGAAAAACTGTCCTGTGATGCCGACTTTGTCATGCTATTGAGGTAAGACAACTTCTAGCTTACACACTTCAGAAAAAGACATGATTAACATTCAGGTACTTATATACTAACATTAGTAACATTTAAAATAATAAGGAATAATTAGTAGAGTAATTGAGGTTACGTATATCATAAAAACTGTCAGGGGATTTACAAAAACTAATTAATTAAAGTTAATTGATAATTGGTTAAATAAGTGGTAGCTCAATGGTTGAGGTTTTGGAGTTCAATTCCCAGCATCACCAGGTTGCCACCTCTGGGGCCCCTGAGCAAGGCCCCCACCCCTTAACTGATCAGCGTAATTAAAATCGAGATATACGTAAGTCAGTCTGGATTAGGGTGTCTCCGAAGTGCCTGGTGCTCCGCAGTGGCAGCTTGGTGGTGCTGGGCATTGAACTTCTGATCTTCTGGTCAGCAGTTTAACTCAACTCAAAGTAGACATTTAGAACATAAGCACAAATATAGCTGTTTTGTTAGTAAATCACAGAATCAGTGTGGACTGGATTAATGGTTGTGTATCTGTGCATAGTTTGTTTGAAGAGGATATCATGTCCTACATTCCTCTCAGCACGTTTCACCCTGGCTTCGCCTTCTCACCACGTTGCTCCCCGGGATCCTCCCCACAAAATTCCCCAGGTGGGCTCAGGATCCATCACAGCATTCATTTATATTTAAAAACCGACTCAACCTGGAAATGTTTGGAGCTTTCCATGTGATGGTTTCTATAGTTTTGTTTGTTTGATTTTACAGGAACCCAGAGAGCTCGTGCTCCTGCACCATATCGCAGGGACTTTGAAGCCAAACTTCGTAACTTTTACAGGAAACTGGAAGCCAAGGGTTACGGTCAAGGGCCTGGAAAAATCAAGTAAGTCTTAAAGAAATCACACTGAAAAAATCCTAATGGGATACAGTGTTGTTGATTTTATCATGTTAAAATCCATGTTAACTGATGATTTTGTGTGTTCTTAAGATTAATAGTACGGCGAGATCATCTGCTGGAAGGCACATTTAACCAGGTCATGGCCTACTCACGCAAAGAGCTTCAACGAAACAAACTGTACATCACCTTCGTCGGCGAGGAAGGGTATCTCCCACAACACCGTCTGTTCTGTTTAAAAGCTGATAATCTGTCATTAAAGTTGTGATATAGTAAGGATTCGGATAGTGGATAAGTATTTTGTAGTGAGTTAAAACATACAGTATATGGAATATATGGAATAATACCACAAATATCCATTGATAGGTCTGTTAAAATTTGGGGTTGCCATTTCCTCCACCATCTCTTCATATTTCTAGTTCGTCTTGCATTCTTATCAACCTAATAGCGAGAGAGTGTTAGTCTCTTCTGCTGAGCAATGCTAAAATACCACTTAATTATTATCAATTGACTCGAACTCTAAAAACTTTTACCAATGGTGCTGCAGGTTGTAGTGGAAGCTCCGCCTACTGTCATTGTAGGTTCCCTTGTTCAATACAGCAATCTGAGCACCATCCCAGTATTTTCTGTGTATAAAAGCACAGCCCACTTTTCGGCTCCGGCTCCAGTGCCAGCCCCAACAAGAAAGCGGTATGGGTGGTCAGGGTATATAGGTGTGTAGATAGTGTAATAGAAGAGAGCAAGCAAAGTTTGGAAAATAAAAAATATACAAAGTTTAATTCTTTAATATGAATTACCTTAAAAAATAATTAGAACATTAAAAAGGTTAAAGCAATGATGGTTCATTGGCTAGTTTCAGTAAATAGTATTTCTTCTAATCATTTCATTTTTGTTTTTGTTTTTTTTATCCAGTCTGGATTACAGTGGGCCGTCTCGGGAGTTCTTCTTCCTGCTCTCTCAGGAACTGTTTAACCCGTATTATGGCCTGTTCGAGTACTCCGCTAACGACACCTACACAGTTCAGATCAGCCCCATGTCAGCCTTCGTAGAGAGTCATTTAGAATGGTGAGAATATCTGGACAATTTTTTAGATCTTTGATTGGTGTAACAGTAAGATAAATATTACTTTTGACGGTGGGTGTCCTAATTTAAGTAAATTTAGGTGTCTGATCAGGACATTATTTCTTCTGTGGCTTTGGTCACTTTCTTGATGTTCTCAACTTGTTTTATATACCCTAACCAGTGTATGTTTATGTTTAGGTTTCGTTTTAGTGGCCGGATCTTAGGCCTAGCGCTAATTCATCAGTACCTTCTGGACGCTTTCTTCACCCGGCCCTTTTATAAAGCTTTGCTCAGACTGTAAGTGTAAAATCAGCTGATATGTTTCTTTAAAGTTATAGGAGTATTATAGGAGTATTATAGTCTCAGCCCTTCTCTGTATTATAGTCTCAGCCCTTCTCTGTACTCGTTGTATTAACGTACCTGTTGCATCCAGAGCGACTGATCTGAGTGATCTGGAGTATCTGGATGAGGAGTTCCACCAAAGCTTACAGTGGATGAAGGACAATGACATTACAGACGTCCTGGATCTTAACTTCACCGTCAACGAGGAAGTGTTTGGTCAGGTGTGTGGGGTAAAAAAGGCAACATAAACAAATTTTAGCTTGATTACAGGTTCTGACGGGGTGGGATGATGCCATAAAAACTGGTTATTTAGTCTTATACATAAGCAAGAGATTACAGGCTATACTGAACGTACGATTGTCCGGTCAGTTAACCAACATTTTAGCCACTAAGCTATCACTTTTTATTCATAGTTCGATATGATAAAAAAACATATACATAAGCATCTAAAAGTGTTCAGTTTTAGAAGACAAAGATGCGGCGTGCAATTTTTTACCCTGTCACACAAAACATCTTTTGTGATCGTCGAGTCCCAAAAAGTGTTTGTGTAAATTATTTTTCATGGATCATTTAAAATAAAGCAGAGTTATTTGTTTGGCTCACATGCTTGATTGTGTGTTTTCAGGTAACAGAGAGGGAGCTGAAATCAGGAGGAGCTAACGTTCAGGTGACGGAAAAGAACAAGAAAGAGTACATCGACCGTATGGTAAAGTGGAGAGTGGAGAGGGGCGTGGTTCAGCAAACCCAATCTCTGGTCCGAGGATTTTATGAGGTGCACACGTTTTTAAATTCTGAGGTCTCTAGCTAAAATTTGTCAAGTGAAATGGAATGTCTGCCGTCATGTATCACCAGCCTTGTTTGTGTGTACTTGTGTCTGCAGGTGGTGGATTCTCGACTGGTATCTGTGTTTGATGCTAGAGAGCTGGAGCTTGTCATCGCTGGAACGGCTGAGATTGACCTCAACGACTGGAGGACCAACACAGAGTACAGAGGAGGTGAGGACATGCATCTATATTTAACCAACAAACATTAGCTATCGAAAGTTTTTCGCTATAGATTATTATACTATTTGATCTATTTTTTTTTTCAGGCTATCATGATGGACATATCGTAATCCGGTGGTTCTGGGGAGCAGTGGAGCGTTTTAACAATGAGCAGAGGTTGCGACTGCTGCAGTTTGTTACAGGAACCTCAAGCGTTCCTTACGATGGCTTTACGGCTCTTCGTGGAAGCAATGGCCTGCGCCGCTTCTGCATCGAGAAGTGGGGAAAGATCACGTCTCTGCCCAGGTTTGTTTATGTTTAGGTTTGTAAATGCACTTATAGGGTGTTACAGAGCTTTTTAATTATAATTTTATACATATATAATAAAAATATGACTTTTTTTAGGATATTCTTGATTTAATTGTACAGTTCGCTAGTTATTATCGTCTATTTGACTGCTGTTTTTTTTTTTTTTTATTTTGGCTCTGCCTTCATTTGCTGCTACATAGTGGAATATATATAATTACAGTGTAGCAATGACGAAATAGTACAAAAAAACAACTAGATAAATGAATGGATGGATGGATGGATGCTGTACTTGGTGGATTCTTTAATTTAATTTAAATAAAGTCCACGTGGCATAAGGAAGGAATGACCTCCACACCGGCTTTTCCAGACGGGCATTTTTTTTCTTGATTCATTTCTTAGGCTGCATTTACACTGCAGGTCTTAATGCCCAGTTCTTTGTGACTATATCAATTTTTTTAAAGACGCACTTACATCATTTTTTAAAACTGGCCAATATCTGATATCTGAATTTACACTGTACACGGTAAAACAACCCAAGGTAGACGTACTGACCGAAAACGTAGATTAAAATGGTGCGATAATTATTGAAAGCAATGGACGATGATAAAATGATTATTCAGTATTTTGCTTCTGCATCATATTTAAAGTTGGCAAAACAATAATCATGAATAAAAAAAGAGACCCCACCGTATATTATTATACGTTCCACTATTCAGTGACGTTCCACTAGATCTAATTCATGGTATTCTTACCATGGCAATTTAATTCATATCATTTATTTATTTCATATATTTCGAATAACACCATACGAAACACCTGATCTGAAAATAGCAATGTAAATTCGTCCTAAGAGATGCGGCACATTGTTTCATTCGTCATTGTTTGCTTTTCCTGTCAGTCATACAAGCCTCTTAGGCGGGCCTTAGCCATTCAACGTGGCCAAGGTTCCCAGACCTTCTGCTGTCAGTCTGGTTGATCCTTTCTAAGTTGACTTTGCTGTCAGTCTGGTTGATCCTTTCTAAGTTGATCATTCTGGTTCTTCTTTAAGTTTTTGTAAATACACTACTCACACCATTATACTGCCTAGTGGTCTCATAAGTAAAGTATGTGATTCAGGATACAACTAAATTATAGCTCTGTGCAGGCCAGTGTTCATGATATCTGGTAATGGATTTACCCAACACTGTCAAAGCATATCTCCACAATAGAATTGAAATGATATTTGGTTTGTTTCAGGGCTCACACCTGCTTCAACCGGCTCGATCTTCCGCCGTACCCGTCCTACACAATGCTATACGAGAAGCTTCTCATTGCTGTAGAGGAGACCAGCACTTTTGGCCTCGAGTGACGTAATAACTCAAGCGCCACCCCTACGCTCTACTATAAATGTCGCTTTGTTTTTAGTTAATTAACAAAACAGCGATCTGTACATATTTATATTTATATATATCTTGCTTCGAAACCGAAGACAATGCTGCATGCATCACTCACCTGTGCACATGATGTACTATCTCCAGGAAAGCATTGTGTGCACTATGCAAGCTGTGTATGCAATATGACACAACAGTCTAAACTCTCAGGGCCTCAACCTCTGCTATAGCACCACAAGACTGCAATGTTCAGTCAGGACGCGCACACACACAAACACACACACCCTCAGCACCGCTGTTTCACTCACATCAGCTCTGGCGATCAGCTTGATCAAAGGCAACATAGGAAATGACATTAGGAGTCAGAGATAGAAAAGACCCGAGCTTTTTTTATTTAAAGGAAATGAGAAAAAGATATTTTTCCTCTCTAATCTTTATCAACTGCATGATTAGCATTACCAGGACAATAAAATCATAGCTGTTGCATTTTATTTAATAAATCAATGTAATTTATTTTTTTTCATTTATCCTGTTAACGTTTGGAACGGTCAGGTCGGGTTTCCTGTTATACCACAGTTTTGGTCAATTCTGGACTCTGATTGGTCAACAAATGAAGCTGTTGATTAGCTGTTAAAATCACAGCAGCTCTGATAATATTAATAGTTTAAAATTGATCTTGAACTTGTACACAGAAAACTGTATAATGGACATTGTATAATTACAATTATAATAATGAAGAAAATATTAATAATAAAGAGACTAATGATAAAGAATTTTTTTTAAATATGTATAATTTACCAAAAAAAGTTCTAAAAGGATATGTTGATTTATCATACTCTCTATGGATAAAGCCTTCAGTCTCAATACTTATAAAATTAAAATGTAAATCAGGTTGAAGGTTTTTACTGGTATTTAAACAGAGTTTTTGTGTTTTTCTAGTCAAAGTCAAATTATAACAAAATCATTAATATTGTATAAACACTATTAATGATTAAACATTTTTTTATTTAAAGCTATTGTTTATTAAATGGCAGTGGTATAAAAGGAATCACACACTTTTGGTAACTGTATTTTAATTTGTTTTAAAATAAAAATATTATTTGACAAAAGTTGGAATGGAATAAACCTAAAAAAATGCAGCTCAGGCTGAACTAAGGCATATTTTTATTTACTTTATTTTATTTTACAATGTTCTATTTTTCACCTTGTATAGAAAATGTCATATAAATGTAGGGTTGGGGTCTTCTTTTTATTTTTTATCTTATTATTATTATTATTATTATAC
Organism: Bagarius yarrelli; assembly: GCA_005784505.1. Classification (NCBI taxonomy): domain Eukaryota; kingdom Metazoa; phylum Chordata; class Actinopteri; order Siluriformes; family Sisoridae; genus Bagarius; species Bagarius yarrelli. The sequence continues at coordinate 263,548 of VCAZ01000175.1, read as the reverse complement.
TTTTTACAGGTAAAATAATAAGTACAAAATATTTTGTGGGGAGGTGGTAGCACAGTGTTTATCTGCTAATGGAAGAATTCCAGATCTTCCAGAACTGACTCGATTCCCATCACCACAAAGTTACCACTGCTGGGCCCCTAAGCAAGGCCCTTCACTTTCGACTGCTCAGTTGTATAAATAAGATAAATGTGAGTCACTCTGGATACGGGCGTCTGCAAAATGCCTAATTAATATAGATGTCAAAAGTAAAAGTTTTTTTTGGAAAAATATATTTATGGTTTATTGGTTCTAAAATGTTTTTTTGTTTCTCTCTTTTATTTATTTTGATTTTCAACAAATATCAGACTGATATCAGTTTAACATTGACTGACCGACTTTGGACAGGGAAGGTTTGGGGATTTGATGTCTTTAAACAGTGTTTTACATTTCAGTGTTGTATGTAATATAAAAAAATTTCTTTATTGTCTAGTACGAAACTCACATAATGTTTACTGTGGTTATATTTCTCACATTTTTACCTTTTCGTTTATGACAAAATTACGCGCCTGGGTAACTTTCTAAAGTTGGAGCTCGTGCGATGTTGAGGGCTGTATTGTATGTAAATTTAAAGATTAAAAATGAACAAAAATAATAAACTATAATAATAACGACAACTCCAAATAATCCACGCTATTCAGTGTATAGCTTTTGGCAATGTTTGTATTTGTAAAAATGAAGTATTCCGACTCTTAAAAATGTAGTATGAAATGCAAAATGGAAAAAAAAAATGCTGCAGCTGATCAAAAGTGACCTTTTTATTGTTATTATTATTATTATTGATTCTTCCTTATTATTGCTCGCAATTCTGCTTTGTAAGTAATGTGTCAAATGAAATGTATAATTGGATGGATTGTAAATCTAATGTGAATATTATTGTCTATACAGTATCTGTAGCCTTCAGTATATAGATCAATTTGGAAAATTTAATGTACGTCTTAAGGATTTAAGATTCCTTTTTTTGTAATCTATTATTCTATCTATCTCCTCTTCTGGTTGTATAAACGCGTCTTGCTATGCACATTCGTATTAATTTAACAAGAATGCAACTTTCTGTCATGTTGGGGCTTGAGTTTATTCCCTCAAAGTCCCGGATGTGTGATGACGTCATCTCAATCTGCCTTACAGCGCCTGCACTCCAAGCTGATGGAGAAAACATCATCAACACACACACACACACACACACACACACACACACACACTGTCCTGCACGAACAGAAAACTACGTTGCGCTCTGTGTGTGTGTTTTGTACTCTGTAAGGCTCCAGGCTGTTTTTCAGGCCGAGCTGTGTACAATAAAAACAGCAATGTTTAAGAATGTCAATAAACAATCACTTTGTAATCAGCTGCTATTGGGTATTTATTTTATTTTAATTGACATTAAAAGGTCATTAATATCTGTAAAAAAAAGAATTGATTTTTAACATTTTATTTATTTATTTGTTATTTGTTATACAGTGATCCCAAATTATTAACATAATAAAAACTACAGTATGTGGAGAGGGATAAAGTATATATCGGATGCATAAGAGAATGCATAAAATAATGCATTTGTGTGCATAAAATTAAGAAGCATGCAAAATATAATACAGAGAAATAAAGTACATTACTCCCAGCCGAATATGACTGATTCCCAATAAACATTGGCAATAAATGCTATTAATTCTGGTTCTGATTCTCATTAGCAGCCTATACAGGGAGAACTTACTTTATGGTGATACTGCATTAAATAAAGTTAGTGGGGTTTCTGCTGCGACTATTACGTTAATTCGCTCGTACTGCCTTTTAAATAAAACTGGTTATGAACTTTGGAAATATTGATGAATATTTAACTGTGTATACTTATTATTAACATGTGCAAATTTCTCTATTTAACGCTGGGTAACGTCTCTTTATTTGCGGAACCAGCATACCGTCTGTTACCGAAGAAACGTTCCAACTCGGAGCTTTTATCCTGTTGCACATGTTTCCCACGCACCAGCGCCGCGTCCCTAAACGTTTCCGCTTTGCATTAATTGATAAGTGAATCCACAAATCGCATCGCTTACCATGAGTCGCTTTAGCCAATCGCAGCTTAGTAGGCAAGATGTGGGCGGACAAGCTGAAAAAAAAAAACATGGAACGGCCGCGGTTGCTGTGGCGACGCCGAGAGTCATTAAAATGAGACCGATGTTATTGTAAGCAGTTCGCTTATTTAAAGAACTACTTTTTTATTCAATATTATCAAGAAATATATGTCAGCTAGGAGAATTTTCATTTGACTGACAAATAACGTTAATAACAGGTTATAGATAACAGTGTAGCATTATGTACTGCATACCGGAAACGTGTATCAAGATGTTCAGGAGTTTGGTAAATAATACATAGATTTATAACAGAAAATATAAATATTTTAAATATTTACAAAATGTTTCATAAACATTCTTTGTATACTAGCACACGTTATTAATTAAAAATGTTTATTATTGAGAAAAAATACGGCTGTCACATTTTTGTGGTCATCTATTGAAACAAAATTGATTAATAAATCATTAAGTATAAAAAAATATATACTAAAACATGATAGAATCTAGTAATGTTAAGTAAACGAAACATGTAAATTAGTATACAACAGAAATAACAAAACGTCTGGTCATACAATTAGTATTTTTATGTCGATGAAACAGACATTTAATTAAAACTGATGATAAATCAGTCCAGATGCATCATTTTAATCAGATAAACAGGCTTATTATTCTGCATACTGTGGTTTAGCAGGTAAACTTTGTCATAATGCTTTTCCTGTTTTTTTTTTTTGTCTTAAGGCATGAGTCGATATCCAAATCTCTGATCGATATTCAGTGTCTCTTCCTCACTGAACATGCTTCATTCCCAGAGTGTCCAGCTCCTGTGTCTCACGGCGTCCAGTGGCGTTCCCCTCTTCTCTCGTGGCTTCGCCAAACAGCTGCCCTTTTCTATCATTGGATCCTTAAATGGCGTGCACATGTTTGGGACGGGTCACAATGCTGCTCTGTCCTGCTGCAAGACTGAACAAGGTGGCCATGTGCTCTGGAGAGTCTTCCATGACAGCCTGATGCTCATCGGTATCAGTGGTAATGCTCAAGTCAGCGAGCTGCATTTGCGGCGTTTGCTGGAGAACGTCTGGAACTGCATGGTGCTGGTACTGGGCCTGGACGAGCTGGCGAACACACGGAATGTAGAGCGGCTCAAGAGAGAGCTGCGTTCTTGCTATCGTTTAATCGATATGCTGCTCGAACGTGGTGTGGACGGTCGTAATCGTGATCATAGCCTCATGGGAGATCTGACACACTGCACTGACTGTATACTGTTTCCTCAACCTGATGTCCTTCAAGACACGCTGGAACTATTCACCAGGGCTGCTGAGAGTGAGTTTGGCTGTTTGCTTGTCTGCGGTCGACTTGCAGTCGCTACTGAGAAATGGTGCCGCCTCGCTCCACAAGAACTTGTCCTCCTTTCTGCACTCGCAAACTTGCCTCCAGGAAAAACATCATGTGACTATCCGGTCTTTTTACCTCAAGGTAGCCCTAATGTCGCGCTTAGGCTGCTCTGCTTCCAGTTGCTTCCTGGTGCCGTAGCTTGTGTTCTGTGTGGCCCTAGACCGTCTCTGTATCAGCTTGAGAGTGAGCAGGTTTGCAGTGTCTGGTCTCCACTTGTGGGGAACCTGCGATCCTGCTTAGACCAAGCCGAACATTCTGCTCTGCCTCCTTCCTTGAGTCTCCACAGGGATGCCCTAGCTCTTCTCCTGATAAACCGTGAGTCTCGCAGATCGGTGGCGTCTCTCAGCTCGAAAGCCACACCTCTACTTTTATCGTCTCGTCGCTTTGAGCTCCTGCGCCACTTCTACACTTTCGCAGTGACGCGATATTTCACCTCAGAGGAGTCTCTGAGCTTAGATTGTCCGACTGTAGAGGGGCTTCATGAGGAGTTTTCTGCAGGGTTCACACACCTGCCCGTGCACTGCTACCTCGTGACTGATGAATGTAAATGCTACGCTGTGCAGACGCCTCAGCACCAGCTCTTCCTCCTCACCGACCTTTCTGTGCCTACGTTCGCTTTGCGCTCCATTGCTACAACCTCCCTGGATGCCGTCACTACGATGACCGGCTTTTAGAGCTTCAGAATGTGTAGAAGTAATCACTGAGATTACATTGTGCTGTTCTGGGACAGCAAGGTGAGATAAATGTCTATAAAATGATGGCACAGAATAATTTCTTCTATATTTCTACAAAAGAATAAATAAAAATAACAGACTGTGATACTTTAATCAGTCATGCATAGAAATATAATGGAAACTATATTGGTACATTTGATCCTCACAGATGTAGTCTCACTCCTCCTTATATAATAATCTCCACACTTCTGTGCAGGTTTTCCACTAGATTGTGTCATGTTACTGTGGAGATTTGTGTTCATTCAGTCAGAATAGTATCAGACAGTAATGTTGGGTGAGGAGGTCTGCGGTGCAATTAGTGTTCCAGTTTAGGGTAATCAGTTAATCATTGGGAGTCAAAGTCAGAGTACAGGACAGTCGAGTTCTTCCACTCCAACCAGAACACAGCATGTCTTCATGGAGATCAGAGGTTTTGTGTACATGGGCAGTGTCATGCTGGAATAGTGTTTTGGTACCAGTAAAGGTGTATTTTTATTTAACAGCAAATAGAGACCTACTGGATAATTGTATGGGGAAGACACACTTAAGTGAGACTGCTAGTAAAGTTTTAACCATAAAGTGTACAATAATTTAGGTTTTTAATCATTATCACACTCATTACATAGGGTATAACATTTCTCTAAGTATCCTCAAATATAGCCGTCTTTCTAGGCAACTAAATTGCATAAAGGAATTTCAACCCTGTCATTCCATCTGCTCAGGGTAGGAGCCCAGGCAATAAAAAATAACAGCTTGCAACACAGTAGACATTTTGCATTATGGTGTGGCACAAAGTTTCATATCCCGTTTCTACAACACCGCAATGTTAACTTTTGGAGCTACAGTGGGGAATATATTTTATCTGATTAACTTTTGTAGTTAAGTACTATAAAAATGTATGTATTCTAGTACTTTATCAGTGAAATTCCTATATTTGTAAATGATTTATAGCACAAAATTGAGCAGTTTAGTGAATAAATTAATGTAAACTGCTTGTACTAACATCCTAATAGACCTAAATAATATTAATATTATAAAATAAAGTCTTAATATTTTTGGCTTTATTTTGCCTGTTTAACATTAATGTTCAATGATCTAATGAAATTGACTGGGGAAAAAATCTCTCTTGTTGTCTCTTGATGTCGGGAGAACAAAGGCTTTCTGTCCAGGCTGTTTGTTCCACTGTTTCCAGGATCCATTGTGAACCCTGACCAGAAGAACCAGCTTACTTTCAGAGGATAAACAAATAAAATACACACAGTAACGTTAAGCTTCATGGCTACATACCTACGCCATAGATAAACAAAATGTTTCCAGTCAATCAACTTTTTTTTTTTACTGTCCTATTCTGTCAAACGCTTGATACAGTTGTGTGTGCAAATCTCGCTGAAATATTTCTGAATACACAAACCAGCACAAATTCTGGCACATAGCTAGTTTTTTAATGTACAAAACTCCTGAGATCACATATCTATTGTTATTGTGAACTTTGATGCAGATTTTGAGCTGCATATGATGGTTTTTTGCTGACCACAAAGACTTTTTCCCCAAGAAATATGCTACATAACATCTGATAGAGAATGTCACCATCTAAATGATTGATTACATACATGAAAAAAAGAAATAAAAGAAAAAATATTCTGCCCAATTTTTTTATTTGTTCATTATATTTATAACAAAAAAGGTTGGTGCCGTTTTTAAAGAAGCACATTTTATACCCATTTATCCTGCAATGACATTATATTGAACATTGATTTTTTTTTTCCATTTGCAAAATTAATTCCGAGCCAGTCGTCTACAGCATTTCTGCTTTAAATGGCCTCAAAATAAAAAAGCTATTCTTATTATACATTCAGTACAGGGAGCCTTTTACTTAGCTAATAGCTCATCCTTTACTGCTGTGTAAAGCTGAAATCCCATTAGAGAGACACATATATGATATATTTCTTAACCAGAGGTGCATTGCTAAGTCACTCTAGAAAAGGGTGTCTGCCAAATGCTGCAAATGTAAATGCTACATTCTACAGCCATGCACAGATGAGCTGTTACTAGACAGAATGTCCACTTAAGTTGTTTTCGTATTAATTATTTAATATTAAACTGCATAAAGGAAATTTAAAGAATTATTTAAATATTATAATAAATCACAAGACTGTAGACTTAGTTTAAGTGCAGGTGGCAAATCGATATTAATATGGTGGTTATGCATGTCACAATACTAATATACTGAGCTACCTAGTTAGTTTGATCGATTTTTGGTTTACTTTGGGTTCTCTGAATTCAACCCAATATCAAAAAACACGCAGATAGTTAAAGTTGGCTGTGCTTAAAGAGTGTGTGTGGGTGGTTGTTTATATTTATTCTTCAAGTCACTAATGACATGCTAGAAGTTGGATAAGGTGTTGGATTTAAAATCCAATGGGGTTTTCTCATGCAGGTTCGAATGCTTGGAGGCCTCAATTGTTAAAGGGGAAGGTGGTAGCACAGTAGATAAGGTGCTCTACTGCTAACCAGAAGATAGTGGGTTTGGTTTCCAGCACCCCCCAATTTACCACTGCTGGGCCCCTGAGTAAGACCCTTAACTTTCTACCCCTCAGTCATATAAATGTAAGGTGCCCTGGATATGGTCAAGAAGCAGTTATGTTTACTCTCAAGTGTATGCAAAGAAAACGTGTAGATAATGTCTGTGAGCAGTTTGGAGATTGGGTGTGTCATGAACAAAGAGTTAAGATAACTTCTACACTGCTGTTTTAAATGCAGTGTAGGGAAATGGTAGCTCGTTAATTAAGTCCTTAAACTGCCGATTCGATCGTGAGTTTCATTCTCAGCACCACCAAGCTGCCACTGCTGGGCCCTGAGCAAGGCCTTCAACTGCTTGGTTAAATAAAAAAAATGAGATAAATGTAAGATGTAAATTCATTAAAAAATATATTTTTGTATGTTTTACTGAAAAATCATCTGACATTAATGTAATTCATTAGATTTAGTTTCAATTTAGCATCATTTAATTTCAATTTCATTGTTACAGGTTTACCGAGTCGATTCTTTGAATAACTCATTGTCAGGGCATCCAGCACAAGCTTACAGATAAGAGTCGATTCTTTCGGCTCCCAACTGGCTTATTAGCAAGCTTTTTTTTTGAGTCTCTGAAAAATCGAAAATCAAAATAAATAAAAAAATCGTTTATTTTTAATAATTTGTCATTCTTCTGCAACACGAGACGCAATTATTGTAACAAGTTACACCGGTTCTTGAAACACGAGCTCTCTATAAGGACGTTTCCTCGTAATGGCTACGTTCTAAACCCGCATGACACTAAATAGGTAGCCTACAATGGTGACTTCCCATGAAAGTGTTGCACGATGCGCTGTTGTACTTGGGCTCTGCAGCAGCGCATGGGAGGAGTCGGGCAATCCATTTGATTAATTTTGTGTCTGACAGAAAGTATCGTCCTTCCAGAGTTGCTTTGCACGCCGGGGCAATCTTTACTTCAGTCGGCTGTCAGGCTACCCTGTCGGAGCGTCGATCATCTCAGAATCTTTCTTCAAAAAACTTCTGGTACGTACAGATTTCTAAGTGGGAGGTATTGGTGTTGTTGGGGGTCTTCACGAAATAAAGTCCAAAAAAAAGTGCTGAAATGAGACTTTGGTGAAGTGTGTGTGTGTGTGTGGTGTGTGTGTGTGTGTGTGTGTGTGTGTGTGAGTGAAAGTACACTACGTGTCCAAGCGGCGTGTTGCTCCTTATCTTTGAACCTGGGATCAAAGGTCTCGTGTAGTTTATTCGAACGTGTGCGTGAGTCGCATTTTAATCGAGTCGTGTCTCTGTTCCAAGCTTGCAGCTTTATTTTAATTACATCAAAAAAAGAGTTTGGGGCAACAATGTTGTCATGCACATACCGGGGAATAGAAGGAGTGTTCCGTATAATGAGATCATCTTCTTTCTCTCCTCCGTCCTCTCTCATCAGGACTTTCTCTGTAGGTCGCAGTCGACTCGGCTGGGGGAAGATGGCCGGGAACGAGGCGCTCAGCCAGCGCAGTAAGGTGCTCACCATTGACACGATGAACGCCAATGTGAAGAAGGTTGAGTACGCGGTGCGGGGACCCATTGTGCAGCGCGCAGTCCAGCTGGAGAAGGAGCTGAGAGAGGTGCGGTGTCTCATCTCCAAACTTAACCAGAGCGCACTAAAGGCTCTCATAACCTTTTATGTGTACAATAATTGCACACATCACTTTCAGCTCAGAATTAAAGGTACCAAACAATCATCTATCTTTAGTATGATTACCTGAGCAGGTTAAGTTTCTTTAAAGTGTCAGCGATCCTGAAGACCCAAGTAGTCATCCAGATGTAAGGGAAGAACAGGCACAAAAAAAGCAAGACATGTCTACCCTAAATGTACATATAAAACCTATAATTATTTCTTTACTGAAAAGAAGTGAGATGTTCTGTTCCCACAGAAGTTACATGTTCCTCACTGCTGGAACGCGTTAGGACATGAGCTTTATTTATCTAACAGCTTGAAATCCTCCTCTAGCAGTTTTTATTTTCAAATAAAAAAATATAGGATAAACTATTGTTGGTGTAAATAAAAAAATTATAAATTAATTTTTTTCATAAAAAGCATATCAATAAAAATGCTGGAAAATGCTTGAAATTTATATTTATAATAGAATTTATTTATATACATATATACATCTGTCTGTGTAGGCTATTAATCAGTTATCTGTCATATGTGATGCTAAAGTTTTAAATAAAAAAATGCTTTTATGACATACATAACTGATTAATAGCCTACACAGACATATATATATATATATATATATATATATATATATATATATATATATATATATAAATATATAGTAAACTATAAATAAAATTTCCAGCATTTTTATTGATATACTTCTACAAAAAATAAATTAGAATTTTTATTTACACTAACAATAATTTATCCTATATTTCTTTATTTTAAAAAATTAAATAAACACAAAGTGATTGTTTGTATGACAACCAGGAAGTTTTTTTTATCTCCGATTACCCGTGTATGTAAAACCCATTAAATAAGACCTGTGTACAGTGTGTCAAGCATAAGGTTGTGCAATGCTTTCTCCTTGAATCCTACACTAAAGGGACAATAGGTGCACAAACGAACGTATTACCTACAAAGGCTGGGGCAGTTTGGTACCTTTATTTCAGTCTGTGATCAAAGAAGCTTCTAGGCTTGTTATTTACATTTGTATTATAATAGATTGTATGTTTATTTAAGCCATTAAGTTTTTGATTTTAAACTTTGTTTGACGAATATATAGATTAACTTGGTACTTGTTGTACGTTGATATCTGATGTTTGCATTAGTTTAAGTAATTAGTTGAACTGATTGATAAATGACAGATTGTGATTTTTAAGAGTCTAAAAAATGACAGGTTATTTTCTTTGTACAGAATAAACCGCTGCACTTAAAGGATAAAAAGATAACAATTACTAAGTAATACAAAAACAATATAATAGAGCAGAGGGTAAAATAACTAACTAACTCTGATTGCTCAGTTATCAGTCTAATCAAAATACTTGCAGTTGAATAACAGTGCAACAAAGAAGCCACTTTGCTATCAGTTTACAATAATTCTACTGGTGTAATTTGACCAGGTTACATCAATAGAACTCGACGAGGCTAAATGCAGGAACAGAAATGCGCTATTTGTCTCAAGCTGCTCCTACACTGTGCGAGTTTGGTCATGATTCAATCATTTGAGAAAAAATGGGAAATTCTAAAGGATTCCTGTAATCCTACACTAAAATCTGTTGTCTAGTTTGACAAGTTCACCAGCAGCTTAGTAAATTCTGGCAGTGAGAAGATTTCATACACTTTTCTTGATTGTTTCTACAACAACCGTCAAACCAATAACGAATACGAGCGCTGAACCAATTTACGCAATTAGCATGACAACTTTAAAACGAGTAATTCTTGAAACGAGTCAAAGCCCTTAACCCTTAATTACTCAGTACAACAAGAAACGAATCTTATTAAGTTCTGGAGGGAAAAGTAGTGATTTATAACACTTTGTCGCTACTGTTTGTTTGCTGATTGTTTGTGTCTACTGTTTGTGTCACTAATTAATGATGTAAAATTCCAGATGAGTTTTTTTTTTTTTTTTTTTTTTTTGTGCAATTGTTTTTGAGTAACAGTTTGACGTTGACAAACTGAGATTGTGACATGGGGATTATTTTCGTACAATTGATAGCAAAGTGTTTAAGGGGTCAATTCCCAGCACCACTAAATTCTCACTGCTGGGCCCCTAAGCAAGGCCCTTAACCCCTAATTACTCAGTTGTATAAACGAGATAAATGTAAGTCGCTCTGGATAAGGCAACTGCTGTAAGTGTACATTTTTTATAGTCTTTTGTGATCAGCAATTGCAAAAAAATGTAAAAAATCACACAGTGTAACCGAGTCTTTAAAGAAAACTGTCCTTGTGTTGGGACAGTAAAATGGTGGTAAGGTTTACCTTATTACTCTTGTAGTTGCCTTTCTGCTCTTGCTCTGGCAGGGCTTTTGAATATGTGTAGAAGTGGGGTTGGGTGGTAAAAATCAGACACAATTTGCTTTGCACGGGAATGTCAAGAAGCAGGAGCAGCAAACTTTTCATCTAATTAGCTGCAGGCCAGAGCTGTACTTTGCTGTCTTTAAATGGTTTACTGAACTAACAATTATGTAAAGCTGTGCAGGTCTTGACAAATATCTTTAGGTTTTTCGGGTTCGTCATACAAGTCTACGAACCGAGATTCATCCCAGATGGGAAATTCACTATGTGTATGACATATGCAAAATTTACAAATCGTATGAACATAAATGTACAAGTAAAAGGCAGTGCTATAAATTTATGACAGTGTAATAAATACTTAAAGAAAAAAGAAAAAAATATACTGTTTATTGTGCAAACACATTTGTGTTATTACACATACACTTTTTTTAGCAGAATCATTCAGATGTGTGCTAATTTGTCACTGTGCTCTTCGTAACTATTTCTAACAATTCAGATTTATTCCCCAAAACTCAGTTTTAATTTTTTGTAATCCAGATTACTACAAATTTTATATACAGTAGTCAACATTTACAGTGGATAAAATAAGTTCTTTAAAGTTGTCCCTGGGTATTTGATCTGCTTCAAATGTTGACTAGTATATATTATATATCATTTGGAAATTGTTTCTTATAATTTAGATTTAATTTTGAAAATCAGTAACTCGGAGGCTTAGGTGCTTAGTAGTTAAGGTGTTGGATTGTTAATTGCACCACCAAGCTGTCACTTCTGGGCCCCTGAACAAGTTAACCCCTAACTGCTCAGTTGGAATAAAGACTGAAATAAATGTTGTTCCGTTTAAAGGCCTCTGCTGAATGCTATAAATGTAGATTTTCATTTATTATTGACATAGGATATTAACACACTAAATGCAGTAATGGATCTGAAAGCATTGGTGTAGCAACCTCTGAGAGTTATAAAGGCCCTGGGTAAAGTCAGTATTTTTGCTGGGAAACTTATGAAAGGATGTACGTTCAGTGTTCTTTTGGGATGGAACGTTGTGAATTTATTTGCATGATTTCATCTGCCACAGAATATAAAATCTGCCGTTCCGAGTCTCTGATTTGACAGCGCTGAGTCTCTGGGAGTTTCAGGTAGCTATCAGTTTCCATGACTGCACCAGCTGTGCGCTCTGCTCGCTTTGGGCCTTTGGATTACTCCCAGTCTGACTGGCGCACCTTACAACATAAAGATAATTGGATCGGATTTGGGGGTAATTGTGAAGACTAAGCTGTAGTCAGGGTGGTTTTCTTTTAACATGTTTTGCTTTGATTACACTGTGGGATCAAATGCAGGTGCATTTGGGGTTAAAGGGGCGGTGCTTAAATCAGGTTTGACCAATCAGGCACAAATTAAAAGTGACCTCACTGCTAACTTTCTAGTCTTTGGCTCAGTAAACCACTTGGCAAAAATGCTGATTTTGTTTATGGACATGGATAACGTAGCAGAATAAATATATTCGTTTAGAAACTACAAATTTCTTTTTTAAAATGAAATTTATTCACTTTCATTTTAAGACTACATGTACAACAATAAAAGAATAATAACTGTGTTTACTTTTAATAAAAATCCATATCTGTGTTTAACTAACAAGCTAGTAAGCGGTAGCCTAGCATGCTAGTTTATGTCCGCCTACCTGCTTAATTTTGTATTTAGCACGGATAATTTTTTTTAAATTCTGTAACTAATACTAGCTAATTGGTGGCTCAAACCTCTTGAGGGTCTGGATTGTTGGTCGACTCGTCAGTGTTCAAGCCTCCAAATATGCAAATATATGTATATGCTTATATGCAAATTGTACTGTACTTTGAAGTGTATGTGACAAAAACAACAGCTTATAACTTAACTAAAAGCAGTTGGGTTGTATTTGCTATTTTATAGAACATTAAAGGTTTTAAACATAACTATAGCTTAAGTAAAGACAGTGTTTGTAGAAATAGTTTTTGTTTGTTGTTCAAAGCATTACTGTGCTAAAGGTTCTCCGGAATAAACCAGGTACAGCCCTGCCTTTTCTACCCTTTACTTAATCTGAGCTGCTTTTCACCTGTTCAAACCCCACTGTCAGAGAACACAATGGTACAGCCTTAGGCTAGTCTGCGCTGTGCACTACAAAAAATAACCATCCTAAATACGAGAAATGAATGCGTGATTTAAGAAGACACAGACTAAAAACACTCAAATTATCTGCCAGTGCAGTAAGATCAGTACACTTGAAATAAGAACGAAATGCATTAAAACACTTATTTAAAGCATTGTATTTTAACAAATTAACTTAAAACTAGCTTTTTAATTATGGTTTAAACAGTTTACTTTTCTTAATGTTTGTGAAAAGATCTTAAATCTAGAGTTACCAAACAGGAGAATTCCTCTTACTTTAATAATTGCCATTATATATTCTGTCTGAAATGAGCCAAAGCATTCGAACCTAAAGCAAGATTATTGAGTCAAAACACTGTTCCGCAAACCGTGATCAACTTTTGGAATGTTGTCAAAATGAACTGAGCATCCTATGTTTGCACATGAGAAGGACTTGGGTCCTGTGTCAGAAGTCACAAATATGAAGTACAATATAGCACAGATTAAAGATTTTTTAGGGATTGATGGCATAGGACATACAGTGGCAGTAAAGTGGCTTATTCTCAATAGTAACAGTATGTCAATGAAAGGTCCATGATTATTGTAATCCCAAGTGCAAATGGGAAAGTGCCTGTGTATGGACTTGTAAAAAACATTTACATTGTAGATTTATTATTTTGTTTAGAAAACTTACAAAATACAGCTAAAATGAAAAAAAAAACACAAGGCAGGTTTTAAAGAATTTCTCCTATTGTAATTATGCTCAGTTTGCAGGTAAAATAACTAACTTCAAACTTTACTAAGTAAAGGAGAAAAAAAAAGATTATCTTTAAACAATCATAATCTTGCACAATCTGCTCTTGGGTAGTATTTTATTTTTTTTGACACAAGATCAATAAGATTTGTTGGGCTAAAAATGGGATTGTAACTCTTTACTAGATAAGAATTTTTTGCTAGAACCGTTTTCTGCCAAGGAACTTGGTCTCTTGCTGAGAATCGCTGCTTTTAGCACATATTTACAGACCCACATCTGGCAGATCATGTCTAAAAGCACACACTCGTATTGTTTACTTTGTAGTGCCCTTGTCTTTGTTTGTATGCGCTCTGATCTTAAAGAGGCACATTTGCTCTTCAACTGCAGAAATAAAAGCATTTACACAAACCACTGATGACACAAAGGCTAATGGTAAAGAGAGGAACATTCGTGACACAAAATAGAGAAATAAAAAACAGGTCTGAAGATCTTGAAATTCATTCTGACGCTGTTTTTTTTTTCAATTACACATTAACTTGTTTTTTTACTTTTTTATTTTGTCCTTTTTTATTTTGTACTACTCATTTCGTGGACTTCATTCGAGCAAACGCTCAAGCGTTGGCGCAGCAGGTTGTAATTAGTTATCTAAAACGTGTGCAGCATGTGATACAGAGCAGCTTAATCTACAAACCAAAGTAGAGATTCACTGATTCATGTGTAAATAATTTCTGACTTCAGTCTAGTCCTTAAATGATTTGGGAAATAAATTGCTGCAACCAGAGTGCAGATAAAGTCACTTAAAGGAAAAGGGAAACTGTGGGTTGCCCTGTGTACTTTAAATTAAAAAAAAATCACCTGACACAGCACACACTTTATATTCTTGTTTTATGTAATTATAATGACATTAAATTGGCGGTTTTGTGCTACGTCGGCAGACTTATGATAGACACTTTGCGTTTCTATTAGAGTTAAATTAAAGATCCTGTTATGACCCTTAATTAACCTTTACAATGAACAAAAATGGATAAAACAACAACTTCCCTGAAGGGCTATTGACTATTGTGTCGATAAACTATGATCCCTAATCCTAGTAAATCCTACTGACGTCCTGTTTTATCTTGGGACATTTGAAGCCTAAAAAAAATCCTTTGTTGGGTTCAATCTTGTATAGGAACTTGTTTCAGGTTTTAGATTAGCTACATATTTTACTCTTGCTGCACTGCCTCTGTTCTGCACTGGTTCTGATACGAAAGATCGCATCAACCTTGTGGTAGCAGCGAGGATTTACAATGCAGTTGGACACATTTTTTTGTTAGTGTTTGTATGTACTGTGACGTTCATGTGTCCTCACTCAATTAATGCTTCCTTCACGAAAAGAAGCTTCCTACTAATTCCACTCATTTTGAGCGACATCATCACCAGATCAGGTTTTGTAATGTGGGGTTTCTCTCAGCAGGAAACCAGTCACGCTGTTTAAAGCCACAAACCAACAAATTCTAAGCTGTGCATGTTGTCTTTGTGGAGTAAGTCGCTCAAAAAAAAAAGGCATCTGTCAAACGCCAGAAATGCAAATTTAACTTATGTAATGTATTTGTTTTATTGTTGTCAACTTTCAGATCTAGAAGTAATGCGACACAGAGTCTCACTAGCTGAGACATGATGTCATGTGAAATTACAGAGGTTACTATAAAATCTGCCTTGTGTTGATTGACATTACATATCTAAGAAAAGATTTAACCTTCTTGTTACCTTTGGGTGAAAATGTTTATATTAAAAAAATAAATTGCTTGAAATAATCATGGCGCAGTCCAAATTGGGTGATTTTAATGATTAATTTTTAACCTTTTATAAACAGTTAACTATTAAACTACCAAATTCACATGTTCGGTCATTGGACTGCTAATAAGGAGATTGTGGGTTCAATTCTCAACACCACCAATATACCACTGTTGGGTCCCTGAGCAAGGCCCTTAACCCTCAAAAAAAAAAATGAAACAATGAGATACATTATAAGTTGCTTTGGTTGATTGTATCTGCCAAAGACTGTAAATGTAAGTCAAATAGTTAAATCTGGAGGACAAATGCATTGTTTCATTGTTAATTGGAAGACAACTTACCACCCTCGCATTTCAGCGCAACTTTGTTCTGGGCGTTTACACTTAAAGCTGGTTCACTAAATAAAATTACAAGTCTTTCTAGAAGGCCTCCGTTTTATTGCTCAGTCTCGGGTTTAACAGAAGTTCAGCCAACAGATAAGAAAAAGGAAGCACAGTCAGCGAGACAAAAAGGGGGATTCTGTCTTCCCTGCTACGCCTCTAATCACACTATGGTTACACTTTGCCACTAATTACTCAATTATGTCTTGACATTTGTGCACAATACCTGCATTGTTTTTAAATCGGTACTAGGAGACGTCTAACTGCACTTGCCACGAGTGCAGAACAATAATCTGCACTCATCTGCACTTTTACTGAACTGGCTAAAAGTCTGTTTTCCATTTTCTGTTATTTTTTTTCTTTATTACTGCCTAAGAATCTGGTATCATCCTGATGATGTGGATGTTTTATCCTAGGCATTTTCCTTAAATTTTACACTGTAGCTTACTGCCGTCAGTTCTTCATTATCTGTTTCGTTTCCTAAAAATCTTCCAAGCTCCTCCTTTATGACTGGTTGTAATAACAGGTCTGCACTCTATGTCTGGCTCTTAGGGGTGTTTCTGGCAGGCCTTGTTTGATTGGCCACAGCTGATGGGCATTTCTGATGTTTGACCAATAACAGCAAAAGCAGGCTTTATACCAATGAGGCTTATTTATGCAAATCATTAAAAGACTCAGAGAACAGACTTACCAACTGCTCCTATTGGCTAAAGCATCTTATGCTCTTACATGCGCGCGCACACACACACACACACACACACACACACACGGTGTTGAAGAATAGCTAGGCAACAGTGTGTTATCATACACACGGCCTGCTTGTTTTTCACATGCCAACTATGGAAACATGGAGGGAGTTGTTGGATTCCTAGATGTTTTTATGCAGCTGTGTATTTAAATGTCTCTGCATAATTAAATGCTAAACTATGATTGGTCCAAACTATCATGCTCTTTAGATCTTAATGATCTTTTGGTAATTAGGGATATTTTATAGATCTGTGCCTGTATTCAGAAAACCTTTTATCTTATTACAAAAAGTTTTTAGGAAAGACTTTTTTCTTATTTACAAAGCTGCTGAGACATAATGTTTACCAAGAAATAGAGAAGCTAAGAGTAAGGACAGGGTTGACCTCATTGCTACCGGATAATGTATATGCATCATCCGCACACATATTAGCCTAATAGGGGAAAAGTCCATGACATTCAGGTTCATTCAAAGATGTATTTGTAAAGCACAAAATTATTTTGCGATATTTAAATAAAGATTAAATAAAAATTAAAAATGCAAGATAAGTGTCACTAATTAAACAGGTATACCTATGATGAGCTAATTGTCAGAATTAAAAGCATATACTTTAAATGGTCGGATGATGTGGGGCAGACAAAGGGTATTTAATGTTTGATGCAATATTCTAATGACAGATGGTTAAGAAATACTTATTTCTTCTATGCTGCATTTTACCTGTGTATCATACAGTTGTCAAAACCTGTGGCTTTATTGGGTTGTTTCTTTTTGTTGACGTGTCCCTGACAAGTTCTACAAGTCATAATCCTGTCACGATTAAGGCCATACCCTTTTTTCAGCTCATTATCATCAAATGTTGTTAAAGGTATACATTCCTAGACAGATTGAACCCTAGGATAGTTTGTGACTTGTCTTGATAAGCCTCTCCACTACTTCTAATAATTCAACAGATTAGGAGGTAATTTTAGTTCTAAAACACTTTGTTTTTCTTAAGCAAACATTTTGTCCTAAATTTTTGGATGACACGCCCATTATTTATAGGAGTTTTCTCCTAAATTGAGGAGTTTCTAAAGCTACTTTTAGCTGTAAGATGTTTTGTGAATACAGGCCCAGACCATTATTTTCTGTGGTGGATCCTGATGGTCTGAATTTGCACATCTGAACTTTTACCCTTGTACTGCCAAAGCACTCGTTACCTAAAGAGTTACGGTCATCAACCCTTCAGCCGGGTTTCGGTGCTTATTTGTTTATCTTTTTCTGTAATCATTTAAAAAGTCTGTTTGACAACTGAGGGTTTTCTATCTATTAACCCGAGCTTTACATTTCTGGACTTTGGCAGATGCTTTTATTCAAAGTGACTTACATTTATTTCCTTAATTATCCTATTGCATTTTAAGGGTTAAGGGCCTTTTTGTGGTGTGTGTGTGTGTGTGTGTGTGTGCTAATAAAGAAAGTTTATAGTTCATTGTGTGCATTCCTTGTTAAACACTCTGGAAAGTAAGACTGTGAACTCCTATAGTTATCAATGGCTGAGCTGTTTGTTCTGTGAAAGGAATTTGTTAAATAACCGAAAGAGAGAATCACAGAACGACAAGGGGTAAAAAAAAAAGAGAGAGAAAGTGAGAGGTTGAGAAGTTGAAGAAAGTGAGAAGACGGAGAAGTTGAAGGGTCCAACAGGCAGATGGCTCAATAAGAGAGATAAAGTGAGACACAAACATAAACAGGGAAAGAAATTGAGAACAAAGAAAGAAAAAGGGGGAGGAAGAGAAAATGAAATGCAAGCGTGAGATCGAAAGGAATGAAGAAAAGCTGGTAGTAAGGGAGAGGGAGGGGTCTGAACAAATGAAAAAGACATGAGGAAAGAGAAGGAGGAAGAGGGATAGATGGAGAAACTGACACTGCAAGAAAAGCTAAAGCTAAGGAAATGGAAAAAGATAAAAAAAAACAAGCCAAACAGAGACTGATGAGGAGATAAAGGAAAAGAGAGGTAAAGACTGTCTAAACTAGAAACTGAAAACAGATAAAGAAATAAGAGGCAGAGGGGGTTAGTAAAGGAGAGAAAGGCATATAGTGAGGGCGAGAGAGAAACTGCTAGACTGATGAGGTGTCGTTGTAACACGGTTTTATTGCTATCAGATGAAAATAAAATAAAACATTTGAACATCTGTAACACCTATTTGCAATAAATGATATATAATTACATTTAGTTGATTAACTTGTTTATTATGAATTAATTATGTTTATTTTCTATTGTAATAGGGAGTAAAGAAACCCTTTGACGAGGTCATCAAAGCCAACATCGGCGATGCCCACGCCATGGGTCAGCAGCCAATCACCTTCTTTAGACAGGTAAGCGTTACCTAAAAAAAAAAAAAAAAAAAACAAACAATCCTGTCATCCTTACTGTCTTTTGAACTAGAAATATTTGTGTTAGTGTTGTTGTTCTTTTAAAGGTCTTGGCATTATGCTCGTATCCAGACCTACTTGATGATGACAAGTTTCCTGTCGATGCCAAAGATCGTGCACGGCGCATTCTGAAAGCCTGTGGAGGAAGCAGCATCGGTACGTTGTATATGCAGGTGTGCTTTAGGCGGTGTGGTCTCTCTGGCAGTGCCTTACGGAGCGTAGCTTTTGTGCTTTCTGGGCCTATTTAAAGAGGTAGAAGATTGGTGCTTGTCTTTAATAGTTTAGAAAGTGTGACGCTTTTGCTTTTTTTTTTTTTGTAGTTTAGGTGGCGTGTCCGTTGTGCTTGTCTTTTAGTTATTATTATTAGTAGGCGTGGATTCTGTCTCTTTTAGTTT
>VCAZ01000175.1:0-233115 GCA_005784505.1 Bagarius yarrelli | reverse complement strand
GGTGAACGCGGCCAAAGTGGACTCGCGCTACGATGCGCTCAACGCCTGCAGGATGGTCTGTGATCCTTATGGCACTATTAAGCCCCCGGCGCGCGCCACCGGCACCGACCCACGCTCCATCCATCCTCCGACTACATTTCTTCGCGGTCCGAAAGGAGATCCGGGACGCACGGGGCGCAGTGGCCCAAAAGGGGACCAGGTCCACCGGACCACCTGGCCCCCTGGCCCGCCAGGAAAAAGTCGGAAATCCAGGACCGCCCGGTTTTACCTGGACCCCCAGGTGTGATCGGTGTGAGCGGCGGCGTCGTAAACGCTGGCCACATACACCACAGTACCCCAAAGCGCGTTTTACGCGGGGCTCAAGAGCAGCACGAAGGATACGAGGTCCTTAAGTTTGACGATGTAGTTACTAATCTGGGAAACCATTACGACCCGGCAACCGGCAAGTTCACCTGCTCCATCCCGGGAATCTATTTCTTTGTGTACCACGTGCTCATGCGAGGAGGAGACGGCACGAGCATGTGGGCTGATTTGTGCAAAAATAACCAGGTAATAATAATAATAATCCTCATTATCATCATCATCATCATCATTTACACTTTCATTTTACATATGTAAAATACCAAAAACATCTCAACACATAATTTATTTCTGAACCCTGTTAACATCTAAGGAAGATCATACACGCCTGTTTAAATCAAACCTCCTCAGAACTCTCAGAAAAAAGGTGGTACCTTTTGTACTCTTTAGCATCTTTTATATAATAGCAAGATGCATGTTTAATATACCTCCTCATCCTGAAATACATCTTAAAGTGCATCCTTCCGGTTTTTAAATGATGATGGTCCCCATAATTCACATTATCTGAACTGCACAGTAAACACCTGTACTTACTAAAATCTCGTCTTCATCTTTAAATATAACTAATCCAGCAGCAGCTTACAGTGTGTCCTACTGTTAAACATATTACACGACATATAAACAAAGTTCAACAAAACTACGTCAAGCACATCAAAGCAAAAACCCTTACTCTGATTTAATAAAAAATGGACTTTTTAAAATTTTTATTATTTTGTAATACTGTCCCTGTAATGGGCTGGTGACCTGTTCAGGATGTGCCCCTCCTGCCGTTCGCCCTTGCAGAGGCGGCTGGGATGGGCTCCAGCAGATCCCTGTGACCCCGAATTAGGGAATAAGCGGGTATAGAGATAAATGAATAATTGAATGAATGTAATAGTGTTACTAGTTAAATTCTCCTCTTTCTTTAAGGTGAGAGCAAGTGCCATTGCTCAGGACGCAGATCAGAACTATGACTACGCCAGCAACAGTGTGGTTTTACACCTGGAGCCTGGAGACGAGATCTACATCAAGCTGGATGGTGGTAAAGCACACGGAGGGAACAACAACAAATACAGCACGTTCTCTGGGTTTATGATTTACGCCGATTAACACGTCACAGGACTTTCATGAATGTTAGACCGCCAGGGTCTTTCACATAAAGTGAAAGGAAATTCTGCGAATAAATGCAGTTACATCGTAAATTCACCGTGTTCACTTGTGATTAAACGTCCTTGTTTTTAAAGATGGACACGATGGTTATGATACTATGAAGGGTTCGTTTTCTGGCATTGAAGATAAAAGAAAATGTCACTTGGGCATAGCAACATTACTGATGCAATGACTTTATCTAAGATTTATGGAGGAAAAAGGTTTAAGGAATCTTGTTGTATTTGGTTAATGGTCAGTTTTTAGCCCCAGTAGGCAGTTAGTCTTGTTGTTGGTGACAGTGTTGAACTGGTGAGTTTCATGCAAAGTACTAAAAGTACTTAAAAGAGGTTTTACGAATTTATGCCAACATTGATTCACTGTACCTCATTTGATCGCTGTATTATGTTCTTATTGACTTACATAAACATTGTGCAAATCTACACTAAAATAAATGATGCATCTCCACTGCTGATCTTCCAAAGTGTTATTAAGGGTCAAAGAGAGTCGTCAGGTCATCTGTGTCTACCTGTAGCACAAGACAACCAGGTCAAGAAAAATCCAGAGTAGAAATTTATCATATATAATCTTGTAACCCTTTTCAATATTACAAGCTTTGCGTAGGCAAAGCGTGCATTATTCCCCTGTCAATCACAGCGATTTATGAGTTCAGGTATGTAAAAAAGGTGGATAGCGCTTCTTTATGGTGCCCTGTGATGTCTAATGAGCAGCAGTTTCAAAAAGCTGGATGCTTTGCATGTCTCAGAGAAAGCATGTGGAGCCTCCACCCTCCTCAGCTGGTACCCGGAGAAATGGCTTAAAAAAAACCAGAGTACACTTTACACTGGCTTAAGGCTCCAGTTTTCCCAGAACAAAATCTAAAGGATCTCTGTACTATTTTGACAAATTCACTACATCATCACTACAACAGTGAAAAGTATAAGAACAAGTGAAAGTGTTTAGAAAGATTTGCTGTTTATTTTTAAATAGAATTTCTATCATAATGAACCAGACAAAGTGACAAATTGTATCATTGACATTTTTTCTTGTTTGATGTGTGTTTATTTATCCAAGTGTTTGTTCAGGGTTTTACAGTGATTACAATTGCTTATCGAATAGAAATATCTGATATGATTAAATTACATCATCAATGTATTTCCATCTAAAAATGCAAAACTGCATCTATATATAGATTTCAATATATTTTGACTGTAAATATTTTTAATTATTATTGAAAAGGCACTTATTTTTATATTAATTAAAACAGTTGCATATAGAAGATATCAATAAACATCAGTAATTCAAGCGTAAAGTTTGCAAATTGATCGCTATTTTTTGGGCAGTTAGCATGTCTTTTGATTGCGATTGTTGAATTGTGTTTTTAATTAGGACTGAAAGCACAATCCAGACGCTGCTTGACATGACGTCCCAGTGAGAAATGATAATTAGCAGAAGGTATTTGTCTGAAATCAAAAAGGTGTCCTATTCAGTTGTGTGTCTGGAGTATAGAGCGGTAGCCCAAACCCCTCCTTTGATTATGATTTAAATGAATCAAATTTCCCCTGATGAGTAAACAAACCAACAGCCTTGAAGTCTATTTTAATGTATTATAATTGGAAAATGACTGAATAGGCAATGTGATCCTAACTCACACACACACACACACACACACACACACACACACACACACACACACGCACTCATATACTGCAGGAGAAATTTGTGATTGGATTTATCAGTAGGTTGTTTGCCTATGTCACTGCTGTGTCATAAGATGCAGCTGGAGGGCTGGAAAGGATTTTTCTATATAGATACCCAAATCTCACGTTTTGACTTGTTGACCTGTTTATAGATGCGCAAACCGGTCAAACCGGCAAATTTGACTAAAAAAATGTAGGAAAAAAGTGGCTTAAAATCCTGCATCAGCGGTCGGGAGGAGCAGAATCAGGTAATGCTCCTGTGTGCAGTGACCACTTTGTTAAAGTTAAGTTACTGTAACTGACATATGCTATATTTTTATTTATATAAAATGAGCTTTAGTGCAAAAAACTCACGCAGTGACATCGGCTACAGGGAGAGTGAAACCTGTGCATTCTATGCACTGCTGGGCTGCGCTCTGGCTATATTTCTGGCTCATATATTCAATGCATTGCTACTTTATTATAGGTTTATGTATTATTAGATTTAAAACAGATACAACAAGCAACAAAATACAGCCGAATGTAAATAATTTACCCTGCCATGTAATTACACTGAGCTGCAATGACTTCTTCAGCTAGATTTGCGGTAATCCATACTTTTAGTGGCATTTCAGCAGATTTTTGAGAGGGGTTAACCTAATTATTGCAAACAGTCATTTTGCTAAATAATCTCAAAATACTATGATTAGCCTTTATCCCTTTATCAGATTTAATTATTAGCTTTATTTAAAGGTCAGCCACTGCTTAGGGTTTTCTATAAGTATCTTGTCCACCTGCTTCTGGCTGATGCCCCTGGAAAGCATTTTGGGGACGATGTTCTTCAGGATGTGGGAGTAACCGTGGCCGCCATACTTGGTCAGACGGTTTTTGGTGTGGATGTCATGAGCGACCAGAATCCGGTCCTCATAGCCCTCTTTAATTAAAAATGCCAGCCTGGTGACAGACAAAATAATAATAATAATTATTATTATTATAATAACAACAATAATAATAATACATTTCATTTTTTATGCTGCTTTTAAAAGTTACTTTCTTAAGGCACTTTGCAAAAAAGTTTTACATGAAAGGCAAACAGAGCAATATGGAGCAATACGCTATAAATGCAACAATAGTTAACAAACGATTAAATGTAAACCAAAAAAAAAACTTTAAAGGGAAGTACAAAAAATATCTAATAAATGTGCGTTCTCGAGGTCAGCTGGGAGGGAATTCCACAATTTTGGAGCATAATAATAAAATCCCTGGATCGCAGCCGTGTTTTGGGAGCAATTGAAAGACCACGCTGAGAACATTACACGATGAATAAATACAGGAAATATGATAAACATGATCCTGCTTAACACAGTGAAACTAAATGATGGAATTCCTTTTATTTTGGTAGCAATTTACAAATATATTTAATGTTGGATCATAAAACACATAACTTTCATATAATTGATTTTCTCATCTCCTTAAAAGGCAGCTTACAATACCTTATACTTTTAATAATATGGAACTGAAAATATTTTTATTTACATATGGAAGACTCGTTTATCAGAGCGAGCTCATATTTTAATCAATAGAGCAGTTAAGGGACTTGCTCAGGGGCCCAGCAGAGTAAATCAGAAAATAACATACACAATGTCTTGTTTTAAACTATTTATTATTTTTAGTAGGTGATTGACTTCAGTGTGAGAATATTAAAGAAATGAGATACTGTATGTGTCTTATTGTGTTCTTACCTTTGAACCCTCTGGCAGTCACTGGGCATGTCGATATTCAAATTAAAGGGGTAGTCCAGCATTTCTGTGCCAAAGAGATCATACTCGAGATAGCTGCCTAATTTTGCAAACTCCAGCAATTCGGCGTGGTCAAATATGGTTCTGGGATAAAGGGAAAATGTTGAGATGTCAGTCAGGTGAAGTGATGTTAACATTATTAGAAATTTTGAGCAGTATTGCAAATAAAGTATTCAAATTAAATATTCATGGAAATGTGAATAAACACTGCTTGAGGAGTGTATATTATTGCACAGGTGTCTGATTTCCTTTTTTCAAATTTGCATAAGTGATATTACAAGTAAAAGTTTAGTCTAATTACAAATAGGTTGCTCACCTGTCCAGATGGGACATCACCGTTTTTGAGATGTCCCCTCCAGCCTCCTGAAGAATTCGGACTATCTCAAGAGGGGCTGCACGGTTCCGCCCGGGGTGGATAATGACCGGACAGCCCAGCTGTTTCTGAGCGTGTGCAGTGGCACGCAATATTTTCTTTTCACTCTCTGTGATGGGCCAGCCTGTGCCTATCTCTCCGATCACACCACAGCGGATATCTGTGCCATCAGCGCCATGTAACACCTCCTTCACCATAACGTCAGTGAGCTTTTATGAGATAAAGAAATAGCCGCAATTATATTAAACCAATTAGTTTTTTTAAACAAAAATAATCCCAATAATAAGTCAACAATACACACCTTCTCCACCGACATCTTACGCGTCTCATCAGAATGAGTGACGTCCACATAGTAGCCGGCCCCAGCCACGATATTGACCCCTGTGTCCTTTGCCAATTTGCGTAAAGCGGGCAAGTCACGATTTATACCTGTTGTTGTGTTCTCAACAATGGTACCTCCTCCAGCCTTTTTAAAGCACAGCAGCTCGTCTCGCAATGCCTCGATCTCTTGGCACAGCATGAGGTTCTCCCAGTGGCTGTATGGGTTCTGCTGAAGCCAGTGCACGTCTCTAGCTTGATGGGTGCTGAGGAATTGTCCTCACGTCCTGGAGTCGGGGGAACATAGCAGCACTCAAAGCTCATAACCAGGTGCTCATGGGTCATGGTGCGACCCAACTGTTCCGGATCCATCAGACCCAGGACGGTCTGGACCTTCCCGCTTAGAGGAAACATGTCTCGAGAGAGATCGGAAATGCAGATTACTATTCTGGCCCATGAGAACTATTAACAGAGCCGCCACCCTACTGACTAATCAGAATTAAAAATATACCAGAGTTTATACAGTAAAGCCAAGGTTGCCAGATCTTTCTGTAAATCATCGACAGAATACACTTCCTGTTATTATGAAAAGTCATATTCAAGTCCCAAACTTCGGACTTTGCACCGACATGTTCTACCACATAGAAAGAAACTATATATATATAATATAGAATAGTATAACATTCACTAGTATTAGTTATATTTAACTTAATTGCGTTTGTTTCAGTCCTAATGCATTTCTAATAGTAGAAAACAGGGCATTCTTAATAGGGACAATAAAGCACACAAGTACAAGGAGATAGAAATCAAATACATTTTATTTATTCTTTACCACATTATTAATCAATCATACACACCAGCCTTAAGAAACGCATACAACTTCTTTTACCTTAAAGCAAACTTTTCGCTGCGGACTTTCCTACAGTCTCCGGCTGCAGACTCGCAGAGCCACACCATAAGCCCCAGCCCACAAGATCCAGGCCGGAAGTGAGGGGCGGGGTTGCGGAAGCGACGGGCGGGGTTACGGAAGCGAGGGGCGTGGTTACTGAAACGGAATAATATCACTAGAGAAACCATGGCGGAGAGAACGGTTAGTAAAGTTCATGTCATTATGTAATAAAAATAAATCTAAAAGGTAAATCTTTATGTTTAAAAATACCGATTATTATGTGCATGTCGTTTTTTTGCTTAAGTTTTGAATTAAATAGATAGATAGATAGATAGATAGATAGATAGATAGATAGATAGATAGATAAAACTTTATTGTCATTGCATAGTACAGGTACACAGCAACGAAATGCAGTTTAGCATCTACCACACGTGTAAAAAGTGTAACAAATATAAATATGTATGTATGTACGTATGTACATGTGTGTGTGTGTGTGTGTGTGTGTGTGTGTGTATGTGTGTATGTAAGTATACTACAATTGAGAAGGCTAAAGAATTACCTGAGCTTCAACAGTGCCAGAACTGTTGCAGTCTTTATCATCGGCCTTTCTGCAGAATGTTTAAGCCAACCAGACTGAACAATTAAAAATTGCATCTGCAGAGCCATTTCAGGAAGGCAGTTGTTCATAAAGGTATGGATATCTTGGGTTGTTGAACTTTTAATATATGTATTGTAGTAGAGTTCTTTATTAATGCTCGAGACAGATGTGGGCTGGACTGTAGACCTGCACTGCATTATCACTGTTTATACTTTGGAACTACTGCTTTTAAGAGAAGGGATTTTATACACCATTTGCAACTTTGCTAAAATAAATCGTTTCACACTTGGGACAAAACATGTTTAGGAAACCCCATCATCAGCAAGTGTAACAGTGTCCACACCAGCTACGAAAAAAGCTGTTTCCAAAAATGTCGTTACCAGCATGTGAAACAGTGACTACACCAGCATTGAGGTAAAGCACATTACACTTAAGTGTTACAGTGACCACACCGCAACCCACTACTGTTTCCTCAGGCAGGGTCCATGTACAGCCTGTTGTTTAAAGAACATTTGCAGTGTCCTCATGAATCAGACTACCAAACTTAATAAAACACATTGACCCGAAACACACAGATCAACCAATGTAGGATATTAGTGCTGCATTCCATCTTACCAGCCAATGTGTTAATAAGACCAATTTATTTACTGTTCCCAAAACTACTACAGGACAGAGTGTTCCAAAAGTGGTCTCTTCTCTTACAAATGCAAGCACATACGATCTGTAATGTACTGTACATCCTCTGCAGAACCAGTAACTTTAAAAGAGGATGTTTTAACAGAAATGGTAAAGTGGTTTATTAGGGAAAAGAAGAAACAATATGCCTTACTCTGCAACAACTTGCTGACAGTCACTGTATGCCCTTTTTGTTCAAACGTCGATTGGCATCCCACAAACCAAAAAATTCATTTCTGTTTCTGAACCCAGTGTGTCCGATTATGGGATGTTTAATGGGATTAAACGTGGATGTGGCGTTTAAAGATTTAAAGAATAACGCCCTTAAGGCTTATTATTAGCTTTTTTCCTATTAAAATTATATTTCTGCTTACGTTGTATATGTTAGTTTTAGTTTCTAATTTGTTGAAATGTTTATTATTGGAATGTTAGACTTTTTTCAAGTTTAATTTTAATTCTAAAATAAGTATTTTTGATATCGAACATGAACTAAATATAATAATCTATAGTGAAAATTGTAGGTTTAATAGATTAAAATAAATATCAATAAGGAAAATCAAATTATGTATTTTTAGAATTTATGTAAATTCGTGCTACCAAGTCGTTAACCATATATGGTTCGCCTGACTTCCGGCCTGGATCATGTGGGGACTTTCAGATCAACAGTCTGTCACATGACTGTTACCCAAATACCGCGCTACCGCACATGTTCTGCACTACGTAGGGCGTTTAATACAGCATATGTCAACACTATGTAGTGGATTTATACAGGAAGTAGAAATACGTTTGTAATGCGGCCATAGCAACAACAACCCACGTGACTTAAAATTCAAAATAACGCGAGACTTCAAAAATGAAACGTAAATCTGTTTAGATAAAAGTTCTTTTACTTGTCTTTAATGTAATATTTCAGACTATAGACTGCAACAGTATAAATGGCATTAAAAAAATAAAAAATATACTGTAGTTATTATATTATATTATAGTGTATTTATGTGAATACTTTTTTTGCACAGATAAAAAACTGAGACAGACCATTTGGTAAATGGTTAACACATGTCGACCAAAATTTTAAATTAAAACTTTTATTTTATTTTAAATAAAAAGAGTTGTAAATATTTACTACTAACTACTAGTAGGTTGGTCCAAAACAAAAATGTTTATAGCATAAGACAAGACATTGTCAGTTATGGACAAAAATGCAACAACAACAACAACAAAAAAAGGAATTGTTGGATGTAAATGACATAACAGAAAATACCAGGTTTGTTACAATCTGTCAGTTGCTCAGAAATATTGGATTATGGCGGTTGTTCTGAGATATAATCATATAATAATTATAAATAATTCCTTGTGATTATTTAAGCCCCGATTATTGCTTTGAGTAGTTTAATCCTGACGATTGTCGGAAGATATCTGTGTCTGGTAGTAGGTTTGAGATGTTGCTTTTTGAAGGTTTCTCAAAAATATCAGACCCCAGCAGTTGCCCTGAGGGTTGCTGGTAGACATAACGGTTATAAAGCGGTTGCACCGGGACATCAATTATTAATAAAAGTATTGATATATTTTACTTTTATTGTAAGTGTTATAAAAAAACAGAATTCATATACAATTCATATAACCAAATAGAAACTTTAAAATGTCCACCCAATGACAATTTCTCATTTATACACATTTATAATATTTTACCCATGTAAATGCACATATTATAAGTAGTCATATAACAGCAAAAAAAAAAAATTAAAAAACAAAATGGCACCATACTTCCAATAGTTGTTTCTAGTGATTTTTTTAAAAGCAAAAAGTCGTCTTGTTGCTCAGGTTGTCTCAGTGTAACACATATCTATGAGCTCTAACCCTCTAACAGCACTCAGGGTTTCTTATTGTCTGGTAAACTGCTGTAATGGAGTATTTTGATTTTACATTGAGTGGAGGAGAAAGTGCAGCTCGATGATGTTAAAAATGTTAACTTTTTCCGCTAAAGGAAAGTCATTATTTTCCGTTCTAGCGGTTTTTGTTGGAAGAATAATGACTGGTGAGTAAAAAGCAGTTCACGGCTTTTTTTAAGGAGACGGTGCCCTCTAGTGGCCCAAAACAGCAGCAAGTGATTTGTATTAAAAACAGAAAAATAAATCTGAGAATATTAATGTGAATTTAACTGTTGGAATTGCATTTTATACTGTTTGTTTTTTGATTATTTTACTTGTTATTTACCTACATACAAATTTACAAATTCCTTAGCTAAAATGACCTTACAGTCAGTATAATATAAATTACAGAATAAATGAATAATGCTGTTAGTAATAATATTTAGGAACTAGCCTACTTCATATCAGATAATAGCCCATCAGGAGGATTAAATGAAAGCACAGTAAAATCTAGCGAATTTTCTGACATCCTTTTTGGGACTTTTTTATGATGATGTAATACTTATATGAATATAATATTAATGTCTAAAAATATCCAAAATATTAGTATTATTTTAGACATTATTTGTATTTTCTGGTTATTTTCCGCGGTTACCTAGCATTAAAACATTACCTAGCATTTAAAACATCTAATTTTACACACTTCCTGGTTGTTTTCTCTTTGTTGCCTTAATTATTTTACGTTTTCTTCCTCTTTGTACCCTCAAAAAATGCCACAAAATGCAGGTTTTTATGTTCTAAAACTCAAAAATTTTCAGGAAAGAATGATGGACCCTCTTATGGCTCACACCTTGTCAAGAGGGGGCTAGGAGGGGGTGTGAAACCTGACTTTGTCCCTGGGCGCTGAGAACCCAAGCTACGCCTCTGCTTTTGTAAACAATTAGAATGTCGGAATTTCAGGTACCGAAGCTTATAGTGGCTTTTTCTTCCATTGACTTTATACATTTCGGACAGTTATAACTCGCAGCGCTTTTGAGGGATTTCCACCGGACTCAGTGGGTTGCCTCAGGGTGTCCAGACTGACAAGGGGCAGAAATTTCAATTTTTCCAGAGGTGGCAGTTAAACAAAACAAATCCCATTCACTACCATCAAAACGCTTAGCACAGTAAAGTAAAGTGTGCAGTGGGTGACATCATGTGATGTCAGGTGACGTCATTGCCACACTCACCCCAAAATTGTCAAAAGGTCAAAAAAGTTTCACCAACATGGCCATGCATAGTAACAATAAGTGGGTATGATGGGTATTATAGTGACATTTTGTAATGTCGGGTAATGCCACGGCCATGCCCACCCAAAATGGGCGGAGTTGAAAAGTTTAACAAATATAGCCATGTGACATATCAAAACACTCAGCACAGTAACGAGAAGTGCATGATTGTTATTATAGTGACATCATGTGAAGTCAGGTGATGCCACAGCCATGACCATCCAAAATGGGGCGGGAGTCATAAAGTTTAAACCATATGGCAAACAATTTTACTTTTTGATTATTTTATTATCTTATGTTGTGCAATCCCTCATGTAAAACCTTCATTTTTTTTAAAACATTTAACCAGCTTTGTTAACGGCACTTTAATTTTTAAAAGTAAGTAGAATTTTTGTTTGAAAAGAAACACACACACACACATACAGCGCAGACCTAATTGCTATCTTAGTATTTAATACTCTATCATCTGCCCTTTACATCCATATTCAAGACAATACATGAGTTATATACAGCATGTTCAAATATGTACATCTTGTTTCCAAAGGTTCAGAAATCCAAAAATACTGGCAACAATGTGAAGTCTGTGTGTTCCATCAACGTGTGATTTCACCACTCAAAAAGTTGTTAATTAGATTGGAACGGTTCCAGTGATGCTTGTTGACGATTTTCAACACCCCCCCCCCCCACTGCTTCATTAATGAATCCAGGAGAATGTTAATAACATCTGAGGGTGTCAGAGGTCTACTATTAAAACAGCAACACAATAGATGAATAAAAATTAGACAAACAGCTCATGCCACTTCTTCGGAGTTTAAAGTGCGATAATTTAAAAAGTTATCTGCTTTTTTTTTTTTTTTTCCTAGACATTTTAATTCATCACACAGTTTTTCATGTCACTAAACCAGTCTCAGTTAACCAATCAATTTACATCCGACCTTATTAGTGTTCAGTTTAGAATTATTCTTGTTTATATTACTGAAATATTCCTTTAGTTCAGTGCAACATCTCATCGAAATATAGCTAGCGCATCCCGAGCTATGCTAATTTATTATGGCTTTGACATTTCTACATGGTTAAATTATTTCTCGACAATCTGTATTCTACATAATATTAAAAGTATATCATATTAGCATATTAGTAGATAATTCAGAATGCTAAACATCTTCTAAGATTTCCACTGCTTCATTTACGTAATCTGGAAGACCTTTTCTAGAACAAACAAAAAAATCTGTATTTTGAAGCATTATGCTAAGTAGATAACACACACAGTGCAAAAAATTGAATCTTCTCTTGATTATAAAAAAGTACAGAAGGAAAAGCAACAATACAATAATAGACAAAAATAATAGACAAAAATCAGTTCAATATAAAATCATTAATGTATGTATGTTTATATGATTTACATTTGCACCTTTAAAATTCTAACACTTAGGACTATTTTTTTTTTATAAAAAATAAAAAGCGAACGATGTAAAGATCTGTAAAAAAATAAACGCTGGACAGAAAAATCAGTGGAGCGTAAAACATTATCATTGTTTTGTTATTCATAATTAACTCAAATGTGCAAAATACAATGCAGATTTTATGAACCAATCAAATAACACCTGCTGTGTGATTTACCACAGACTGAAAAGCTGTGTGTAAAAATAAACACACCTTATACGCAACTACTGAATTTATGGCAACCCTGTTTCGGCCATTTAAGAACAAAATAAAGCATTATTTCATTTTACATTTCAAAGTTTTAAGCTTAAAAACTGGGTTTTGTAGTAATTAGTTAAAGTAAAAAATCAATTAATGCAATTAAGTGAAGATCAAAATTAAGTTGATCATTTTACATTTTGTGGCCTCTTAAAAAATAACAATGTTTTAAGATTATGAGATCATTTTAGATTTAAGACTTTTTTCTTAACATAACAACATATCTGCTTTTGTTTTTGTTCAGACATAACATGTAAATCCAATTTTATAGACGGTAAACTCTGATTGTAAGATGTGCACTTATCTTATTAGACAAAAATCTGCATCTGCATTTAAAGCTTTAGTAAATCAGGACCAGCATGTTTAACAATTTAAATTAATTATCAAATTTATGATTGGCTTTTTTTTTATTTACATTTTAGCGTAAGAGTATGCAAACTTTTGCACTTAACTGTTGCTTAACATAAACACACACACACAAGCATCTTTATCTAATGGTTACATTGCAAATAAACTTTGTGGATTTGTGCTTAACGCATTCAACTAAATATTGCAGGTGGAGTTGTAGATTAAAAATGCACGAGCTTAATTCCTACTCAAAATAAAAGGTCTGTGCTTAAAAAATGGGACATGAAGAAAAAAATATATTCTTCTTTGGAAAACAAGAATGTTTTGGTTTAAGTATCAGTTAAAAAAAGACTCCTAAGCAATACAAAAGTCCAAACCTTAGCTGAAGCTGATATAAGTAGTAGGGTATACACAATTTATTTATTTTTTTATTAAGTTTCGTCCTGATTATCTTCTTAAGTTACTTTTGAGGTCTGACTCAATTCAGCCTGCAACGCAGGCCTGACATAACACACATGTAATGACACAGTGCTCCTGGGAGGAGCAGACACACCACAATTAGGACATGGGCATGCTGTCAATTGCTTTCCTCCTCCCTCCCATGAGAGAAAGAGGTTCAGCACAACCTCTCGGGTAAGACACGATGGTACATCCCACTGGGGATCCAGTCACTTACTTTTCAAACCCATTCCTGCATGGAGCGCTTGCAGTAAAGTATGTGGCGCTTTGTGTCCTTTCGCTTGACCCGAAACACAGTGTGCAGTAGGACCATGAGGCATAGGGCTAGCACGCAGGGAATGGCGATGGCTACAGCCTTTTCGGTGCCGCCAGTCCCCTCAGGTTTACGTACGATATCCACGTCGTCATGCTCGTAATGTGGTGGCTCATCATCTTGAGGTGGCCGCCAGTCCCAGTCGGGGTCTGAAGGGAGGCCGTCACAGCCCATAAAATCTCGCAGGATAGACCTGGGGTACCCTGGTTCTACCCGCAGTCTTCGGTTGTTGAACTTCCAGTACTCCTTTCCCTTGTAGAAATACGTAAAGCCTGTTTGACACAATAAATTTGAGCTATTAATAATAATGACTAATCACTTGCTATTAATGAGTAATTGCCTGCTAACTACTTAATTGCTATTATACTACATTAGGCAGAAGGCATAGTTAATAAAAACTTATTTTCATTTTCACTTTAAACACATTCCTAAAAAAAGATCCTTAGTGGCAAGTCCTGTGACTTTGCAATGGACCAAAGTGATAGATGAGGACCCACCATTGGCCTTGTCCACAAAGGCACCCTGAGGAGAGTCTGGGATACCTTTCCAAATGGTGATGGGTTTGGGATAACCAGGGTCCATACTCCGGATGTCCTCATTGTACCTCCAGTACCTGAACAAATGACAGAGGATTGAACATAGAAATTTAACACCCCTGACTGTTACAAAGGTCTGACACCAGAGATGCCAAATGTAAATGTCGATAAACATTACTGTATTAACAATTATACAGCAATACTTAAAAATATCCACTATATTTTTCCGATATTTATTTATTGTATGTCAGTTTTATCAATATTAGCTTCAACAATCTATACATCCTCTGGTGGCCATTTTGAAAATTACACACAAGACCACAATTACAGCATTGCACTGTAAATAGAGACGAGTCAACAACAGCGCTAGTGGTATAAGTAACTTAATTTGCTTCATTTAACATATAAGCAAATGATGTGCAATAAGTTCTGCTTAACTGAAAGATTAAACCACACTAAATAAACAACGCTTTATTAAAAATTCTGATGGTTTATAAATATTTAAAAAATGTTTTGTTAGAATTATTTATATGCTTTTCATTTTTTTACCTGTTTTACATTTGATTACCTCATTAAAGCTTTTATTTTACAAAGACACATGCTAACAGTGCACTTAATTTTTTTACTTGTTTTTGGTTTATATCCCTCTATTTATATTGACATAGAAAAACGAGTTGTTTTTAGTGAGGTAAAATGACAGTATTGACAGTGTTATAAAGAAAATTATTGTGTCAAAAACAGAAGAAAAGATTTATAATCAATAAATATCAGTTCTGCATATCAGTTTTTGCTTACATGAACATAAATAATCAGCATCAGGAAAAAAAAAAAATCAATATCAGTCGATCTTTACTAGTAACATATTAGAGAAGGTGCATTAAAAGAGATTTTCGATTTGCCTTGCAGATAGAACTCTAATAAGGCCGCTGTCTCTTTATATTTATTAAGTAGCTTGCTGTAGTACTGTAGCTGTTATTTTTTGTTGATTTACACTTGATTTAAATCAATAGAGTATTAATGTGTTTGTGGTAGAAGGCATGTAAAGATGCTACGGCAACCATTTGATAAGGATTAATGACTCGAAAATAGCAATCCGGTTTGACTCACCTGTCCCCTTTGAAAAAATAGGTTTTGGCCACGTCCTCCCACCACACAGCCGTCTCAATGTTCTGAGAAGGCATCCCACTGCCGAACAGCGAGATGTCCTGAGGGTATGTGGGCTGCAAAGTGGT
Organism: Bagarius yarrelli; assembly: GCA_005784505.1. Lineage (NCBI taxonomy): Eukaryota > Metazoa > Chordata > Actinopteri > Siluriformes > Sisoridae > Bagarius > Bagarius yarrelli. Next base: position 217,574 of record VCAZ01000175.1, on the reverse strand, counting down.
GTCCTTGAACACCCAGAAGCGATGGCCTTTACAAAGCAGGAGAAAAAAATAGTATTAGCCAATAAAAAATTCTTGGAATGTCACAACCTGCAATGCCAAATCTGAACCTGCCTTCTGGCAACATAAGCTTAAAGTTTAGCATAAAAATTTTGTGACCTGTTCACTTATAAAAGCCTTTGGAAAAACAAATAAGGTGTTGAAGATATGTTGTCACACCTTTAAAGAAGACAAACTTTCCCTCGCTGTTCTCATAGACGGCATCGATCTTGGGGGGCAGCCCTTTCCAAAAATAGCTGATCTGCATTGGGTAACCAGGCACCACTGAGTTATCTCGAACTCTCCAAAACCACTGATCCTAATGAAAAAAGCATTACAGGCTTATTACATTAATTCACCAAAACAGGCTCATGAAATTTTAACATGGACACGAACACTGATGCATTACTACATGGGGCTGTTGAGTTAATGTGTTAAATTTATAAGAGATATGTACAGTAAAATTTAAAAACCCTTCCTACCTTAAAGACAAACAGCTCTTGGCGTAGGATGGCCAAAGTGTTAAAGCCTCCGTCACAAATGTTGGGTTTGGAATTGGGGTTGGAGGGCTTGGATTTCTGCGCGGCCGATGTGGACGACTTTGGCGGTCATGTTTCCGAGGGTCAGATGGAGGATGCAGGCGAGGAGGGGGTGCCGTCGTGAGCATTCGGGTTGGCTGAGGGTTCTTATCTGGAGGACCTTGAATGATCAAGATTTCTCTTAATTCGATTTGTCTGCCTGCTTTATCTGATCGCTGATATGTATACTAACCATACATGTCATTCAATTAGCCAGATATGTGGGAACTTAGTAAATTGGTGCCATGTCATGTTTTGGCTAAGGGTTCGTGTTTATCAGCAAATGATTTAGCAAATCTGGCAAAATGACTATAGAAAAATGATCTACCTTTCAATTTGTTTGCCTTTTTTAACTGCCCTGTGCTTTAAATGAACTGACTGAAACTATGATCAGCTCCATATCTAAATGGACACTTGGTCAGCTTAGTGATGATTTTTAATCATATTTTATGTACGACATTTTTATTACCATAGATTTTCTGGATGCCTTGCAGATCGTCGTGAGGCAGTTTGAAGCTCTCTGTGTCCATGTATTGGTAAAAAGGAGCCATTATCGCAGTGGGGTCATTGGAGTGCTCCAGACCCAGCGCATGGCCCAACTCGTGGACGGCCACCAAGAACAGGTCGTTTCCTGTGATATAGCACAATACACAATTGAGCTTTATGAAAATTATTGTCTGCTACATCCAAATGAATAATGTAAACAGTACAATCATTCTGTTGAAATTTGACATGCCATCAGTTGATTCTTGAAAAGCTCCTTTATGGCCTGACCTTCGAAAAGTCTACAACAAACTAGCTATAGTCTTTGAGCAACAAATGAATTTAAACATATTAGTTAGTCAGGTTTTTAGATTGACTAAGATCTAATCAGCCAACTCTTAAAATTTTTCCAAGGCCTTAAAAACAAAACCTAACAAAAGTCCATTTAAGTAAACCTCATGTAGCGATAAAGACTGTAGCAAAGTGGGCAAGAATGCCAAAGCATTATCTGTCTCAGGCAGTCAGCAGAATCCATTAAGGGCAATGATAGAGATGTTCAGCATGAGCACAAGAGCATCTGAAAAGCTCTTTTCAAGCAGCCAGACTAGTTATTATGTCTTATGGCACAATGAGAATCTGATTACCTCTCAGCTAATGGATGTGCATTACGAACAACACATCCCTAACAACATCGTCTTGTTAATTCAGCCATAGAAATATAAACTCACACTGAGGCACAAACAAACATAGACGGAATGGTTACGGAATCGCAAGCATAAGCAAGATGGCGGAACAAATAATGTAGCTGATCCTATGAGACATTTTTAACGCTTATTTGTATTTTTAGGTGTTACAGCTAAGAGATGAAAGTCAATCTTGTTAGTTTGTGCCTAAAAGAAATACATCTTCATATGCAACCAATCTTTAAGTACTGGCCTTTAAAGCTTTTTTTTATATAAATAAACTATTTTATAAAAAGGCAACTGATACCTTGTTTTGCAAATGAAATGTTAAAACTGGAGCTGTTTTCCAAGGCACAATTTCCAAGTTGTTTTATTAAAAAAATATATATATATAAAACACAGGATTGTACCAATTATAATCATTTTGACTGTCCAAGTTAACAGAAGCCATAACATATAAGGCAATAAGATAAGGTTTAGATTTTTCCTATTTCTTTAAACAAGTTCTGGTTTTAAAAATAAATAAAAAGGCGCTAATTATTATTATTATTATTTTTATTAAAATCATGTCCTGCTTTATTATTGTTGGATAAAGCACATATTTTGAAATTTATTTTTATTTATTTTCTTACTTGTTTCTGTTTTAAACCTCTAAAACTACTCTTTAGCTAATACATTGTTCCCTTTAAAAAGATTGGTGAAAAGTTATAGTATTAAACTACATGAAGTTTCGTTCGAGATTTATAGATTAATGTAAGTCACGCTGCATCCTAAAGTCTTGTTGAATTTACCGACGAACTGGATGTGTTTTGAGGAAAATATTTACATACAAATTTGGGCTTGTATTTTTTTTACATTGCTGATATTCCAACTGAATTTATGCCAAATAAAAGTTGGTTAAAAGTTGTTGAAATGTTGTAATCCAGATTGCTAAAATGATCACATGAAATGAAACAATTTGCACAAACAAACAAACAACGAAAAGCCCCTAACCTGCCGTTCTCTCACCATCATGGTTGGGGTTGCCCAGGGTCCAAGGTTCATCAGAGTCGAAATGAGTATCACCCCCTATCCCAGGACCAGGGAAGTATGCATGGGCCAAAAAGCCTCCCTCTCCATCGAATGGAGAACTGTCGCCATGGAAACCTGAGGCGAAGATAATAGTGATGTCTACGTCACGCTTGCCACTCTCCAGCGCGCTGTAGGGGACGGCCTCGAAGTTCAGCGGCGTAACGCTCTGCCACACATCAAATGCCCTCCGGATGGCTTCATGAGTCTCCCGTGCACCCACCTTAGGGGTCACATTCTTTATACTGGAGGAAAAACAAGACTTATTAGGATTCTAATTTATTTTGTCACATCTTTTGTTAATAAAAAAACATCTATTCAGCTTATATGGGGCAGGGTGGCTCAAATGGTTAAGGTGCTGAGTTGTTAATCTGAAGACCAGAAGCACCTTGGTTCAAGCCCCACCTCCGGCAAGTCAACCACTGTTGGGAAGACCCTTAACCCCTCCTGCTCCAGGGGTGCTGTATCATAGCTGACCCTGCGCTCTGACCCCAACTAAGATGGGATATGCGAAAAATGCATTTCATTGGCTCTGTACACGTACCTTGCACAATGAATTGAATATACTTATTCATCAAAGATATTGTTTACAGGCACATATTTAAAGAAATGCCTTAATAATAACAAATCATCTTTCAAAAATAATTCACATCTTTGGACTATTCAGATTCAAGTATTTATCCACCCTGTGGTTTAAAGAGCTTGACACATTTTTTGATGCTGCCGTCCTGTGCTTTTGGAATTGACAAATTTGCCTAATTTCTCAGTTGTAATTACATGTAAGTCCACATTCTTTGTACTGGAAAGAATACAAAACATGGATGATGACAGGTTCATTCATATGTTTCTATTCTTCGTCCACATCTTACTCTGGTCATTAGTTTGCTGAAAATAATGGAGTATATGGTCAGATACAAGCCGTTTTTTATGGTATAAAAAGGGCTGCTTATTTAGATAAAAAATAAAAATAAAATGACTGGCTCTTATAATTAGCTATCTTTAGCAAAATGCATGTAGCAAATTTAGTACGGTAACAATACTTTCCATGAAAAAAATCTTAGAACTCCTCTTGCAAGTCCCAGGGTATCACAGTTACATTCATCATGACTTGCATGACTTGAGGCATTGCATTTACATTTCAGCTATTTGGTAGATGCCCCTATTACATTATCTAGGAACCCACTAGTGGCAGCTTGGTGGAGCTAGGAATTGGACTTACAATCTTCTGATCAGCAGATTACCATTCTAACCACTGCTTCCACATTGATTGTGTGTAACTTTCTATTAGTTAAGTATCATAGCATGAGAAGTGGTGGCTCAGTGGTTGAGGTGTTGGACTGCTAATTGGAAGGTGGCGTGTATAAATAAATAAATAAATAAATAAGATAAAATGTAAAGTCGATTAACACCCAAATACACTTTTAGGTTCTGTATGAAAAAGGCTTTATTATGATATTTTAAGACACACAATTGTAGTTTATATAGAAAACAAAAATAAGCATGTGAGCACATTGCTAACATTGAACATCATCTTTTCTATGTTTGTATTTATTAAGTGTCTTTACTATACAGCTTAGTAATTCTTTACTTTGCACTCCATTCTAAAAATAAATGTAGATTACTGTTAAATTCATATATGTTCAGATGCCAAGAGTCAAAATGAATGTATTGTCATTTCCGTAACATGTCTTTACTGGTGCAGTATGGACATCCTGTAAAAAGGAGAATTACATAACATTAAAAATGTTCTAAATTAAAATCTTAACGATACAATTTTGTTAAGCTTTTAATATGTAATACAGACTCTGATGATTAAAATAATAATTCACAGGGGTTAACACACATAGGAGACCAATCATCAGAGGATGTTCCTTCAGTTGCATTTCAAAACATACTATAGCTGTGTCTCACTGCCAGCCTCTTCTCCTTGCTCCTTGCTCCACAAAATTTTGTATCTAATTTACGGGCATCAGGGAGCCACAGAACTTCTGAGACAGGTGGGATGTCTGACATTATAGAAAAAAAAACAGCACAAAAGGCCAAGCGCCTGCACAGAGTTCATAACGGTCTATTAGTATGATGGATTGCCTGCACGTAGAACTAACAAAAAAGTTATTTGTTGTGTTTTTTTTCAATCTGCACTTTTAAAAGCTTCAAAGTGAACTTTGGAAAGTGGCAACACTGTCAAAATTTGCATCACAGAGGTTTTATCTCTGGCTGACAGACACGAAGAAGCTGAAAGTCTCTTTCTGCTCATTTATAACCCCAACCCCCCCCCCCCCCCCGCTCACCCACTTTTTCGTTAAAGCATCGTCAACAGCTGCCAGACTTCAGCCTCATTTAGGTTCCATTCGCGTAGGCGGTTCATCAATTAGAAAAAAAAAGCAGTGGATTTGAATAAATCATTTTCTGTTATCGCCTGCTCTAACCCGGCAGGTCTACATTGAGTTCTGAAAACCCTCCATTTCCCTTCGAGGAATAATCCTTAAGAAATGATGGAGGCTGAAGTCACTGGTGAGGATATTTTATGCTCGAGTATCTCTCCACTGCAGTGTGAAGTATTGGGAAAGAGTCAAAGATTTTGTGACCGTGGCACATATAATCTGCCTCAAACATTTTTGGACCAAACCTAGAACAGGAAGTTTCAGTCCAAAACTTTTAAATGTTGAATGAATATATGAAGGAATATTGTCACAGGCTGTGGATGGACGAGAACAGGTGGACAAGAAGGTTGGGTGCAACAGGTTTTTATTTAACAAACAAAGAAATTAGCTTAAAAAATCAAAACACGAACATGAGAACAGGCAAACGGAAAACTCTTAGTCTTAACTAGACTTAAGCATTAGCATTTAACGGTAGCATTAGCGATCAGCATAAGTGACAGAGATACCTGGAACGAGAAAGACGTGGGAACACAGGGTATATATATATATATATATATCTATATATATATATATATATATATATATATATATATATATATATATATACAAAAAAACAGGAGTCAGGATTGGTGTCTGGAAGGAGGTAGGAGTCAAAGTTGAGGTCAGGTTGGGGCCAGAAGTGGGGTCTGTTTAGGAGTGGGACTGACCTGCGTCTCTTCTGCAGGGCACAGGGTAACCGGAGACCCATTGCAGACTAGTACCCATTCTAGGTACATCGTAAAATCTCTGCGACCCGGCAAAGAAAAAGGTGCTGAGGCTGCTGTCATGGAAGGTGGTGAAGTGCACCAGCTCCAGAAATTCGCTGGTGTGGGCCTCCAGTGACTTCCCACCTTGCTGTAGCAGCATTATTTTCACCACTGGTACAAATATACAGTATGTTTATCATTTTTGCTTTTGAACGGTTAAGAAATCTTAAAAGGAACTTTTTTATAATAGCAATGTAGATCAATATGTCTTCTAGACAGCCATCCAGACAAGACTATGAAAACTTTACTGCAGCATGGAATAACCCACCGGTTTGTCTGGTCAGAGGGAAACTGGCCCTCCGACTGAGCCTGGTTCCTTCCAATTTGTTTTTTTTTTTTCATTTTGTTACAGATTTTGGTTTTGGTTTCTTTCCGCTGTCACCTCTGGCTTGCTTAGATGGGGGCTCTTATTTTACAGATACTAATTAGACTGAACTGTGTTTTAGTGAGTGGTCATTATGGTCTTATTTGATTCTGTAAAACTGCTTTTATATGTTGACTTCGATAACACTTTTTGTTAGGTATCTATGTAAACACATTTTTGTACCAGTCAGCTAGAGGTTATTGTATTTTGTTCTTATATAACATTTGTCGTTGAAGTTATTATAGTGTTATTACAGTTTTTAGTTGCTGTAGTAACGAATCTAACTATAAATGTATTGTATTTTGATGTAGTGTGTTATAAAAAATAATGTATGTTGCATCCCTCTATTGAGGAATATAAAACACTCACCTGTATGTGATGTGTGCGCGCTGCCACTTCTGTCCAGTGAGTGCGTAGCGGCGTGTCCGTGACTGCGAGCCAGACTGTCTTCTCACCTGATCCGGGACTCCACATCTGGGTTTCTTCATCCATCTGTAAGAAACACCAGGCTGGTTTTCAAAGCCAAATTATGGGATAAGGATTAAAAACACTCAAATATCAAAGGTCATATATATATCAGCACTGTTAAATTATTTAATTTTAAAAATGTCATTTAATTAATTTTGTGATGGTTAAAATAAAGTTCATCAATAGACAGAGTGACTTTTCTATCTCATTTATCCAACTGAGCAATTAAGGTTAAGGGCCCAACAGTGGTAGCTTGGTGGATCTGGAAATCGAACCCACAATCTTCGGGTTGGTAGTCCAACACCTCAACCATAAGCCACCACTTTCCCCATGGTGTTATATATGTACCCCATTAGTGTTAAAATCCAGTGTTTGCACATTTTGGCAATTTAAGAATGCAAGAAACATAAGCACCAAAAATCGAGCATTTTTGCTCACAATAATTGCTAAATAGATGAAATTTTGGAGCAATCGACTAGATTCCCTGTCAGCACCAGAATAGGTAGTGCAGTGATTAAGGGGTTGGACTGCTAAGATCAGGGTTGGATTCCCAGCACCACCAAGTTACCACTGTTGGGCCCCTGAGCAAGGCTCTTAACCCTCGATTGCTCATTTGTATAAAAGAGATAAAAGTAAGTCACTCTGCATTTAGGTGTCTGTAAATAATGTATTTTTTATACCATTTATTACAGTGTCATTATTCTGAACACACACACACACACACACACACACACACACACACACACACAGACTGTTACAGACAATGCCTGACTGTTTTTCTGTGCCTCCAGTAGTAAAAGATGCTGAATATCATTTTCTATGATCTAAGCTTTAAAAAGATGGTTAAAAGCCCTCAAGGTTAAAATATCGACTGGTAGCATGGGGTTTTGCTGTGTCGGTTTAGAGCTGTTTATTAGTGAGTGCTCAGCGATTTTATTCACTTCAGTGTGCTGCTTTAGTGTGTCATCAATGCATTATTAAAACGCTCCAGCACTGCTACACACACAGACCAACAAATTCTTATGTCTTTATACGATTTGCTTTTAAATACCTGACCGTAGATACGAGTCAGATGTGCATGCTTCAATACGGCACACACTGTTCTTGGATTGACGCATGACTCAGCAGGTAAATGACTCATATGTTCAATGATGTTGATGATGAGATCCGTGTCGGAAAATGTTAATTTATGCCACTTTGTTACTTTGCTAAGATTTGCAGGTGTCAACTGAAATAAATCCATATGAAAATCATACAGAAAAAATAAAGGGAAAAGTAAATAATGACATGGTGTATGACATCATTCTAAATATTTTACCTTTAAGTAAAATAGTCATTTTCTTGTGAATCATAAAACCAGCTCTTTGCTGTTGCTTCATATTACTCATGGATTAACCGTTAACTTTCTTCTCTTGTAAGGTTTACTTAACTTTTCTATTTTATTTTTCTTTAAATAAAGACAGTATCTTGTTTTTTCACTGAAATAAAGTGATAGATTGATTCAAGATGATGGAAAGTAGCTCCACAAACTAATTCTGGGAGGTTTTACATTTTTTTCTGTGTTTGTGTTATACTTACTCTATAGTATTGTGGTCTAAATGCCCTGTGACATTGAGGCCATAGACACGCTGCATGGCAGCAATGGCTGACTCCATGCTCACAGCTGTGCGCAGGACGGCCATGTTGGGCTGCGTGGGCTGGAGGTAGCCGTACGTCTGTAACCAGACCTGTCGAAAAACAATGGGAGAAATATTAAAGGATGTGGTGCTTTGGGCAGAACAATGATTTAGCAAGCGACAGCAGTCATACATATTAATGATACTTAATATAAGATTAGTTATATCTATATAAGACTATATATTAGGGTAACAAAACGTACAAAAAGTTTCTTTAAAAATAATAAATAAATAAAATCTGTAGTGTAGTTATTCTGTGTAACTGGATTATGGTCAAATTTACTAACTCTCTTTTACTTTTTCCACATTTTAGAGGACATTAATTAGGACATTAATGAATTACAAATATTAATAAATAAATCTACAGTTTCGGCTTAAATAAAATTCAGTTAGCCTCACTTCCTTTTTTCTTTATACCATATTGTCTCATTTTTATATTCCCCCTCGTGATGCTGTTGAGTTCCGTTGTGGAAAAATCCACCACAAGAGATGTTTACAGCAGGTTATGTGCATAACTCCTTAGAAAAACATTTATTTAAAAGTAAATCTCATCAAAAACATCTTAAATTTGCACTGAAAAAACACTAAGATACTTCTAAGCGTTTTATCAATTACGCAATACATCCTTTCATACACAGGTTGGGTGATGAGAATAATGTGCTGTCTATTTGCACTCGTGTTCCTGTGATACATCTGTGATTAAAAAAGGTTCACAGCTTCATTCACAAGCTCAAAATAAGCTTGGATCAGATGTTAGCTGTGTGCTTTGTGAAACTTAAGACGGAGTCCTCTGCTATAGGAGGGCTTTTTTTCATTCAGCTAAAATGTTTAGCAAAGTCTGTTGATTTTAGGGCAAAAAGGAAATTTGGCATTGAATAAAAGTTTAAAATATAAATAAATAAATAAATACATACATACATATAAATAAATAATATTACAAGATTAAGGTTTAAAAATTTGAGAAAAAAAGAAAATTACAAGACTGTTGTAATACTGAACATCTGTTTTTCTCTCTTATTTATTTATTTATTTATTTATTACCATGGCACTAAAACTCTGTCATAATTAAAAATTAATTTTCATAAATTCTAATTATGGTTTAGTCTAAATAGAATCAACAGGAGTCAAAATGAACCACTGCCAAAATTGGCACACTATTCGCATAAATGCATTTTTTAAAATTCACATCCTACTGTATGTGAACGCTACATCAGTCAACAGGTAAATGTGACTTTCATAAGCCGGTAATATATTAAAAATCTGCCAGAGAGCTCATGTCAAATCAATATGAAACTACACACTAAAACACACACGTAGGCATCATTACCAAGACTTGACTTTGAGTATTGATTTTCCTTCCTCAGAAGCCTAATGCCCTGAGGATGTTATAAAACCACCTAGATTCGTGCTGAAACCGAGGCTCAACGATCATTCACTCCTTTTGTTATAAACAGCTTTACGTCCAGGTTGGGATCAGCTGCATTTCGGCTGCTAAGATACACAGATACTTGACGTAAGGTCTTGATGATATGCTTTTTGTTTCTGCTCCAGTGCAGTCCTGCAGGTTTTTAGCATTTAAGTTAATCTTTCTGACTAAAATTTTATATTTTACGAATGAAGATGAGCAGGTTTGATTGTTCAGATGATCAAGCTGCCAGAATGTTGTTAATCCTGAAAAGGAGATCAGAATCTGATCCAATAAGAAAAATATACTGGTTATTTTACAAATCAAGAGGTTGTATGAAATAAAACTTAAAACATAAACTACAAAATTGATTATAAAATGAATGGGAGGGGCAGCTTAGTGATTAGCACTGTTGCCTCACAGCAAAAAGGTCCTTTCTGTGTGGAGTTTGCATGTTCCCCCAGTGCTTGCGTAGGTTTACTCTAGGTTCTCCGGTTTCCTCCCACAGACCAAAAACATGTATGTTAGGTTGATTGGTGATTCTAAATTGCCCATAGAAGTGAGTGTGAGTGTGTGTGTGTGTGTGTGTGTCCCTGTGATGGACTGGTGACCTGTCCAGGGTGTATCTTTCGCACTTTCAGAGAGAGCTGGGATGGGCTCCAGCAGATCCCTGTGACCCCGAATTAGGGAATAAGCGAGTATAGAAGATGAATGAATGAGTAAAGAAATGTGAATGGTTTGTTTTAATAACTAATTATTTAAATAATACATTTGACTCCTTCCTCTTTTCTTTCTTTTCTTTCTTTTTCTTCTTTCACTTCTTTTTCTTCATTAATAAAGTTCCTGCAGGTTTTGCAAGTCATCATTTAATTCATCCTGCTGAGTCGCAGGAAAGTTGTTATCTGCAGAAAGTGAAAATGGAACAGAGTGTGTGTGTGTCTGAGTAATGAGGTGATACTGGTAACTATACATCAAGTTTAATCTGGCTTTGACAGTTAAATGAGTTGTACTGAGGAGAGATAACAATGGGGTTCTCCACAAAATGTTGAGGAAACTTTTTGTTAAAATATCCCACGTCAAATAGTAAAATGCACATCTTTGTAATCGGTGTGTCGCTTTTCTAGTTGCCTTCACTGTAGTTGCTTAGCCATATTCTTAGTTAAATATTTTTTTAGTAAACAACATAATCGCTTAAAGCCAATAAAATAAAGATGTCTCCTTGGTGTGCGATCTGGAGAGCAGATTGGCCTCTTCTACATATTCAAGCTTATACAAATACACACCATTGGCTAGTGTTGTTGTAATTCTGTTATAGGACAGATTATGCCCCTCCCACCCAGGCAGATTTTCCCACATTTTCTCCCATTTACACATTAGATAAACTTAAAAATTGATATTGTATATATATATAATATATATATATATATATATATATATATATATATATATATATATATATATATATATATATATAAATCAATTTTTATGTTTATTATTCAAGTTTATTTGCATCCATCAGTGTATTTTTGAGCTTACTTGATAAAATGATTATGATGATTATCACTATAATTATTGTTATGCTTTACTAATAATTGTTTGATAATAAATAGTATTGAATAATCTTTTCTGTCTAGTGCTACTTTCAATAAAAAAAACAAATCTCGTCTTATAATACTGTTTATAAAGCAGGTCACGCTGTACATAAATGAGGGCTAAAAATATAGCTAACTAGGTCATGCTGCACTATAATAATCAGTTGTTGGATATTTAAAGAAAGGAAACAGTCAGCTAAAATGTATAGAACAATAAAACCTACTTCTAGAAAAAATCCAAAAATATTTCCAACTGGTAGAGCAGTTTTATTTGTGATCAGCTCCCCAGGGCCTCCACCTGGCTCAGAACCAGGTCATCTTTTCAAACTGGATCCAGATGGAGACAGTGGCTAATTAGAGACCCTTTTTTTAGAGCCTTACAAAACAGTAGTATTAGGTCGTCTGTGTATGTGTGTGTGTGTGTGTGTGTGTGTGTGTGTGTGTGTGTGTGTGTGTGTGTATATAATATGCAAATCACATATTGAGGCAGATTTAAAGGTCTAGTTTTATACCCTACACACACCTCTAGAGGATATCGTTTGCATTTCAATATTGTTTTTAACATTCTCTCTCTGACTTCGCCTTATGACTCAGAAGTGTGTGTTAACTCACACTCACGCCTCATGCAGCACAGGTTTAAAAGTGATTCATTTTAATGCACTTGATGTGGGCAGCAATGCAAATATATTCGATTCGATTCGTTCGACGGTCAACACAGTTTTCCCATTTGCGTAGCGGTTTCCATGGCAACAGGCATCGAGAAGTTCTGACTCCTCACTTATCCTGTCTCTGGTTTGTTGTACAGCTGTGCGGACCTGTTCTGTGTTGAGTCCATGATTAACCGGTAATTACTGAACTTTTTAATATGCCATTCACTCTTCTAAAACAAATGTTGAGTTTAGTGAATTTTAACATAATTTTCGTAAAACGAAAGAACTGACCTGTTGTCTAGCAAGCTTATCAGATTTTACATGATGGGTTAAAAAATAAATGTTATTTTATTAATATTTTATTAAATAATAAAATCACACCAGTTGTCAAATACAGATGGACACAGGAAAAAAAATCAGAAAAGGATACCAGTAAGGCTTTATCTGACCAGCAATTGCTTTAACTATCAAGGCTCCTACTTATTATGTCTTGGATCCCTGCGGCTTTAGTTTACATAATAAACTATTGAAAGAAACCCCTCAAATGTTTAATTTTTAAGGAAATGCAATCAGTAAGTAGCAGCACACAAAGCTAGATTTTACACTAAAAATCATTTCCAGCCCGAATTCAACAAAACAAAGCTTGTTCGGTTATCACCCCGGTTACCTAACCTACTTTCATTCAGAAAGAAGCTGTTCTGAGATTACAGTGAAAACCACAGCCAATCATCAAAAGTGTCAAAGCAGATATTTTGGTCTCCAGCTGTCATCTGCTAAGTAGCTTCCAGAGAGCTGAGGAATCAGCTGCAGAGTCACAGAGTCACCGAGATGTAAAGGCTAATCTAATCTTTCTTGCTTTTCCTTGTCACACTTACCCTTATACTGTCGAGGCAAATCCTAATTTTCTTTCATCAGCTATGCATACTGCAACATGTATAAGATCAGTTAAGATGATTAAATATAATTTATATGCCATAAAATGACAATTTTTATAAGTTGTATAAGTTTAAAATAAATTAAAAATGTAAAATAATTAGACAAAACAAAATCAGTTATTATTATTAATAAATATTTGCTAATTATACTTTTAGTTAAATATCCCTTTTCGATTTTGTATGTTCTTATTGTTATGCTGTTTGTTAGGATCATTTTCCTCTATTTAACCACCAACTATGGAGTATTAAAAATGCCAAAATTTAATACACTAAAGGTTACTTTTAAATATACGCTATTTGCATTTCTGTTATATAAAAATGTAAAATATTCCACTCTCACTACTTAACTAACTTTAATAACCACTATTTTTTGATAAGTCTTTAATAAGTAATGTTTTTTGTGTAATAAATCAGTAACTTTACAAACCGCATAGAAAAACCGCATAGAAAAAATTTGGTCCAGTAGTCATAACTCATTTTTTGTTGCTTTGTCTATGAAATTAATCAGGATTCTTCTATTATATAGTGTCACAAAGTTTAAACATAACGTTCAAGTTTCACCAATCCAAATTTTTTCTTTCATTGTCAATTCTGGCGATAAAAAAAATGTAAAAATAAATATGTAAGCATTTTCTTATCCATGTCAACAAACCTTGGTGTCATTGTTTAGCCCTCCAAAAACAGACAAAGCAAGCAGATTACATAACACATTATTTCTCTATGTGCAGCACTTTTCTCGTTGCAGCACAGACTGTGAGACTATTATAAGCTTCCTTTCTCTCAGTTTATATCCGGATAGTTATTGGCACGTCACTAAATGACTGCCTGTACAATGGCCTACAGTACAATAAAACAACAGAAGTGTTAATAAAAGGTCTGAGACAATAATAAAGCTGTCAGATGACAGTGCGCAGCCTACTTCTTGTCCTCCCACCCTCTGCAGCCAGCCTGCACTCAGAACCAAAAAAGGCATTCATGATTATGCGATATATATAAATCTGGGGATTATATTAGAGTTGAGTTAGTATGCATAGTATTAATATAGCATTTCAGATGTTAATTAGCATACACCAGGGCTGTTGACGGGATAAGGGGGGAAAGAATAGAATAGAATAGCTGAATAAAATGAAATAAAAGAATAAAACCAGAATAGAATAGAATAGAATAGAATAGAATAGAATAGAATTGAGTTTTGTGTATATTACAGCTGCGTATCTGACAACTATATATATACAAAATAAATACAAAACAACATTTTACAGGAATGACTGTAAATTACAACAGAACAGGTTGTCCGGTCAGCTGATTTGCATGTAAGCAACATATGCAAGTGAAATGGTAATAGAATACAATTAAATTACAGCAATTAAATAGAGTGGAATAGAATAGAATAGAATAGAATAGAATAGAATAGAATAGAATAGAATAGAATAGACTCTATGACAATCGATTCAGTTAATGTTAATGGATAAGAAGAGAGCCATTATATTGCGGAATAGATTTAAATACCATTAAATTGAATTAAATAGAATGCTACATTCTCTTTATTCACTAACAAAGGAAGTGGTGTAAATGCTGATATGATATATGATGATATAATTAAATAAATCAGACCTGAGCTACAGCGGAAAAACAGCAGAATACAATCATAGTCTAAGATGAAACCTTTGAAAAAATTCCATCAAGATTATAGCCGACATTTATAGAATTATAGAATAATAAAAAATAGAATTATATTTTAAAATATAAAGTTATATTTAAAAAATTGCGGCTTTTTTTTAACAGTTTACTAATCATAATAATAATCATACCAAGCTCATTCACAACAGCCGCGCAGTGTTTATAAAGTGTGTAATGCGTAACTAATCTCTCTCTTTCTTTCTTTCTTTCTTTCTTTCTCTCTCTCTCTCTCTCTCTCTCTCTCTCTATTCTCAGGGCACCAGCAGATGCTGAAAGATGCGAGGCCGACTTTACTCACCTCGGCGCTGAATTGATCCATTCCTCCTGCCGCGCAAACAGTCCACCAGGACGCCTGCAGCCACAGCAGAGCGGCGCACACACACGCCAGCCTGGCTTTGGGTTTGTGCAGAAAACACACCGCACTGTTCATGGCTGTAGATTTAAAAGCTTACTTCTATATCAAGGGCGACTCGCTGGCAGCGAGATGGAGGAACGAGCGCGCGACAGAGGAGCATCGGTGAGGATTCTGCTTGACCACATCTCCAGGAATTCTGTCTCGCTCCTAAACAAACATGCCTCCTCCAAAATGTGCGCGTTTTTAACGCATTTCCTTCACGTCAGTTTTGCATCTTGTTGGTTTGCAGGCACGATCTTTCTGTATCCAACCGCGGCATCAGCAACATCAGCATCCCATGGTAGAAACGGCGTCTAAAAATGCGCATGCGCTTTTAATTCCCGGGGATGCGCGGTTTTGCTGGCTCTGCTGCTACTGCGCATGCGTTAGTGGCTTTCATTCTGGTTCTGTCAATTCATAAAGAGTGTATGCACACACGCGCACACACATGGAAAGAGAGAGAGAGAGAGAGCGACAGACAGACAGACAGACATAGAGAGAGAGAGACAGACAGACTGAGACTTTTGACTTTTAACAGAAAGAGAGAGAGAGAGAGAGAGAGAGAGAGAGAGAGAGAGAGAAAGCTAATTAACTCTACTACAGTGCTCACAGTAAGTCCATCTTAATTGAACACAGCTGAAAAATTAATTGTACCCTAATAATATAACAAAAACAAATAAATAAATGTCTATTTTTTGTATTAACCAATAACTTTATCTGGCCCACATTGTAGATTTAATAAAGTGTAGGTATATAGCTAGTTTATTTCATTACATGTATTTTAAACGTTAAAACAATTATTTCATGCTCTTACAGGGCAGCACGGTGACTTACTGGTTCGCATTGTTGCCTCCACATGTATGTTAGATTGCTTGATGAATCATCAATAGAGTAAGTGTGTTTGTGTGTGTCAGCAGATTCAAATTACTCTGATTATGAATAAAAGGGTTATGGGTCTATTTAATAATCTTAATTTCGTCGTTCGGCACATCATAACTCCACCAGATGGCGCTATTTTATTGTCCTCAATGCATTCGAGCTTTTTGAAGATGTCAAGCTAAAGTAAACGTGTTATTCAGAAAATAAGTGCTGCTTCACCGTCCCTGCAGCTGAGTCCTGATCCCCGTCTGTCTGTACATGTTCTCCCATGAAGATTTGAAGAGGAACCAGGCCAAACAAAAGCCGGTATGTGGTTTGAGTTTGTTTAAGTGAATTCTTCTTCCATACGCCTGGTTGTAAGGACGAATGAAGAAGTGAATGTTGATTCCTTTGGTGAATTAATTGCAAATAAAAAATAAAGTCACAGTATGAGACCCACTTATCTTTTATTATGGAAGAAATTATAGATCTCATAAAAGGCATTTGTCTTCACTAAGAAACATCCCAGCAGTAACTACACATCAAACAACAATACAATATAATTATTAAAAAGATGGACAAAAAGAACAAAAGTGAAAAAGAACAAAATTCTTATTAAAGCCAGACTTTCCTACAAGCATTAAGCAAAATATTATATATATATACGATGTATATTGATATCCCACTAATTCAAGGAACGAGACATTCAGGGGCAAAAAAGCTGAATAAAACTATGACCTTGCAAAGGAACAGCAAAATGTGTTGGCTTTCTTTTACACTCAAGGATAAACAGACTGTTTTCAAGTACATGCTACAGTGATAACACCAGGGGTTCAGGGGTAGCAAATGCGTCCCTGAATATTTTGCAACATGTACAATTTGTCTATTGTCAAACCAGATATGTCTACATACATATTCTGTTCTTATATCAGGAAAAAGCTGCTTAGAGCAAGACTGAAATGCAGAGAACTAAAGACTAACATGGAAGAAGAAAAGGCAGGTCATGACAAGATAAATGCTTCCACGAAACGCTGACATGCCAACAGATAGCAGAGGTAATAGATATGGGATAATCCTAACAGTGAACGGAATTACTGAAAGAGTGGCATGGAGAGTAACGCAGGAAGAAGGACTCAGCTCAGGTTGACGTACAGACTCTGAGTATTAGGCAAGAGTCAGGAGGAGGACTATACAGACAAGAGAGCAATCGCTAAAAGTGGCTAAAACATTTACAGCATTTGGTAGACGCCCTTATCCAGAGCGGCTTACATTATCTCATTTATACAACTGAGCGTTAAGGGCCTTGTTCAGGGGCCCAGCAGTGGTGGCTTGGTAGAGCTGGGAATCAAACCCACAATCTTTGGGTTGATAGTCCAATACTTTAACCATGAGCCACCACTTCCCTAACACTTCCAAATTTACCCACCAGGAGTAAGAAAAGAAAGGTTTAGTGGGTTATTTGATTATTTGGGTCCTGCTGAGCTTTAAAGATTTGTTTAAATATTTATTGTACTAACGTTTGTTCATATTTATGAACCTCATTGACGTTTATTACACCGGCACCCTCCTTACTTTTATAGAAGTATTTTTATTTATGTATAATGCATCCCTTCATATTTATACTTTTTATTCATATTTTGTTGACATTCACATTTCTGTTATTTGGCGAACTTCCTTATCCCGAGCAACTTATCTCATTTGTACACAGAATCAATTTAGGGTTAGGGGCCTTGCTCACGGGTCCGACAGTGGCAGCTTGGTGGTGCTGGGATTTAAACCCAGAAGACTGTATAAGACTAACAGGGAGACGGTGGTTTATTTACTCTAAAACGAGACCCCATTGAGCAATCCTGAACCTGTGAGTTGTAGTTTGATTAATTAGATGTTTGAATGGCTCTAAAGTCGGTCCTTTTTTCACTCTTCTTCTGACAGATGTGGCAGTCTGTTTTGTTACTTTTTTCCAGGATGTTGGCTTGTAGGCAATGCAATTTCAGCTTCCAAGCACTAGGACCTAGAATGAGGAAAGTGAAATCGCTGGACAAGATTGGATAGGGGCTTAACTAAAGCAGTATATCGTTTTAATCTTATTTTGGGCAGCTGGAGCACTAATGGGTAGGCTTCACTAACCTCAAAGCTGTGGACTGGGTTCAATTCCTGGCCAGGGAGCCAACCTCAGACACTGGGCTTGTGTAAGACAGTACTGGTTTCAAGCCTGAATATATTGGGAATGACATCAGGAGGGGCATCTGGTGTAAAACTTGGTCCAAAATTGAGTCAGATGGACATATGTGAAGAAACCAAAAAAGGAAAGATATTAGTGAAATGGATTTTTTTAAATGTCATTCTGTATGGCTGTTGGGTGTAAAAATATTATACTTTAAAAAATAAAAAAATAAAAAATATATATATATATATATATATTATATATATATACATATTATATACATAAAAAATATAAACATGGCAACTAATACAGTAAAACCATATCGATGAGATCAAATTTTTTCTTCAATTCTTATGTTTGTTGGGTGGATGTGATTTTGCCAACCAGTAGGTGATTTTGAATTAACATTTCAATCAACCAAGTATTTACAAGTATTTATAACCATCTGATATCATCAGTATGTGCTATACAAACTGCCTTAATCCATTTTTTAAACCTTGTGTCCACAAACAAACTGAAAAACTTTAACTGACTAAACGCTGAAAAATGTCTTATTAGACTGGTGATTTATAGATTCTGGAACAATTTCCTGACAATGATAATTCCTGGATTAACATTGAATCACAACATTAAAATAAAACAAACTATATATAAATAATTTATGATAGTACAGAGACACATTGGTAAATTTAGACTTTGTTAATTATGATGGTTAAAATAAACAATAATTAATTTAGACAGTGAATCATAAACAGTCGTTTATGCACGATTGAACCTGTAGAACCTCATTAGAGCAACATTCTTACTATAAACAGGGTTTTATTTTTATTAAAATCACAACCTTTTAAAATGTAACAATCATAAGTTATAATTTTTTATATCCATGCGTTTAAAAAAAAAAAAAATCAATGAATTTATGTTTTATTCATGCAAATGCACACCTAAATACATTTTACTGCACACATACATCTATTTTGGTCACAAAGGCGAGGAAAATGCTGACACAATAACTAAAGTAAACCAACGTGTTGTATGCAATGGTTTAGTATAGAATGTTATATGTTACATATGTCATTTAATTAAATTTTATTTAATAAATACATTTATAATATTAAATTTAGATTTACAAGAAAGGAAGAGACTCTAAACAAATTCGATGCGGGTTTGGTCAGGACATTGATGACATCAGCTGGTTATGATTGGTTGATTGAAATGTTCATCAGCGAATAATGAAGGATTTTATTCCAGGATCACATCCTACTTGCTGACCTGTTCATCAGCACAAATAAGCAGGTGTACAAATGTTCCTATTAAAGTGGTGAACAATAGTTATAACCAGTATATTTAAGGTGAAGCTTGTTGAAATTATGACATTTTTATCATTTTTTAAATTTATTTACACTAAACCAGAGAAACCAATTAGAGCCTAACAGCAGCAAATCTTTTTTTTATATCAATATAATAACTTTTATCAATAGAACACAAATTCAGCAGTTTTTACACTTTAAACTCCGTAGATGCAACCCAGAGCTACAGTTTTTGCAGCTTGTGCTGTGTTAATGTTAATGATGCGCAGATGAAAACAGACTTAGGGGCTTTATTATCCGCTCTGAGTGCTATGTCATTCTGACAGGACCGTGTATTTCACACCACAATGTAGAGAGATCAGCTGAGAGATACTGACCGGCAAACTGCTAGGCAATTACACAGATGGGCTTTTCTATTAGCTGTCTATCACTGAAATAGCGTCCCAATTTAGCACAACAGAAAGCAATTTGTTTTGTGTAGTTTATTTTTTAGTGCTTTTGAAAGTTTTCAGTTTAACACATTATGTGTTAGTAAAGAAATTCTTTTTTATTTATTTTATTAATATTATTAATCATAATATTATTATTATATATTATTAAATATAATATTATTTTAATTTTATTTATTTTATTAATATATTTTTCTTCACAATTTCATAATAGAATCTTTTATTTGTCACATACTGCATATGTTACAGCACAGTCAGAGAGCAATCCTGGCTCTGAACCGGGCTCGAAAGCTTGCTGGTCTTAAATGGAAACTGATGTCGACAGTGTGCTGAGAGTTACCTTATACAGCATTTTGAGAGGTGCCGTTTTAAAAAAACAAAAACAAATAAAGTACAAAAGTATTAGCAATCGCATAAGTATTAGTGTGAGTGAAGTGGTGGCTCATGGTTATTGAAATACTGCTGGGCCCTTAACCCTCAATTGCTCAGTTGTATAAATGAAATAAATGTAAGTCGCTCTAAATAATGACGTCTGCCAAATGCTGTAAATGTTTTAGCAAGCAAGATATCTGTTTAACAGTGGTCGAGAGAACCGACCAATGCTGTTCTACGCATAGTACATAGATACCTATAATCATCCATTCAGCTTAAGTTTAGTTTACAGCTCTACAGTAGATTCAGTGCTAACTTAGCTGTATCTACACTACCTTATGCCTGCTCATGACGTTATAGGAAGGACTGGATTTAATAAGGAATCATTAACTCTCATTTGTATTCTGTTTGATGTAGAATTGAATCGCATCACTAGTCCAGTCCTACCGATTACATTATGCATTAGGTAGTGTAGATACAGCTAAGTTAGCATTGCTATATGCTGTAAAATGAAAACAAAAAATAAGTTCAACTAAGCTAGATAATGATTCTGGTCACATGGTGTAACGGGTTATGTTATGTTTCCTGTCTAGTTCAAACACTCGCTGGTTTGGAACGATTGCTGACCTTGGCCGAGGTCTGGCCCCAGCACCAGTCGGGCACTGGTCCCAGTGGGAAAGACGTATACGACAGGTCAGTAAATAAGGTAATAAAGTTGTTAGTGGGAAACTAGAGATTTGTCAATTCAAGACATTTGGATAGAAGTGACAATATCTTATTTAGATTCCTGGTAACGTTCTTTACTAAATTTGGGTAAAATTGAAGCTATGTTTAAAAGTATAAATAATAATTCTTTCCTGAATTAGGGAAGCATATTGTCTGACTGCTTAAGCATGTTTGTGTCCTTCATGGTGCATCATATCTCTGTACTGTATTTGTATTTGTATATTTGTATACAGAATTTGTATATTCTTCTCATGCTTCAAGGATTTGATCCAGCGTCTCTGTTTTTCTTCTCTAGTGGAAAGATCTGCACTGTAAATTGAATCGTATCCCTAAATTGTCAGTAGCACGTGAACCAGTGTGTGAGTGTGTGTCCAGGTAGTTTCCCGGCATGTGTCTTTGTAGCATGAATGAATGAATGTCTGAAAAACCAACCCACCCCCCCCATCTGGAACCGGGATCTTCAAAGCAGCACTTTTCTATATCGGTCGTATTAACTTTAATTATATTTAATTCAATTGTAGTGAAAAGAGTTTTAAAGTTCTAGGCTCTTTTAATACCATCTACTGTCCCTAAGAAGCTTTACAAAAATGTTTACATTCCAAATTCTATTCTGGATTTGGCTTGTCAAGTGTGTGTGTGTGTGTGACTACAACAAAGGTTTGTGGCACAAATCATTACTGAGTGTCAAAAGTTTATATTTAGATGAAGTAAAGAGTTGTTTGGTGATGATTTTAGAGCTGAAAGAACACATCTCTCTGTTTTCTCGCACTTTTGTGCATTTCACAAGCTTCTGAAATAGTAAGGCATGGAATTTATTGTTTAACTGGTACAGAAGCCATGGAGACATACGTGCTCTGACAAGTGGGTCTTGGCTGAAGTTTCTGTTGAGTAACACACACAAAACAGAGTGTGGAAAAGAACGAACGCAGAAAGATTACAAGAAAAGATACAGCCGATGTAATTATGTGTTTGTCTAAGTCACTGAGCTAGTTTTGTTAGTAAAGGTAAAAGTAAAAATTAAGGAAGTAACTTCTGTTAGGATCATGTAACACATTGTGTTTGTGTCTTTGACCAATCAACAAAAAGGGTTAGAGTTTCAGTATAAATCTAATTTTTGGACTGATAACATTTGGAATATCTTATGTAAGTTAATGACGTTTTTAGAAGCTGATTTAAAAGTTGAATTGGGTTAAAGTTTCGGGTAAGACTGACATAATAATTTTGAAAAAAAAAAGCAAATATCAAATACTAAACAATGTGTTTTGGATGTTGAGATTAACTTATTGAATCATCTTTTTTCAGGCTTTAGTGTTCTTAAAGCTATACCGGTTTTATCTTGTGTGTGAGTTTTTCTTTTGCTTTTTTTTGGCTCAGACAAGTTGAACATCAGTAAGAAACTGGAATAGCTGGATAGGGTTTTCACAGTCGGATAGAGGAAAGTGATCCCCTAGTCAACCCTTTCACTTGGTTTCTTTTCTACTATTTATACAATTTTACAAATTCATCTTACCTAGCTTATGAAAAATGAACATTGCGCTCGCTATAACTTGTAGTATTATTTCAGGCATGCAGAATAGAGTTGTTTTTTTATCGTGTGATATCACATAAGCAGCATTTTAAATATAAAGATAGAGTTTGTATAAGTTTGCGTTTAAAAAAGGCAGAGTCTGAAATTTAGGATGAGTCAAGCACTGCAGTTCATTAGTGGCATCTTCATGCTACAGGAAAACAACTAAATAATATAGGAGTTGCCCTGAATTACGCTTACAAATACAACCAGAGTGATGACTAATCCACTGAGTTAATACTGCAGACCAATAACACATGGTCTGAAAAGCTGTTTCATTATAGGCCCATACTTTGAGTGGAAATAATGAGAAACACAGATTCATGTATAATCTAAAGTGAAGGCTTGAAAGTTCCCGGTTGCATGTGTGCAGCACATTATTAAATGAAAGAAGCTCAGTGGGTAAAGTGTTAGACTGCTGATCATCACCGCCAAGCTGCCACCGTTGCGAAAAGTAGGAGATTTTTGAGGATAAAAAGACGTCATGTGATAATAACTAAAAAAACAATTATTAAAATTAAATTATTATAATAAAACAGTATTTATTACTCGTCTTGATTAGTCATTTGCATGTTATGGGTTGAGAGCTGATACGTTATGCATCCCGCATCCCACAGCAGTTGTCTTTCTTTGTGCTTTGGACATCATCTCCAGTATCCAGCTGGTCTTTGTCACGCGACATCAAAGACGAGCTCAGAGACACCTCCTACTCAGCACAACGTCTCTTCTGCATCGCTAAACATCTTAACTACTTCCAATGCGCTACTGAAATATAACTTGATCCCGAACATTCAGGGAACAAGAATCAGCCTTTAATATCTACGTGCTGATAAGAACAGACTGTTGCTGTTGATTTGGATTGTTGTATCTACAGATATTGTTATATCATTGTGAATAATTTAGCATGCCCAGATGGCACCCTTGAATCTGCTCTTGACCCCTGCAGAATGTGTGTGTGTGTGTGTTTAATTATTTCAGTAGGGATCAGAATATCTGTTCGTTTTGACTGATTAGTTTGGACCAAATGAATGGAGGCTTTGTTTTTTTTTTTTTCATGGAGCGTTTTTGCAAAATTTAAAACACAAAAGAAACGAAAATATATTTTAGCTATAAGCGTAAGCATGGAATTTATTCATTTGAATAGAAATTTTACTGGTTAGGCTGAATAGCCTGGTGGACATGATTTTGCCAAGTAAGATATAATCCTGGATTAACATTTCAATCAACCAATCATAACCATCTGATTTCATCAGTGTGTGCCGATAAAACCCTCAAAACATTTTTTGAATCTTTCATTTTATTCTACTAACAATATAAATAACAAACTAAAAACGTTGAACTAAGTCAATTCGGTCATTTGAGTAGTTCATGTTTTTTTTTATTTAATAAATACATATATAATATTACATTTTGGTTTACAAGGAGGAAAATATTATAAAATAGACTGAGGCTGGTTTGATCGACACACACTGATGACCAACTACTTGTTAAATTGTTCCTGAATATTGTGCTGTTGTTGCTGGTGGACATGCAATTTGTTGATTAGTGTAAATTGAGTGCAGGAAGGCTGGGCAAAACAAGCGGCTATTGTGTAGCTAAAGAATGAAATGATAATGAAGGAGCTGATAGAATTTTAACTAATGCCGGTGAAAAACAACTCCTGAGCAACTTTCTGTCTCTTAGTTAAATCTCCCAAATAATTCAGACACGCTGGGTATTACAGGCATTGATATTAGTTCCAAAAGCAACAAAACTTAGGGCTCAGGTTACTACTTTCAAGGTGATATTTCAGGGCAGAATCAGTACTGAAGGTGAGCTGATATTAGATTAATTCCTGTGGGATTAAAATAATCTCTTCCCGTCTAATCTTTTTATTAACTGAACCTGCATATCCTGGTTCTAGTTTAGTCAAACACATTTTTATTTTAAATGGAATGAAAAGGAGGATATGAAGAAATAATATAATAGTAAATTTGAATTTTGTAGTCTATTGGAAGATTTATTTCTAAAGATTTATTTTTAAAATGAAGCCAAATTTTTTGCTAAAAACATAAGAAATGTAACATTGATTAACTTCAATTGGCAGAAAAAAGCTGATAGAATTGGATATAAATTTGAACTTAAATGTTAATTTGCATAAAACAGTTCCGATTATGTCTTAAAAGGCTCTAGAAGCTATAAATAGTTGTACCATCACCAGCCATGTTTGTTTTTATCAGCCATTTTCTTTAGTTTAGTACAATGACATAAAAATTGCATAGATTTGCCCTCCCACAGCTTTGGCTGTTAGTGGAGACTCCTTTAAAAAACAGTAAAGAAACAAGTCATGATTTTAGCGATCGCCCAAGAGTCATGGCATTTTCCTCACAATTCCTCACTGCCACAAAACCATTGATTTCTAAGTTTTGCATTCAGGGACTTTTTCAAAATAGAAACCTCTTTTACAGTCACAGAGAATCATGTTATGCTGGGAAGTTCCTTGTTATGTCTTCATATCTATATCTACTTTAATCATATTTACTACATTTTTTCCACACTTATAACATCCCTCTTTCACCTACTGGTCCATACTCTTTATATCTGGAGCAAACCCCCATATCCCCCTGAGGAATAAGCTCACTATAATGCAATAACAGCTCATGGAACTGACTAAAGATATATGAGATCCTTCAGTCATGTCTCCCCCTAGTCTGGCTAGAGACATTATCAAGATTTGTGTTTGTCGCTCGGCTTGCCGGAACGGAGCTTTTGAAATTAATGTCCGACATTAGCATGTTTCACATTGTTGGGCATTCAAAGATCGAATGACATTATTGGGGCTTGTAAATACTGCAGGATGTTAGAGTTTATACTGCATGTGCTCAGAAAGTTCTGGAACATAGAGACACGGTATTTGTCACAGCTAAATACATGGTGTGTTATTTAAACAGCTTTACAGTGAATTTCACGAGATTATTACCAAGGTTGTATTTTTTCATCTACATCATCTTATTTGATGTCCCAAACAGTACAGTGTTAGAAATAAAACGCTTTCTTAACCACCAGTGTGTCAATCCATCCAGCTATCCATTCGGTTTCTATATCAGATATAATACACAATGTCACCTGGTGTCAATCCCTGGGAAATTTGGGGTCAAGGATCAACAAGGATCAACCTATCAAAAAACACAATCACAAAATTTACACAGTTAAAAGTGGTAGCTCAGTGTAAGCTGTCAAACTGCTAATTGGAATATTTGGGTTTATTTTCCAGCATGACCAGTAAGTTGCCAATGCTGGGACCCTGAGAAAGGCCCTTAACCACCAATTAGTTGTATAAAAGAGATAAATGTAACTCGCTTAGGGTAAGGGCGTCTACCTAAAAAATGCTGTAAATATCAATCACACGCTATGAGTAACTTACAGATGCCAGTCAGCCAATCACAGAATCATAAGGACATTTGGAAAGCGCAGAAAGAACATTCAAAAAGAGTTGAATTTTGCAGGTTAGGTCATGCTGTCTGATTTATTCCTCTCTTTTGACATACAACATTTTTTAAAAAAAGCAACTGAATGATGTCAGGTGGTTGTATCGCCAGACCAATCAGATTGCAGGTTGGGAACTTCTGGTGAAAATTTGGTTGTTCTTTGGTTTTGGTTGTTTGTTGTCTAGTGAAGTGGTAGCTCAATGGTTACTGTTTTCGACTGCTGATAGGAAGATCATGGGTTTAATACCCAGCACCATCAAGCTGACACTGCTGGGCTCTTAAGCAAGGCCCTTAACACTCAGCTTCTCAGGTGGATTTAAAATGTAGTATAGAGAGCAAATCTGCAGAAATTACTTTTACATTTCAGTTTTGTACTTGCAATGTAACTGTACTTGTAGTTACAATGTAATAAGGTAACTACAAGTACAGTTGGCATGGTTACAATAGTGTAACCAATAAGAACCCAAACTATCATTAATAATAAATCAATAAGAAGCATTTCTTCAGTTTATGCTCTTTTCCGTCCAACGGTATCACCATATGCAGCAGCGCTGTCGTAGGTAGCATCAACAATCAAACTAAATGCTTCAGGAAACTTCACTTCCTGTTAGTAAAAGTATAAGCCCCGTATCTGGGAATAGTAAATAAATTTTAATTATACAATTGCCTCATACATCATTAATTACAAAAGGAACAACGCTAACAATAATCACTGTTAGTAATATTTTATGTTATAAATATATATATATGGGAGTTATTAGCTTTAAATAGGCAAAGCAAATTGACACTATATTTAAACTGTTTAAAAAATTCACAAGATATTCAGATATTATTGTTATTATCATTTACTGCATGACTTTAAATGAGTACAAAGAACCGATTTTCCGCCCATGCGATATGATCTTTGGAAACACCTCAAATATGTCCACCTTTGACTCCACTATAATAGAACAGCTGCAAAAACAAGTATCTAATGAACAGTATGAATCCACTCCAGGATGTTTGCTAAGGAAATTTTTACAAATTAATTATTTGGTAAATTAAAACAAAGATTTCACAACTATCTGACATGCACATTGCTCAGACATCCAGAGCTTGAAATGGACATGGTGATATAGTCGGTTTGAAAAAACAGATAAGGACCGAGTCAAATCTACCATCTAGGAAACTTGTGGTCTGATGGAATGTTTTAGTTTAAGTTGCTTCTGAATTGGGATGAGTAAAAATGAGTACGGACTTACCACACGGGTCTAAAATAAATTGAAATAAATATCAGTCAAGGAAATAACCACAATCAAATAATACATTTTTTTTTACATGTTATATCATACTTATAGTAATAATAGTGTGTTCCATGTATATTGTTATTTTAAAAATGTCATTTAAAAAAAAGTTATTTAACAAGAATAAAAAAGGCATAAAAAAATTCCAGTTCCTTATGACATAAAAAGCTGGTATAAAAATGACATTAAAAGTGGGATAATAATTATGCTGGAAAAAACATCTACAAAAATATGTACATAAATGCTTTAAATGTTTCTAGTTGACTCATATTTGCTATTGTTGGCCAGTTGTTGGGTTCAAAGGAATAAAACACAAAATGTTAATAATTTACTGTTGTTTTATTTTCCTGTAACACCACATCCTTAGATGCTTTATTCATTACTAAGAATCTGGAACAAGACAATTATAAGTCTGACTGCTTTATTATACACTTAAATTGGATTTCTCAAAATAGAAGCATTGGCTGAATGAATAAGTGGTTTTTTAATAACTTACTCTACTTTTTATTATATAACTTTAAACTTGATTGGCGTGATGTCTAAGAGATACATCAGTGCTCGGTCAGGTCACAAATGAAGTTTTTAGAAGGTCACTGCACCTGGGACAGCTTTTATCCTCTCAGCTTAAACTAAGTTAAATGAGGAATTCTATTTGGCAAATGGGAAATACGAACCATTTGGAAACAATGGCTCTTAAAAAAAAGTGCTAAAATGTTCCTGACACTCTGAGTTCTGTGTAACCCAGTGTAGTATGTTGCATCATAGGGCATCATAAAAGCATTAAATATACTCCACTTTGATGCCCACTCTAAAAATTTTACAATAGTGCACTATAAGTGAGTAAATTGCAGTTTAGGACACTTCCTTAGTGTGCTTTTATTTCTATATTTTTGCATAACAAACACACATGTGCCCTTGACGGTACCAACCCAGTGGCCCAAACCTAAAGGTTGCATTTTGCACTCTATTTTTTTAAAGATCATCTAAATATCCATGTAAAGTTAATATAATTCTAGAAAATCTCTTATTAACCATCTATAGAAGGTACATACCTCTGTATAGCAAGTACATACATTCCAGGAGTTTAAAAAAAACACAGTTATTAACTGTATTCAGAGCATACAGGAAAATTATGTAAATAAATTACATAATACAATGCTGCTGTAAAACTTACAGTAACCGGCTGCCAACCCTGCTGCCAGTATTATGCTGTAACATATCTACAGGGTAGATATCCATTATCACAACTTGGCAGAATAAATGTAACATATTTATCTGATCGTAAAGATTGTTCATAGCAGTTTATTTAGGAATTCATGACGATGGATGGATTCATTAGATGATAAATGTGACAAGTGATAACTCATTAATTAAGGTATTGGACTACTAAGTGCAGTGTTTTACAGGTAAAGGTTATACCGCTGATCCTGGTGTTAATAAAGATGATGTTTGGATTCAACTATATGGATTGATACAGTTGAATATCTTTAGCCGGATTAGTTAACACACAGTGGAGCAGATTAGACCTTATCCAGCCCTGTTCTTCTTCACTTTCCCTCTTCAAACATCTGATTCTTGTTAAAGAGTTGATGAGCTCAGCGTTGTGTGGCATCAGCAAAAAAAAAAAAAATCAGCCTCAGCTGCTGTTCCCAGGGTTCAATTTGAGAACGCACTTTTCCTAACATACCTTCTATTACATTTCTTACTGGAACTTTTTCTCCCTTGACCATGCCTCCATCCCTACCTCCTACATGACGTCAGAACGTAAACCACGGGCTGGAACCCTATTGGACCTTTTAGTGTACTACATAGTGCACAAGAGCTATTGCGTAACGGTTTACCTTGTGTAGTGCACTCGGATAGGGTGGAGACGGGGATTTGGGATTGAGCCCGAGGAGGATCGAGTCCGGGCTCGTACTTCGGTGCAGAAGGCAAAGGAGGAGCTGTCAAAAGTTTTAAGTCGGGAGAGGTTTCGCAAATTGGGACAAAACTTCAACCACACATACACATACACGTACACGCGCGCGTTCTCCCTCTCTCTCTCGCACACACACACACACGCACAAACACACATCCGCCCTAGAAGCGTTACAATTATGGACTAACAAGAGAGACTTACAAACCGAGAGACACTTCTGAAGCGTCAAAAGAAACGAAATGGAGACTTTGGTCCAAACCGGATTTCTTTTTACTTTACTAACTTCCTTGGGTTGCTGTGCGACGCCGGAAAAGAAAGGTAACTTCTGGACATGACTTGTCCGTGTTGACGTCAGGCTTTTGGACACTTCTGTTTCGGGGCGTCTAAACATCTGTAGCTGGGGAATGCAAAAGAAAGCGCGTGCTCTGTGTGTTTAAAGGGCTGTGATTTGTGCGCAGGTAAAAATTCAGGTGTGCGCGCTCGCGCTCAAGGTATTTACCGCTGGGATTCTATGCGCATGTTCAGATATTCAGGGTTGAGAAACACAAGTTAAATAATTTAAACATAGAAAAAAAAATCTTGATTAAAGGTCCGAGTTATAGTGTTTAAGCTAGGGTTGGGATTTAAGGGAATTGATCATTTTTAGTACAATAAAAATGATGTATTTTAGGAATAAATGTGTATATTTCTTATAGAAGTTCAAGAATTGAAGATGTCATTGTCAGTGCTTATTCAAATCAGCACTCAGGACTTATTTAATGTCGGAAACTGTAGATAGTGGGGCAAGAAGTAGCTCAGTGGTTAAGGTGTTGGACTGCTGAGTGGATTATGGGTTTAATTTCCAGCACCACAGAGCTGCCACTGGCGGGACCCCCTGAGAAAGTGCGACACTCCGTAGCTGAGCGCGAGCCTCCCCGGTGACGTGCAGGCTGTGTGCGCGTGGGAACAGCGCGGAAGTTTGACTTGTAAATGGGGATTTTTCTGTGACTGGGACAAACTAACATGGAGTCGTTAGTCAAAGACCGGCCTTTTCTTTGGAACTTTATTAAGGGTATATATTTGTTTTAAAGTTTAAAATGTATTTTACGACACAAAGTGACAAAATAAAAGCCATAGTAATGTTTTTCAAATGTTCATTTTTAGTTTGGGGATTTTTTAGTTTGGGGATTTTGAAATGATGCAAAAAACGTGTTTAACGTTATTTCATGGTTATTTTTCTTTAAGCGTCCTGAGAACATTTATTAAATAGGAATAACATTATAACAACGTTCCAAAAACGTTCCAAGGTTTTCTCTCAGAACTTTTTTTTAAGAAGAACTTTCCATGAAATTTATTTTTACAAAATTCTGTCCTAAGATTTAGACAACTGTTAAAAAACATATTAAAAAAGTTGTGGGAATGTTTCCTGGTAGCTAGAGGTTTTTTAAACACAATTTTTCATTACTGCGTTAAGGTTCCAGAATAAATAATAATCTAATGAAACCACAACCTAAAGCCTTTTGTACAGATTAATCTTGTGTCATTCCCTGCGGAATTCTGTGGCCGCTGTAAGGTAAAATAAGGAGTAAATATTAGGTCATGCTGTTAATTGGCCCATATAATGCAGTTTAGTGCTGTTTGTTTAGAGTGTCTCAATAATTCGGCGTGTTAGTCGGGTCAGCTGAGAGGTGTCCTGTGTGTAAACAGTGGCCTGTGCCAATATTGACAGATGGGATGCACAGAAATCAGTTTATTACAGTCTGCTTCCTCTTTTGGCCGGCCAATCTGATGCAGAATTCGATCCAGATCAGACCGGACCGGGCCAGGAGCTTCTGCTTTGTTTGTTATCAGTAATAACTTTTGAGTTTTTATATTAAAACCTTTAGCTGGTTTTGATGTCTACATTACTTGAAGAGTTCTAATGAAGAAAGCATGTATAACATTTGTCCAATTATATGACTTTAATGGTAAACCCATGAGGGTTGGGGGTCTTAGTCCAGGGCCCATTCGCTTGTTGGTCGCTTGAGTGGTCTGATCTAAAATTACAAAATTCTAGTTCTATCAAATCAAGACTCAAAAGACTTTTGAAAGTGTATGTGAAAAAAACATTCTAAAAAAGTACATGGTTTGCACTTAATACCTTGAAACACAATCTGATTCACTACTAACTCATTTCGCCTCGCTGTGCTTCAAAAAGCAGACTCAGGTCAAAACTATTTACTACAAGGACATGAGAAATTCATGAACTAGAAAGAGGTTTGCTTGTCTTCAACCTCAGTTTGCTAACCAAATACCGAGGCTGGATATCAGCTACACCATTTGGATAAAATGCCTAGCTGGTGTGTTGGTAAATGTAATTTATATATATATAATAAACCCTATTAATGCACCCTTTATGTAACATTAAAGAATCTAATTGGTAAGAAAATTAGTTGATTGGTAGAAGAAACAAATATAACAGTATATAAATGTCTTTGTTATAGCCCTGGTCTTCTTGTTAGTAGTCCAACACCTTAACCATTAGGCTACCACTTTAATTACCATAACTATCACTATGGTGGTGTGCTTCATAACAGAACAGAAAAACAGAGCCAATGTGTACTTCATCCACAAGGACATAGATGCTCCCTAAAGTCATCCCTGCTCTCCACCATGAAGGTCACTGCAAAACTGGAGTCTGTTTAGTCTTTTCTTGCTTTTCACCTTCTTCTGCTTCTGTGAGGAAAAAAAAATCATTATCAGTGCTCCAGTTTCTAAGTTGCAGAATGACAGTTGGACCAATGCAGGTCAAAAAGAGCAAGAAAATTACCGATTAATTCCCGCAATCATTTAAATCTTTTTTAATATAAAAACATGCAAATGATTAAACAGTAAAAGAGAAATTCTAACTTTAAAAAATTTTAAACGAAAACATAGAAAATATAGAAATAAGAGAAAAACAATAATTAAAATATGTTAAAAATACATTCATTAGACTTAGTCTCGAAATTCAAGGACATGAGAGAAACATAAGTATGTGATTTGATACAAACTCTAACTCTTATATTTCCTACAATATACTTATATTTTCTATAAGCTTTCATATGTTGTACAAATTATGTCTAATAATACCAGGTGGCGATTAACAGTATACCAAATATTTACATAGAAATCACTAGCAAGGACAGGTTGTTTATTAGGGCCAGGAATAGGCTGGGATGAAAGATTATTTTAAAGTGGATCTCAGAATTGCGATGTACTGCATTGAAATTGTTATCAATGTTGCATCAATTGCGATAACGATCAGAATTTGAATGCTATTGGACCCTGAATGATGTTACTTTGTGTGTGGCCGCTCTCCTGTTGTTTTAGATCTCTAGGCGGATCTGACTGGCCCAAACACTAAGGCTGTGGGAATGCGCCTGTCAGCATGGTAACCTTTTTAAAGCCATGCTCTAAAACCCAGACTCTTTATGGAGCTCATGTGAATCGGCATCACAGCTTGATGCCACTGTATCTAAACACTTTGTGGAGGGATTAAAGAACTTTTTTAACGTTTTTTAAGTTGACCTTTAGAACATCGCTTGATACATTTTTCTGTCTTAATTGGGTTACAAACTGCCCATTTCCTAGACAGCTGTTGCTTGTATTAAGATTAAACCGGTAAGCAGATTAAACAAGTCAGGCTTCCTGGCTGCTCTGACCAGCATCAACTCCGAACCAGTGTTTTCCAAATGTTAACAAATCACTCGTGTTTAAAGACAGATCTCCTAAATATTTCAGTATGGCTAAACAAAACAGACGGCACGCGTGAGACCTGCTCGCATACAAGCTGGCTGTGTGTGAGGCGCGTGCGCTTTACACGGAAAGATGTTCCAGCAAAATTCTCAGTTTTTTCCCGCAACTCCATTTGCGTGGTTGCAGTTGTTGTTGCGGCCTCAATTTCTGAGTATCTGAGTGGACACGAATTCCACGAGGACTTAAAGGCAGCCACGTTTTTTTTCTTGTCCAGAGCCTAAGGCAGATGTTTCTATTCCGCTTGGCTTCTTCATCACATGCTCATTTTACAAAATTGCCCTGGCATCCTTGCCAACACTAACATCTGGCAAATGAAAAGAAAAACTATAGAGTCTACCTGCTCTAATTCGTCAAAGCATGAACTCAGCAATTGTAGGTGAGATAATGGAAATAATAACCCCTTTTTAATGCGGAAACCTGTCTGGTAATATACGCAATATTATCCAAGAGCCAGGAGAATAACAACAACTTATTTACAGAGTGTTATCACCATGGTAAGAAAAATAATTTGAGGTCATTAAAACTTCAGGAAAAACTCAGATCTCAAACACTCAATGTAATTATTGCTTTAGTCAGTGATTATGTGCGTAACCAGATAATTAGCTCGCCATTGTGGTTGAGTTGTGTAATGTTCTTACTAGTTAAGAGAACAGCAAACAAGACTGAGTTGTCTGTGTAACCATCCACTAATGATTTTAGTTCTAGTTGTCTGGCATTTGGCAGATGCCCTTATCCAGAGCAACTATATCTCTTTTATACAACTGAGCAATTATAGGTTAAGGGCCTTGCTCAGGGGACTCAACTTGGTGGTGCCAGAATCAAACTACGATCTTCTAAATAGCAGTCCAACACCTTAACAATTATCAGTCATTGATCACCATTGATCAATCATAGATCATTAACTAATCACTAAGCAGCATTTTATTAAATAATCAGTAAACAATCGTTGTTTTTCACATTAACGGATTACTAATCACCATTAATTCATCAACCAATAACAGGTCACTATTTTTTTGCACTGACTATACATTAATCCTATTTGTTTTTATCGACCAATAACTGATTTTCATTGCTTCAAATAACTAGTGTTATCATCAACCAATCACTTAGTACCAGTGTGAAGTAATCAATCACACTTTGTTGTTATTTACATAACTAATCACCATTGTTGTCATTGACCAATCACCAAACGCCATTGTTCTCTTAGACCAATGATTTACATTTACATCCCCCAGCAATAGCAGCTTGGTGGTAATTGTAATTGAGCCCACAATCTTCCAGGCAGCATTTCAACACCTTAACCACTGAGCTATCACTTCCCCGAACACTATTCTTCTTATTGACTAATCACTAGTCACTTTTATTACATTGACTACTCAGCGACCCTTATTGCTTAAACTAGTAATCGATCACCAATTTTATCAATACCCTTACCTACTTTGATTTTCATTTTAAACTCACTTCCTGCGATTTCTTGGAGTTTTCTCTTCATTGATAAGTTCAGACATTTTGCACAATTGCATCATCTGCAATTGTGTAGTGGTGTATAGATTGGGTATCAACTACTAAAACATTTGTGCACTAAAACTTTCTAAAAATGTTACATCACAGAAACAAACCGCACATCACACCCCTTTATAACTTCCTTAAAGGTCAGTCATGAGATTTGACTAATCTGAAAAAGGTCTTGATGTTTTCTACCTCCAGCCTTTATGATCTGGAGTTTAATAAAAAAAAAAAATGGCTGGACGCTAATCAAGTTTTACTCAGTTGAGGTCACATCCTCGTTTAGATGGAAAAAGCCATCAGTGTCTCCTACAGGCATGGTGAAAGAAGCTTTAGTCCTGCCAGCATGGTCCTCATGGGGTTTGAATTGCTTCAGTGAGTCGGGTTGCGTATGGGGAACGCATCAGACATGAGACCTTTTAGTACGGTTTTCTCTCAGCTGAGGTTTGGATTTAATAACATGCTTTTTTGGCTGACCAGGAAATGAAATCAGGAAAAGCTAGCACAAAAAGCTTTACCACAGTCTTTGCAAGCTAAATAATAACTCGTTGCAAAATATCAGACGAAATCCTAAAAAAGTCCTAAGTCTACTTTTACCACTGGTGCATGTTTAACATTACTTTTTACATAACTGGGTTAATTGTTGACTATTCTTTTTCTTTTGACTGTAACTGATTGCAGATTCCAATTTGTCACCCCTTCAAGAGATTCGAATACAAAGCTCAAGTGTTATGCAAAAAAATGGACGCTTAATGCTTTGTTTATTAAATCAGCCTACGTATTCGAGTGTCCTGCTGTTGAGTAAACAAGTCGCGTGTGCCGTGTCAGATATGCTGACAAATCAGCAATACTTCTGAGAGTAAACATCACCAATGTGCCGGTTTGTGAAAAAAAAGATAGAGAGATTTAAAGAGATTACCAGGTTCAAATCGAAACAAAAAAACTGTATGTTTTTCTGTCTGTTCTGCCAGGCACCCACACGGTTTTGCATGCATTTTGCATAGTTATTGCATTGCTTTGCCAGGTCAGGTTCTGATTTCTTTTCCCCGACATCCTGTCCTCACTCATGCCTCCACAGCCTAACTTTCCATAATTTCTTTCGAAGCAGGTTATCAGAGCGCTCTCTTGTCTCATCCCCAAGGCTCAATTGTTAAAAACACTGAGCTATTAAAACAGCCGCTGAATGTCACAGAGCCTTGATGGCTGCACTGGGTGCTCGAGGGTCCCAGAGCCACATCTGTAAAAATGTTCGGAAGTGAAAAAACAGCAAGAACTTCTACACAGCTAAGCTATCAAGCAGTTACTTAATCTGGCACAACCCCCTGCTTCCGTCCATTTGACAGCATATTTGACAAAAGAAAAGTGCAGAAGTTTCTGTGGGTCTAATTTGGCTGCTTTGATTGCCAGTGTCAAGTTCCATGATGTTTTTGCCATTTCTAAAGACGTTGGCAAATGTTCCGCTTGTTGTAATGACACTGAGTGGGTTTGAAAATGACCAGAATCCATTTGGGTCTGCGCTTCATTTTTGTGCCATTCTTTGTGTTATGTCGGATTGCTTTTCCACTTACTGGATTTTATTAAGTACACACCGATCCGGTTGTTTTGTTCCCTAAACTCCATTTTCTCATCTTCGATACAATACAGATAACAGACCTTTCAGAGTAAGTAACGGTAAAGGTCTAGAAGACAGTTTATCACTCTCACATTCCGATCACTATTGCATCAAATGACCAGTCACGGATCACTATTTTTTAATCACTTTTGCTTTAAATAACCACAAGGACTAATCACTTGTTCTCATCAACCACCATTGTTCTCATCAACTAATCACTAACTATTATAATCAATAGGGTTAGACTTCATTCTTATCAGTTTGCTAAACTACATCCTTCATTTTAAAACGTTTAACTGCAATTTTTTAAAAATAATTTTATTTTTTGCTTATTACATAGAAAAAATATTGTGTGCAAATTTAACTGTTGTGCTTTTCACTGCCATTCAAAAAGAATCTAAAACGTTCATGTGACCTTCTGGTCTGCTATGACCCATCAAAACTTTTTTGCAGAAAACAATCATGTTTGATAGTTGCACGATAACGGCTAGTGTTATAGGCTTTATTGCATTTCCATCAGGAAACAGACCATGATGGTGAAAAGCCACCTTGGAATTCAGTCTGGGAAAAAAAATCACACACACAAACACACGCACACACACACACACACACTTTCCCATCACTTCGTTTACATCTCATTAGGCCCGGGTCCATGTGAAGGGCTCTGAGGCACTTTCGTTGCATGCAAAAGCAGTCATTTTGAAGAAACTTACAAAGCCACACCACATTTATCACTTATATTCAGGATTGTTTTAAAAATAACAGCTTGTTAGGTGCGGTATCTGAGATCTAAAATACTAGAGAATGCAATTTGAATTAAAACATACATCAAACAGGATTTATGGCTATTCATATATTGCCAAATATATGACTGTTTGTCGTGTGTGAAGCCGCTGAGGACAGGATTCCTGATATATATGGGGAAATGTTCTGCCTTGCTGTTAGAGTTCGCTTCTGGAAAAAGTTTTTTCAGCAAACCTGACGTTCGAGTGGTATATTTAGCCATAGATGGAGAAAGGAAAGTATCAAGAAGCAAGATGACAGTTCTAGGCCAGCAATCTCTAAATTGACAATTACACGACACACACAAACACAAACTATATTTAGTGCTCTTTTAGAACGTTTAAAAAGAAAATTTCATGTCCTAAAACACCGACATGCTATTACAAAAAAGTGTAAAAGTGTGCGTGTGTGTTTGTGTTTAGCTTGGCTTTGGACATGTCTCTCTTGCTCTCTGCTCCTGAGTCATTTCACAGCTCTGATCTTTCTGATTCATCTTACTCCAGCTGAGTCTCTAAAAGAAGCCCATATTTGACCAGCAGCTTAAGTTCGTACACACAGAATGGTCAAAAATGCACAAGGAAAAGTGGAAGATATGATGCACCAGCAGACACCACAGAGTTTACATAATCGTTTGGCAGATGATTTTATACGAAATTCTAAGTGAGTCTGTTTCAAGCTTGAAGTTGTTAAAGAAGCTAATAATGGCCACAGGCTGAAGTTTCTACTTATTGTCCAGAACTAATGGTAGGACAGGTTGTGATCATTCAATCGGTGTGTAAAAAGAGACTAATGATTCTATATAATAGAATGTCATCAGATCCCACGCTTTCTAGAGTTGGCCTGGAACATAGACCACGCCTACTAGTGTGAGAATGACAGACAGGAATTTGCAGCTCCTTTATTGGAACTGACAAGCAGGTTGTCCAAACTATTTCAGCCAAACTATTTCAGCCACACCTCCTTTACTAAAACCCACAAGCAGAGGCCACGCCCCCTCACCAAAACTGTCAGATAAAGGCCACGCCTCCTTCACTAAAACCAGCAAGCAGATGCTTGTCATTAAAACTGTCATATAGATTCCACACTTCTTTCACTCTAACGGATAAGCAGAGGCCACGCCTCCAGTCTTCTGGAAGAAGAGAACTGTATCTTTGAGTTGACTTAAAGAATAGTTCTCAGTCTAGTTGCAGTACAAATGTAGTCGACTTCAAATTTCACTATTATAAACTAAAAAGTGGGCAATTTATTCTGAAGAATTTTTTAAATAATACACTTACACGTAAATTCTTCTTAATTATACTCATTACAGATCGGCAACTTTAACTGCAAGTTTACTTTATTAAATGAACTTTAACTAGACTTTGTTTGGTAAGGGAACCCTTTTTGCAACAAGGGCCTCAGGCCTTAACTGTGTAACAAATTAAAGTCCATCTTCTAAATCAGCGTTCAGATATTTCCTATAAAGACTGCGCTATACGTAAAGTGTACATTTTTTAATGTAAGGATACAGTGATAGGTCAACAAATAGTATCTGCTTGTTGAGGGAACAGTAAGAATTTAAAACATCTTTCTCTGTGTTTCATTTTGCAATCTGGAAGTTGTACACTGTGTATTTTATGACACACCTGGATGTGAACCTGTCAAACATATGTCAGAAAAGAAAAATTGGTCCTGCTTCAAGCACTTCACCCAGAAACACTTGTCTTTTGTTACCATCTGGTCTTCTTACCTTCTACCTGACGAAAGAATCACAGATTTTCTTACCGTAGGCTTTGCTTTTCCCAGCCCGAGGCTTTTGACGTGTGAGAACAAGCTAAAGCCAGCTCTTGTCACCATGATGGAAAGAATCTAGCCACTGTATTTGTTGACTTGCTTGGCGGGTTTTCGCAGTGAATTCTGTTGTGTTAGGACTGAAGTGAAACTCTAAGCCTTTGCAGGGTTCGGCTTTGAAAGCCACGTTGCGTGAAAAAGTCAAACGTATGTGATGATGCAGAGAAAAACATCATGAGTCATAAATTTCAATCTTTTTTAAGGTTTCTTGAAGAAACATGTTACCTTCTTTAAATAAGAGCTGGTATCTGGGCTGAAGAGATAATCCTAAGATAGCATCGTGTCTTTGGTGATATCTGGGCTGTAGCTGATGCTGTTGTGCTGGAGCTGTGTTTGGTCTACAAATTGATCACATTGGCATGAAGACGAGACTCTGTGTCTTCTTTTCAAGGTCTTGGTGTCCAACCTAGTCCTTGTTGTTATTAATTTGGTGGTTATAGTATGTATGTGCAAAAGTTGTGCCTTAATGCAATGAATTTATGTCACAATGTTAAAAGTTTAACAGCCACTTATCAGATTTCAAGATTTATATTAATGCGAACAATTTAATGAACTGTCTGTTGTCGCAGTAACAACCCGGTCTTATAATTACATGTAATTTTATCATCTAGGTTGAAAAAAACTTTCTAGGGAGGAAAAGCTGTAACTTACAATTTCTGGCACTAGGTGTATACCCTTACCCAGAAAGTCTTACTTTTATCTTATTTTTTGTCCAACTGAGCAGCTAATGGTTAAGGGCTTTGTTCAGGGGGCCCAGTGGTGGCAGTTTACTGATGCCAGGATATGGAACCACAGTCTTCTGATCAGCAGTCTAAAACTGCTCTTAAATAACCTTGAAAATATTTTGAAATACAGTAATTGTTTTAATAATATATTTTTATAGTCACATTGCTGTCCTGGGTTAAAGGTTACAGGTTTTGTAAAGGATCTGGCTGGCAGCTAGCATGAATCCAGTTTTTAACCACGGAGGCAAAATGATCATAATCATACAATTGCATAGAAGTTTGGGCCAACAAATTGAATCTGCCATATTTGTTTGTACAATACGTTTATATTATTTTATTCTGTAAACCACTAAATCTTGTAAAATTAACTGTTACGCACCATTCAGCCCAATTTACAAGAAAGTAAGCAGATAGGAAAAAGAAAGTGAGAGATTTGGCACACTTCTCTCAAGTGAAACACAGAGGGTCAGAGGAAACAGCTACCTTTCCAACAAAAAGGCTTTTATTCTAAGGATTCGGGGTTCTTTAAAGCAGGATCAGATTCAAGGCTAGCCACAAAGCACCATTTTTATAACAAGGTTCATAAAAAAGAAGAATTTGAGATTTCATCTTCTACCACAGGCTTAACAGTCTAAGAGTAATTATTTCACTTTACAGTTGAACCTGCGGTATAAAATAAAGTCGAATTACTTCAGTAAAACAAAGGACAAGCCCAAGCTTAAGTTTTTTAAGCTACTACTTAAGCAAGGCTAATTTGGGCTAATTTAAGCTAAGATAGGAATTGATAATGGAAGGCATATATGTAGAAATAAATACATTTTACTTTTGGTAACAAATTTAACCAATTTGATTATGAATATTCAAAAAATTCACTAAACAAAACAAAAACCATTAATTTATTTCGTAGCATCGACTACCCATGTTTTAAACAAAAAAAAAAATATTTGAGCCAAGTGCAAAAATTTAGCTTAAATTTTAACAAACATTTTATTTTAACTGATGATCTAATATATTAAAGGCTGTTATTATGTTTTAAAATTAAAAAAAAAATAAAACCCATATTTTGATTTATATATATATATATATATATATATATATATATATATATATATATATAAACCCAAGCATTATTTTACTAATGATGGTTAAATTACACTTGTTTTTCTTATTGCAGTGGTAATATTTTTTTTAAATAATAAAAGAAACTAACTTCCTCCTCCTATAATGGGAGGATGATGTGGATGATGGCTTTTTACAGCAGGAAGCTGATTCACGGCTGGGATCGTACATCTCAAAGACAAACACAGCACTAATTTGGTTTTTATAGCAAACATCCTCCTTAATTAAAGCTTTTATGTCCTCCCATTTGTCATCATTAGATATTTTCAGTAAAATAATACTGTTAGATCCCAGCAGTAGCTCATTTGAAAGCTGCAATAGGAGATTGTATGACAAATATCGCAACTTCACGAGACATTATCAATATTCATTTGCGTGTTTTTCTATAAAATCAGGTGACTATGGTTAGTCCAGTGTGTGCGTGGTATTTCTTCACTTGAACTAGAGAGACCCAAACACAGTTGTAGTATGACAATGCCCCTGTGCACAAAGCCAGGGCTTTTAGCCCAACCCCTGCCAAGTTTGCCCATGTTTTTGGGCCTTGGGGCAAGGCTCCTAACCCATTTGTGCTTCAGGGGTGGTTAGCTTGTGCTTTGACCACAAATTCATAAACTGGAACACACAAAGTAAATTACACAATGCTATAATGTATATGTGAGGAATAAAGACTTAATTACAAACCCAACTACATACAAACGTGGTGAGTAGAAAAGCATCTCAAAATCAAAGAACAACATATGAAACCTTTAGAGGGGTGTTTGTGGGGAAGAGAAGCGGGCATTAGGGTGTTAGTGCTCGCTATAATATTAGTATAAAGCAATATCAGTATACCAACCCTAATAAATTAGCTGAATTCTAAATGAAATATTTTTCTACTATTTTTAGTATACAAAAATCATACTACATTTATATTATTTGGCAGACACCCTTATCCAATATACCTTTATTTCATTTATATAACTGAGAAATTGGGGGTTAAAGGCCTTACTCAGCGGGCCAGCAGTGGGAACTTGGTGGTGCTGGGAATCGACCATCCTTAACCACTATTATTATAAACCTATCACCTAAACCTAAAATTGATGATGGTATCAATAATATGGCAGCCGTATTTTGTCCTATGTTAATAATGATACCCATAATTATAGAAGAAACGTTTTCAAAGATCACTTGTAGTCATTAAAGACACAGCCTTGAGAGCCTAAGAAGAAGACTTTATATGGCAAATAATGATGTGTTTCATGGAAAGTTATTACACAATAAATGTATGACATTTGCATCTAGGGAACGTTTAATAAAATAAAACCCTGTTATAAACCCTGAATTTACTTGAAGTTAACATCAAAACCCTTTTAATTAAATCTTTTAAGCTCTGCCTTTTCCCCTCATCTAGCATTGACAGGTTGCATTAAGTAAATTTTTGCAAGACAACGTATGCACCAAACATATACAGATTGACTTAAACCACTGCAGGGCAATGCTGTTCTTGCCAAACGTAATTGCTTAATCCTGAAATCATTTCTTGATTTACCCTGAGGATCTCAGAAACAAATCTGTTAAAGAGGGAAACCACAGAACTCTGTGGTGCAGGTGTATAGGTTGGGAAACAGTGTTGTGCAAGTGCTGTTTATTTTTTATGAGCTGTGTTTGCCCTGAAGGTGGACCAGGATGTACAGTAAGCAGGTTTTTTGATTGCTTTTTTAACATTAAAAAAATTAAAATTGCCATTATTTAAGAACTGCTAGCTTGTTTTGCAGGTCTGGATTTAAACTGAGTTTGTTAGAGAAGGGTTCTTTTTAGGTTAGGTTCCTAGAAGATGCTTTTTTTTCAACATTTCTGGTGAGTTTTGGTATGATCGAAGACTTGGAACACTTTGTATTATTAAAGTATACAAAAAAGAACAGTTCTTCAAATTCACCTTAGCCAGATAATAGAGGATTTAAGCCTTATATGCAACCCTAATGTTAATTTTCATTAACATTAGGGTTGCATATAACCCGAATGTTTCGTCTCACACCTGTATCCTTTAGGAAAACTGCTGTATATGCTTTATACAGCGTTTATGGAAACCTTGATTTTTTTTTTGTTGCTGGTTGTCATACAACTATTGTATATATTTGCTTCAGGGTCTTCCTCAGGAAGTGATTTGAAAATGGATTAAACTAAAAATGTTCCCTGCAGAAGTTCCATAATTCCCCTCGACTGGACTGTGGATCTTTTTTATTCATCAGTGGTAGATTTAAGAATCCTGGCCTTATTTCACAAAGGAATTAGAACAACAACCATTTGACTAGTAAAAACCCTTGTAGACGAACCATTAAAAGACCCCTTTTAGCTAAAGGTTAAATTTAAACTTTATAGCTGTACAGTCTTCCTGGATCTGTGGCTTTTGCTGACTTTTGCTGTAATCACAAGTATGGAAAAAACCTAGAGATTAAAGGATCATTGTAGGTCAAAAGGGCAAATATGCAAGCCAGACTGTGTTGTCATAGTGGCCCACTCAGAACTATGTGCGGAATTCAAAGCAGCACAAAAGTGTAGTCAGTGCCCTGTAACTCAGTTAGGGCAAAACAGTCAGAATCCTTATTTTCACACTTGGTATTCTAATCAGGCTATATCAGCAGGGTGTGTATGTTATTCACTTTGCTTAAAGCAATCAACATGGCTTCAAGTGTGCCTGGCATCCGGACAAGATTTTCTTTTAATATAAGTTTGAAAAGTGATTCATATCGCAGTCTGTAAAGCAAATATATTTACGTAACTGCAACTGTTTTCTTAATCTTTATTATCAACAACTTCTAATTAAACTTACATTAACTGCTCAATTAAAGCTGCCGAAGAACATCATGTATAGAAGTACAACTGAGAACTTAATCGCTGGATACATTGTGGCTGCATTACCTTAGCTTATTTCTCATGTCTTGTCCAAGTTGGCAGCAATGCCAAGTTTAGAACATGGAACATTGTGCACTGATTGTATAACTGCATCTTCAGTCCATCATCTGTTCACAAATGTACCCTGATGTCCTACAGCTTATTTTGTTTGGTTAGTGTCCCAGGGAAATTGTAATGTGTGGCCACAAACAGCTAAAAATTAACATGAGCTTGTAAAGTTTTTACACCTGCTTGTCTGTTGTGTCAAGTACCAGACCACCATTTTCCAGAGCACTTGGTTGTGTTTCATTGTTTGAATCTAAAGCTATTTGCAAGCAGCTCCAGTATCGCAAGGCTAGATAAACTAGCTACACCAGACAGAGGACTATTGACTCTGTGTTTATTCTGAGGGGGTGGCCTAAAATCAGCTAGCTTTCATTGGGTTTAAAGCCCCAGACATACTGAACTGTTGTTTCTTTAGGCCGCTCTGCCACATCCTGTGACTTCTCGTCTGTGGAAAAGATGACAGTGATGACCCATTTAGACAGCGTCAGCCTTTTATTCAGAAGTTTAGAAGTAACATCGACACCTTGCGTTTATTTGCAAAAAAGTACCCCAGATCCATCTCAGAACCTTACGATCTCTGCCACATGGTTTTGATTTATTCATTTCCTTTTTGAGTTTTGCACAAGGCCTACCGTGAAGGATTGGACTAACCCAATCCCAGATCTTGGCTTGCATCTTGCATTTTAAACATGACTTGCTGTGTCATGCACAAGTAGTAACTGGGCTCTTCTGATTCAAGACTGGAAAATCGATGAGCCACACCATTGAGGGGCTGCCAAGGCTGTAGCCCAAAGATCCCCAATATTGCAACATGACCCTATAGCCAAAGTCAG
The DNA here is from genome assembly GCA_005784505.1 of Bagarius yarrelli. Classification (NCBI taxonomy): domain Eukaryota; kingdom Metazoa; phylum Chordata; class Actinopteri; order Siluriformes; family Sisoridae; genus Bagarius; species Bagarius yarrelli. The sequence continues at coordinate 173,160 of VCAZ01000175.1, read as the reverse complement.
TACAAGTAACCTGAAATCTGTACTGATCTTTATCTGGACAGAATTATTCACTTCTGAGGTTGAAGAGTGTGTGTCAGAATGTGCAAACTTGTATAGTGAGTGTGTGCTGACTAACCGAGTGTGCAGAGACAGCAGAAAAGAGCCTCACCCCTTACTTGTCAGTACAACACCCTCAAACTCTAGATTTCATTTTTAAATACATTTAGACAAAGATTATTGCCTTAAATGTATAAATAATTATTAACTATATGATAATCTTACACTGTAGGATGAGGCCAACCTCATCGCTTTTAATATTGAAGTCAGGACTACTGAGTAATGTTTTCATTGGGTGCTATAGCCACACTAAACACATTTTCTGAACATGATGACAATTTAGAAAGATCTCCAGTACTTTCTATTCATACTATGTATATATTTTCAAGCCATTGCTTAGTTAAAACATGAAACTCCTCATAACTGCAGTTTTCAGATTTACAGTAGTCGGAAAAACAACATTCACCTGTGTCACCTGTTCAAAATTACAATTCAATAAAGTTAAAGACATTTACATTTACAGCATTTGGCAGACGCCCTTATCCAGAGCGGCTTACATTTATCACGTTTATACAACCGAGCAACTGGGGGTTAAGGGCCTTGCCCAGGGGCCTAGCGGTTGTAACCTCAGTAGTGCTGGGAATTGAACCCACAATCATCAATTAGCAGTCCAACACCTTAACCACTGTGCTACCACTTTATGAAGATATACGAATATGCTGACAAATTAGCCAGTACAATTCAAGTGGGCAGGTTTTTTAGTGTTTTAAGTTTTAAGTGTCTTGATTGACTGCTGATTGGAAGATCATAAATTTGTTTTCTGGCACTACCAGGCTCCCACTTTTGCCTTAACCCTCAGTTGCAAAGTTGGATTCAAAATCAAATCATAAGTTGCTTTGGATAAGGGGATTCTGCCAAATGCAGTCAATAAAAACATCTGCTAATAGTTAGCTAGCACTCACATTTAATTAAATTTTTGTTACTGTTGCCTGGTCACTAGTAACACATAAAAGAGTTTTGTGAAAATTGAAAAAAGCAAAACTAATGCTGTGATATCTCTAAAAAAAATTCATTATGCACACATAAGCTGGTCAAAATGAATATCAATATAAAATATTTAATAGCATAACATTAAATTTCTTTACTTTATTATTAGCTACCAGTTATTATATGCAAATAATAATATTGAGGTAAAGTATACTTATAAGACCCAGCCTATGTTAGCTATAACATTGAGGTTAGCTATGTTAGGTCAGCTATCATTGTAGTAAAAGTATTTTTCTCTGCAGATTAGTATTTTTGTCCAACCCTAGAATTCCATCCTAGTAATATTATCAGCTTTAACATGTCTACCCTGCTGTACAATCAATTAATTTGAGGTCTCTGAACACTCAGCTAAAGCAACAGCTAAGAAGTGCATACAGATGGTTCTGATTCTCAGGCTATTAGCTAGTTTTAATTTCCTCCATTTCAGTTCATTACATTCCAGTGACTCAATCAGACTGGCGCATATGCTTTAGTTAATTTGTGGTGGAAAGCTATGCTAAACCAATGCCACTTATGGGTGCTGGTGGGTCAGTAAATCTTCACTTTGAGACTTGCTTGTTTGGTACTAAGACTGGAAAAAACTTTGGGAACATTTAGTTTTATGTGGTATTGGGGGGGTTTAAGGGGCGGTGATGGGGTTGAGGGGGTATTTCGACAAGCAGCTGCTTTTTTCCGGCTGGAATGATGTGTGAAATGTGTGGGATATCCAGCCTGTGGTAGCGTTTCCCTCTCTCTCTCCACCCCCTCCCCCCCTCTCTCTGTGTCTCACTCTCTCTAGTAAAGAGGTTGTGCTGAACAGGAAAGAAGTCCGGCCATCTCTGCCCACCCATCTCTGCTCACTTTCTCTCTCTCTTTTTTGGGCCTCCTTTATTTCCTGCCGGAAAGATGAGTGTGACTGCTGGAGATTGGTGCAGTCATCTTTGTATAAGGACCAAAATGCCTCAAATGTGTTTGCAAGTTTTGTGAAGTCTTCATAAAGAAGATAATTACAGTGAGACTGAATGACTCACTGTCTTGATTTAGAAGCCAAGAGAATATTTAAAGCAGACATGCGGGGACTGCCTAATAACCGGGCATGCTCTGGGGATGTAGAATTATTACAGACTTTAACCCTGTAACAAATAGAGTTAAAAATATTGTGTCTTTTTTTAAGGCTGTATTGAAACGTGCATTGTCTTCCAGTCAACCATGCAACATTTGTCCTCCTGATTTGTATAAAGCACAAACTTAAATTATTACCCAATTCTGGGTCACATCATGCTATTTCTAACATTAAAACATTTAAACCTGAGATAATAGGAAGGTTAAGATGTATAACACTTTAAATTTATTTACTGCCTGTTTTATTAGGCAACAGCTGTACTGTATGTCATTCATGCAATTATTCAAGGTAACCAAGCCATCTCAGAATGCACACGGTATGGACCAGGTATGGACCACAAGCTTCGGCTTCTGTCAGCTAGGAACAGAAATTAGATACAACAGTGGGCACAGACTTCATGAACTTTCACAATTAAAGACTAATAAAGACCAGACAACTTTTTTAAACTTTTTTTTTTTTTTTTACAATTAACCATTTGTCCCTCAATTTTCTCCATGTTTGGCCACTCATAAAGTGGCATTTAACCATAAAGTGCTTTATTTATAAAGCAGGATGTTGATGTTAGTGGGTGCTTGTCAGCTGATCTTTTTTCCTCACCCGAGTTAATACATTTTCAGGGTTTGTGCTACAATAGCATTGCTGAAACCATTTTTCTTCCACCACGACATCTGACCTTTTCACTCTTGCTCCTTTGTGTGTGCCTTAACTATCAACTGACTCCACTGGCTGTTAGAAAAATTGATCATTGCTGCTGAACTGTGAAACTCTACTGTATAATGTATAATGTACCGTTTCAGTGCCATTTGGAGTTGGGATTAAAACTCTGTGTCTCTTTACAAATGCAATTCAAAAGCAATCATAGTAATAATGTATGCTGTCATTAGCTTGTTTGCCAGTCAGATGTTTACCATGAGCATGAGAAAAAGGGTGTCTTTTTTGGTCATTTAAACCACACAACAAGGCTGCTCTCTCTAATTTTAAAAGAAATACACAGTTATATCGTGTCTAAGTTAATACACATAAAGAGATCATTTTACTGCCACCGATTTGCCGCAGATCGTCCGTAATTCTCACAGCATCATGAATAGTCTCTATAGCTTTACAAACACCAACAAGCACATTAGCAATTCAAAAGGTAATGGATCCCCATGGCGTGCGTGAATGCGCTTTTTGTAAGCACTACAGCCGTTTTAGGATTGCCGACCTCCTCTTTATTAAGCAGCCGTTGCCCCGAGACATCCCAGTCACATAACATGCACAAAAAAACTGTACAAAAGGTTAGCATGTACATATTTGGCTAGCACTACATGTACATGTTCGAAAGAGTCTTTTTTCACCAGCATTCCAGCTCCTAAGCTGCAGGATAAACACAGCAAAACTTTAGCAAAGTGTAACTGGAGATAAACGCTGACTCGTTATGGAGAACTTTACAAGACGCATAAACATTTGCCTTCATTTTGGTCTATATTTGTCTGTTGGACGTGGAAAGGCACAGAATACAGCTATTTATATTCGGGTTATTGTAAAAGTGTTCATGCTTAGATTAGTGACGAAGAGTGAAGCTATTTTCAGAGTCTTTTGACATACAAGATAAAGAAGTTTGAGTATACGACAATAATACTTTTGTAATTTTGCCTAAGGTTAATAGCTTTTCCTGGTTACTAGAATGCCAGTATTTCTTGCTGGATTTAGCAAGTAGCCATTTTTTCATCTAACAGACCTTCCACTAATATGGTGAAATTTCCCAGTTCTTACTTGCTTTACATGAAAAGTTATGGCTATTTTTATTCTTTTTATTTTATAGATTTGTATTTATTATTATTTATTCTTTATCCTAGAGCTAGTATGCTAGCATTTTAGCTTGAGATAAAAAAAAAAATCTCTTTTTTAAGACACTATTATCCTCCGCTGATTAAATAAGAAGGTAAAGTGACTTTGTGATTGAGGACTTGTAAACTTTATTCTGCCTTTTATTTTTTGAACATATTGTTGATATGTACCACCTAAAGTCAACCCTGTATCGTTACACCTCTTATTTTTGGCTATTGATGGCAAGTTGTATTCTAATGGTTACAGTTTTGAACTGCTAATAAGAAAATTGTGGGTTTAATTTCACTGCAGGGCCTCTTAGCAAGGCCCTTAACTCTCAACTGCTTAATTCGAAAAATGTAATTGGTCTGCCAAATAACAAAAATTTATTAATAATTGTATTATTGCATGTTTTTTAAGAACGGAAATGGACAGAAGGACAGTTTTCTTAGTTTCTTGAAGCAGTACATAATGTTATTGAACTCAGTGAACTTATAGTTCAATGTTTAAACTCTTTAAATTTTACGGTTTGTCCATGTGTGTGTGTGTGTGTGTGTGTGTGTGTGTGTGTGTGTTTCTTTCAATTTTCAGTTTTTGCTGGTTTTATTCAAGACCCCTGGTGATATACATAAAAAGTCTGTTCCTTTATGGCAAAGCATAAAAGGTTGAGGCCAGCGTTTATATATCTAGCCTAGAAGAACCTTCTTCAATTTAAAGGATTTGCGCTGTATTCATTTTCAGGTAGCCCCAACCAATAATGTATTAAACATTTCTTGAATGAAATTGAACCCTCTGTCATACTGTAGCTGCTCAGCATCTGGGTTGGCTCACACGTGTGCCTTCCTCCACAGATCAGATTTTAAGCCTCCTCCATCCTCCCATGAGGCCACCAGCATCTGTGTTTCGAGCAAAAGCTTTGCTTATCCCCCATATACGGAACTTCCTGAGAAGCTAGAAGGGCCAGTTTTTCTTCTCTGTCCCTTTTTTTTTTAAGTGGATGGCCGGGGGGGTGGCTGAAGTGGTGGAGTGGAGTGGGGTAACATCCTTTCACTCTCTTTCTAACCCCCCATTTTATTTGGCACACCCATTAGATCACGTCCCAACGGGTTCCCAGTCATGACAGAAGTTATTCTCATTTGCAAATTCACAGAATCGGGTTTAATAGATCAAATGTGTAGCGTGCATCCCTTTCCAGATGTAAATAATTTGTTGTATTGTAAAACCACGATTGTGTTGATTGTATGGAGAGGAATAGGCGTTGCCCTCTCCCTAAACATATAACAATTAAGTCCTAGCTGGAGAGGGAAACTGGGGACGGGTGCTAAGGAAGCCTTGAGGAAATGCTTTTATTTTCCCCAGTAAAGTTGATTTGGGCCTCTTTTCAAAACTGTGGGAAACAGACAGCTCTTCTTCTCCAGTGCGGAGGCTTCAAGGATATACACGCTGCCTGGCAGAAACACTAGAGAAATTCTTTTTTTTTGAAAAACGATAGATTCATGTCCAAGCACATAAGGATGTTTGAGCACTGTAATTACAATTATCCAGAAAAAGAACATCACTTTTTTTCTCTTTTGAGCCTGGATTTGTTTTTGTTTTTTTAATTTGTTAAATCTGTGCTAATGAGTAATGCACAGAATGATTTTATGGGAAAAGAATCCATATAAGTTTGCATTTAAATCCTAATATAATTGAAGATAAAGCTCAAAATATGCCATGGTGCTTCTTTTGCAATGAATCGAAATGAGCCTTGCAGTCGTACTTGAGTTTTTGTTTTTACTCCGCAGTGAAAAGACAAAGCTAAAAGAAACAGAAATCAGCTCACACCCAGTTCTAGATAAATCGATTAAAAATCCGTTGTGTGCATAACCCTGTTAAGTAATCAGACCACATACTAGTGCAAGGAATAGCATCAAGTGGCATGTTTGCATTTTCCTAAATTCTTATATAACTAATCGGTGGTTAAAAAAAATTTGTTGCACATAAAATATAAAAAATATATGATAAATGTTATTTGTTTATTTGGCTACAATAGTATTAGTGAGATCAAACAGTTAAGTTACGGTAAGGAGGTCTGGGGTTCAGTTGGTGTTCCAGTTCATCGCAAATGTGTTTATTGGGGTTGAGTCAGGATCAGGAATCTGTGCAGGACATGCGAGTTCATTTACTACAACCAGAGGGACATTGTCATCTTGTTTTATTCCTAGCTTAGGGACATTGTCATCATGTTTTATTCCACAACATATAGAGGCATCCAACTGTGTTGCTGTCCAGAGGCAAATAATTGTGTGCTTCCAAATTGTGGCAACAATCTAAGAAAACCAAACTTATATAGGTGTGTTGGTAAGGTATAATATTATAAAGGGAACCCATATCAAAGTGCGTAATCAAGAAGAGCACCATGTCTTAGAGTGCTATGTATTTAGGCTTGATCATTATTTAAAAAGCACAATCCCTGCTAAAGGAAGTGACTAATAGCATTACTCATTCTTTCCAATACATGGCAACACTTGAGAATGGCGGTGTAGGATTTTTTGTATACATGACATAAACAGTTTAGACTTGCACATGGTATAGTTGGCCTGAGTTCTGCTTGTTCCTGCTGGCCACACCTTACCTGCAGCGCCTTGTCCTCCAGCTACAGAGCCTACAGGAAATGATGCAACAAGCCATTTATTATGATGGCATGTACAGGTGCTGTGTTACTAGTTCAGACACACGACTCTCATGATTTTCTTTTGTTTGTTTGCTTGTTACTGTTTTACAATTTATTAGCATTAAGCTGTAATATTTTTTTTTTTTTTTTTTTACTGCCTTGGCTATGCTAAGCCAGACATCCTTCAGTCCTCGGTTATTATCGTCTTGTGGCTTGTGCTACCTAGGAGTCAATAGTATTATTATATATAATGATTGTCTGTATTCCTGTCAATGTGACACAGAGCCGAAGCATGCGGACTGAGACACACAGGCAGGAATAAAGCAGCTTTTTATTACTTTTCTTAGATAACGCAGCAGCAATAAAAGCACTGTTTAGGAATCTATACAGTTGTGTGTGTGTGTGTGTGTGGGAGACTTACAGTACAGCTGTAAAACATACAGCACGCCTTGTTGAAACGAAAGTGATACGGTGATAACGCCACAGAGGCTCGTCTTAAACTTTAACATCACCTTCAAAAATGAGACTATTCTGTGTCATGCCACGTATTCAGTAATTTGTATCCTCTAACCACATGGCCATAATTTTTCTTACTTATGACAGCTCTAACTTGTACTTCTGGTCTACTGTCCATGGTTGCATCATCACAACCAAGACAAAAATCATATGTAATATAATCCTTCTCTAAACATGAATGAGCCTAGCTTGGACATACTGACCTGTTTGCATTACTTTACCTCAGGAAAGACGAGCGTGTTATGATAACCTGATAAGGAAGGGATGAACATTGTGTTCCTGTGTACCTGTCTTTTTTTCTTACTCAGTCAAATTGTGTGTGTGTGTGTGTGTGTTTGAAGAAGGTAATAATACCGTATTCCTAGTCTTGCTTAACTGTACAGTACGTGACCCATCAAGCATAACAGCAACAACAGAAAAAAAACCCTATAGCAACCTGTTTTGTTGCACCGGTCCTTGCTAAACTTGTACGATGAGTTTCATTGTTCAGAACGCTGCTTAGATGTTAATCTGCGTCCAATTTACGCAGTGCGGCAAATGAGTTTAAACCCTGCGGACAAACATCTTGACATAAATGATGAGCTCTGCGGCAGGGGTGAAGCTTAGCATCTCAGGTGATTAAATAAGCAACTTCTGGATGTGTTGTCAGGAACTGACATGTCGAGGAATGCAACCTAACCAGTCAGAATCTTGATGGCGAAATCTCTGTTTTTCAGTTTGCTTGCCATAGTAGCAGGCGTAGCAAAAAAGGAAACCTATATAAATAAATCATTTTCACTCTGCTAAATATGATATCTGCTATTTTTTTAATTAAAATGTCTCCAGGTACACAGCCAGGTCTCAATACTTTGCTTTCTAGCATTTAATTTTAACAGCTGAGCTTAGTTTAACACTGCTAAAACTCATGCCATGCAGCGTAGGCAGTAGGATTTAAGGTAATTAAAGACACTTAAAATACCCCTATTGTGTTTGTTTTCTAACCTAGGGGCCATCATTTCATTAATTTTGTATAACTTTTTTACCTTATTATACATTCCAGGAAATATATAAGGAAGACTCCTTTCCACTCTGCAGTCTTTAGAGGCTCTTTAAAGGCATCTTTGCTTATACACGTCCCAGGAAACAAAAAGTAACTGCATTGCAAAGCCAGAAGATTTTTAATCTATTAAACTCAGTCAAAAACAGAAAAAATCAGCACAGTTGGCAATTTCAAGACATGCTTCTCCTACCAGTCAAAGAAAGGGAGTTTTTGAGCATGTGTGGAAAAGCGAACGTCCATTGAACGGGCGGAATCTCTAAACATGCACTGTTTTTTTTGGGCGCGTGGTCGAAGCTTTCCACAAGCATGGAGTTCTGCTGTAAGATACACCCACTGGCTCAGTAACCATAACCCTAAGAACACATTTGTGTTTCTTTATACTTGATTCAGCATTAGGGAGTTTGTTATATATAAACAATGATGGTTATATAGCTGAGAGATGAAATAGTTTTGTTTTATTGTCTTCTGTTTTTAATAAGTGCAAACTTAGTGTCGTTGTACTTAAGGTATTTACAATTTAAATAAATGCAAGTGTTTTATTTGGAAATGTCATTTTCAAACTCGTATATAATAACACTACCTAGGGCAAACTGAGGTTAGTGTGATACATATCACATATAACTTTTTCTCTAGGAGGTACATTGTCTTAAAGATCATATTTTGTTGCCAGTTTACTTCTGATGAAAATTCATTTATATTGTAATCAATTTATATTGTTTTGTGAAGGTGTTAAACGTAGCTAAAAAGTGGGTGAACAGCGGCTAACCAAGGTAAAGTAGGGGCCCCTGGCAAATTTAATAGTTAAGGTCCTTTAAATAAAAGTTTAAAAAGATAAAGTACAATCTTCATATTTACAGTAACAGACAAGCCTTAGCTACGGCATTTTCTATCACTATGGCCTTCATATACAGTATTTATGTTTAAGTCAGTCTTATTTCCATCACTCACCGCTCTCATGTTTCCTCTTTTCCTTGTCTTCTTCTTCATGGTGAAATTAGCAAACGCTGTGCTAGTTTAAAAACTGCAGCCGTGTAAGGTGAGAGAAAGAGTGTTGCAGGTTATTATATTAATAATGATATTTCTGATTGTTTCGATGGTCAGCTGCCGGGCCACTCAAAATGTTGGGCCCCAGAAAACTGCCTGTCTTGCCTTTTCTATTGCTACGCCTATGCCAATAACCAGTACAACACCGTTATAGGGGGAAAATTATGTTTTGTCACTAGTTACTAATTGTTTTTCTACAACAGTATATTTCAAAACTAAATTGTAAATGTAATCTTTTAAAAATTCTTCTATTATTAAGTTTATGAACACTTACACGTACCCTGATTTAGTCTCTGGCTTTATTTCTCTTCAGTGTGTCAGGGAGGAAACAACAGACTGACTCTGCTGAGCACCGTCGATGATCACTACCAGAACATGGTGAAGATGTACAGCAACTGCACAGTGATCCTGGAGAACTTGGAAATCACACACACCACTGAGAAGCACGATCTGTCCTTTCTCAAGGTGCAGGAATTTTTTACCACCAGTCGGTTATATAAACAATCTGTACTCATATGATACACTAAATGAGGTCTGATTCAGTTCACGCTTTTTACAAGATGTATGGCATGGATTCATGCATACATTAAGGGCAGTTCTATATTTTACTTTTTTTTCTATATTATAAATTAATTAATTATTTAAAAAGAAAAATTGCTGCCCTGCTATTCAGTGCTTGGACCCTTGCTTGGACGTCTATTTTTATTAAATTGCAGAATACTGTTGAGCAGTAGCGGTACATACATTAGTTAGGTTTAATCATTAGTTAGCTTTTAGCAGCTCTTTATATTTCCATGTGTTTATAAGCACTGACATGACATCTTATGTTTACCTTTATAATATGATAAAATAACAATAAACTAAAAGAAAAAAACCCCAAAAAATAGTTTTAAAAACTGCATAGCATAGTTTTACAACATCAAATGCTTTATACAAATACTAGAGATATATTGCTATTATGAGAATAGATCCAACAGTTCTTTTTTTTTTTTTTTAGACCATTGAAGAAGTTGGAGGCCATGTTCTCATAGCACTAAACAAAGCGCCTGTGATCCCACTGGACAACCTGCGCATCATCCGAGGCCACTCGCTGTACGATAATGAATTCGCCTTAGCAGTTCTGTCAAATTATAACCAAACCACAGTTAAAGGAGTTAACCAGCTGTCCCTCAACAGCCTCACCGGTACGTCATGAACATTACACCAGTAACGAATGACTCAAATACAGGTTTGTAAAATGGATTGTGCCAATAGTAAAATGATGGCCTTTTGAGTAATACAAACGGTAAAAAATTTCTGTAAAACTTCCTGTATAATGTTCATTGTTCAATGTATTATGTAATCATAATAGAATTGAATTATAATATAATTATATCAAAGTTTTTTTTTTTTCTGCTCAAGAAATTCTGAGCGGTGGTGTGAAGTTCGCCAACAACCTTTTCTTATGCAACGTGGAGACCATCCAGTGGGCTGACATTTTAAACCTGAAGAGCAATCGTGTACCCAAAATAATCGAACATCGAACCATTACAAAAGATCTCTGTAAGCAGATCCCTTACATGTTGAAATGTAACTTATATTGTTTATTTATTTCAATGTTTTCTTAATTTTCTCCTGTTTTTGTTACAGGTAAGAAGTGTGACCAAAGCTGTTATAATGGCTCATGTTGGGCTCCTGGTCCTAAAAACTGCCAGACGTGTAAGTTATATAGATTTAGATCACTTTAATGATAATTGTAATTGTTTTTCTTTTATGATTCATAAATTTTACAATAAACTATTAAGATGACCAAATGACTGAAAAATGTAGACATTCTTTCTGATTCACCCATTAAATTACATCAGTTTTTCCCTATATATAAAAATCAGTGACACCTATGCTGTACTTTAATTATATCATTAACAATGTAAGAAATTTTGTTCGAATGTTTAGGGATGCAAGCACAAGACTTTTTTTACAACATTTTTCTATTAAGTGCTTTCTCTTTTTTTGGTGATTAGTGTTTAGTCTATGTTAGTCTAGATGTTTCCTCGTAACAAGCATTTTACAAATATTTTGTCTGACAATGCGGGGAATAAAAGAACATACTACTAAGGCAGACTTGAAACTAATGTAGGCACATAATTCTCAGTTTTATTCAGGAAATCTATTATTTTATCAATATAGTGTAATATATTCTCACATATGCTACATGGACAAATGAGGACATGTGACTCTGACATCTGTACAATTCTGTGCAGGTTTTCCACTAGATTATGTTATGTGACTGTGGGGATTTGTGTTAGTTACAATAACATTAATGACATCAGACAGTAATGTTGGGTGAAGAGGTCTGGGGTTCAGTCTGTGTTCCAGTTCAACCCAAATGTGTTCAGTGGGGTTGGGTCAAAGACAGAGCTCTGTCCACTTGTGGGACCTTGTGCACAGGGACATTGTCATGCTGGATCACATTTTCTTAGTTCTGCTAAGGAAATAACGTAATGCTACAACATACAAAGACATTTTAGACAACTAAATGCTTACAAGTCATTTTTGGTGTGTTTACAGTTACAAAGCTGACGTGTGCTGAGCAGTGCACCGGGAGGTGTAAAGGCCCCAAACCCAGTGACTGCTGTAACGAGCACTGTGCATCCGGCTGCACTGGCCCGAGACCTACAGACTGCCTGGTGAGGAAACACTTCACTGCCCATAAGTGGCTGGATTTATATTTTTTATCTGGTGTAGTTTGTATCACTGCTCACTGTGTGGTTTATTGGCTGGATTGACCTTTGAAAGACAGAGGAGGAAGCAGCACTTTATTTTTACCAGTGAAGAATTGAAAAAAATATACATAGTTGAAACTAATAGTTAACCTGTTAAATCAGGGACATTTAATAAATAGTTCTATGATACAGTGCCAAAATTACATTATTATTTTTCTTAGTAGTTTTTTAGTATCACTGTTTTAAAAAAAACAAAACGAAAAACAACCAGACTTGATGGTTGTGTTTCACAGTCTTTATAAATCAGACTAACATGACACGGGCCTGATACCTGGCCCTATGATAAAGTGTAAAGCTGATAATGTAATCTCTGACTGACTCGTCTCTAACACTTGTTCCCTGTTGACAATGTTTCTAAAAAGCTCCTTCTATCTTTATACCGGAAACATTTACTCTGTTGAGACTGCTGCATTGTTATGTGTACACTGTGGCTAAAGCTGGTGGTTTCGTGATTAAACATCGCTCAGTGGCGCAGTGCAGACGGCTCGGAGCACAGCTGGAGGAAGCGTAATCTCTGGGGCAGTGAAGACATGCTTGGTTATCAGAACAGTGTGTGTGTGTGTGTATGTGTGTGTGCGTTGCAGGCCTGCAAGGCTTTCAAGGATGAAGATACATGCAAAGATGCATGTCCTCCTCTCATGCTCTACAACCCCAACACACACCAGCTGGCCCCGAACCCGGATGGAAAGTATAACTTCGGGGCCACGTGTGTAAAGAAGTGTCCACGTAAGAGCTGCTTTCTTTAGTCAGATAAATTCAGTCAGGATGTGATGATTGTCAGTGGGGCGCTAGGCTCATTTTAGGAAGCTAAATATATGATTGTTGTCTAAATTGCTAGATTTTTAGAACCCTAGCAACACTTATTATTAAGACTAAGATCCCTTTCAATAACGTTGCCCAGTGACCAATTACCATTTCCTCCACTGACAAATTACTAATTACAATTTACCCCAAATGGTAATCACATTTTTCTGTTGTTTCCAACAACTAATCACTGATTATTGTTCCAAGTAAATAATACACAACCATTCTTCTCCCAATTACTAGTCATTATTTTTCGATGACTATTCACAGATCACCATTGTTTCTAAGGACCAGTCAAAGATCACAGTTGTTTCCCAAATGGCAAATCACCATACATAAATCTTAATCCTAATGATTGGGCACCGATCAACATTCTCACAACAACAAATCACTGATCACAAGCGACCCTACACCTAAAACTAATCAAACACAAGCAACACTGATCATTCTTTAAGATTGTTCCTGAAGACTAATCACTTTTAATTACACTGTTCAGAGTTTTCCTCCATGACTTACAATCTATCGATATAATCATCGATTATTTTTTTGAGTGACTTATCCAAAACCACTATTTCCCAATGAAAAATTACCAATAATTATTTTTCAATAACTCAATTTCTCCATCAACTCTTTTGTTTTTAATTTTTTTAATTTCCTTTGTTTTGTCCTATTTCTTTCTTTTTTCTGTCCTATTTTCTTTCTTTCTTTCTTTCTTTCTATCTTTCTTTCATTTTATTACTTTCTTTCGTATTTTTTTTTTCAAATTTTTGGGTGTGTTTTTTTTTTGGGGGTGTGGTTTGGTTTTTTTTTTTTTTTCAAATCCTCCTTTTTTTCTTTTTTTTTTTTTTTGTTTTTTTTTTTTTTTTTTTTTTTTTTATTTTTTTTTTTTTTTTTTTTTTTTTTGCCTTTTTTTTTTTTTTTTTTTTTTTTTTTTTTTTTTTTTTTTTTGTTTTTTTTTTTTTTTTTTTTTTCTTTTTTTTTTTTTTTTTCTTTTTTTGTTTTTGTGGTTTTTTTTTTTTTTTTTTTTGTTTTTTTTTTTTTTTTTTTTTGTGTTTTTTTTTGTATTAATTTTTGTTTTTTTTTTTTTATGTGGTTTTTTTTTTTTTTTTTTTTTTTTTTTTGTTTTTTTTTTTTTTTTTTTTTTTTTTTTTTTTTTTTTCTTCCTTTTGTTTTTTTTTTTTTTTTTTTTTTTTTTTTTTTTTTTTTTTCTTTTCTTTCTTTCTTTTTTCTGTCCTATTTTCTTTCTTTTTTTCTTTCTTTCTTTCCTTCTTTCTTTTTTTTTTTTTTCTTTTCTTTTTTTTTTCTTTCTTTCTTTCTTTATTTTTTCTTTTACCATTGTTTCTACCGATTAATTATTGATCAGCATTGTAATGACCGTCATCCACAATGAAAAATTCCTTTGACTTTATTTTTTAAATATTTAAAGACTTCTTTCTACTTACTTCTTAGTAACAATATTAAGCACACGTTAGCTACCCAACATTTCTCGCAATAATGTCACACAAAAGTTGTTTTCACAGCTGTCACACAATTTTCTTATTATTGTTGACCTCGTGATTAGCGGTCACTATCCTAAACTACAGCTGAGAGAATCTTTAGCATCCTCAGAATTCACTCTCAGCATTTTCTTGACAATAAAAACAGCCAGACTCTCAGGCACCCATTAAAACGAGGTTTAAATTCCACATCAAATTTGCAAACAAAAAAAAAAATATATATTTTTGGTCGTCTTTTAGTTTCAACCAATTGTGGTCCACTGTGTCACAAGGAACTTTAGATGACCAGGTTTAACCCATTATATTCCTCGAAACCTTATTCATTTACATACACAAACTTCTATATGAACATCACTGATCTGTTTATGTTCACAGCATTTGGAACATATCCAACTCCCAAAGTGCTTTAGTTAGTTTCCATTGGTTACTGAATGATCTGTTGCAGTTACTAAATTATAGTAATGTAAAAAGGATTGAGGATCAAGGAGGAGTTTTGAAAAATTTAACAAAAAAAAATTTTAAGAGAAAAACTCAGTTCAAAGACAAATTCGAGAAAGTCTATTGTGTCAAATGAACTGAAATATTTGAAACCATTCATTTGTGTTAAATGACAAATGTCAAATGATGCACAATAATGTCAATGTTAATAAATAATAAACTGTAGTAAATTTTGATAGCTTAAGAAATACATCATGAGTTATAGTACTTAAATACTGAGATCACAGTATATATCTGGTGAAATGTGAATAGTTTTTTTATTTAAAGTGATTTCTTGGACATTAGGAGACAAATAAACAATTGGTAGTGGTAAGATTAAAAAATGCATCAATAATAAATTAAATAGTAATAAATTTGTATTTTGATTGATTTAAAATAACGTTCTGTTATACTGTCAGGAAGCATGAAAAACATGGCCTTTTTTGTGTGTGTGTGTGTGTGTGTGTATGTGTGTGTCAGAGCATTATAGTTAAAGTGTGCTAGTTTGTAACCAAAGCAAAGACAATGATTGAATCTCGAGTCGTGAGCGTGCATTCATATTCCTGACGCTTCTGGCTTCTGAGTAACGTAAGAAAGAATTGTGCAGTTGTTTTAGCTATTAATATTTTTTTGTTGTCATTTACAGATAACTATGTAGTCACAGACCATGGGGCGTGTGTCCGGGCGTGCAGTCCTGGAACTTACGAAGTAGATGAGGACGGAGTCAGGAAGTGTAAGAAGTGTGACGGTCTGTGTCCTAAAGGTAATGCACAGCAGGAAGGCTGAATCCAATCTCACAGATATCTGAACACACAGCTCTGTTTAGTTCTAGAATTTCATTGGTCAGTGGGTATTGATCGTCTACCTTCCTTCCTTCCCTCCTTCCTTCCTTTCTTTCTTTCTTTCTTTTGTTCCTTTCTTCCTTTCTTTCTTTCTTTCTTTCTTTCTTTCTTTTTTTTTTGTTCTTTTTTCTTTCTTCCTTCCTTCCTTCCTTCCTTCCTTCCTTCCTTTCTTTCTTCCTTTCTTTCTTTCTTTCTTTCTTTCTTTTTTGTTTTTCTTCTTTCTCTTTCTTTTCTTTCTTTCTTTCTTTCTTTCTTCCTTCCTTTGCCAGATGTGAA
The DNA here is from genome assembly GCA_005784505.1 of Bagarius yarrelli. NCBI lineage: Eukaryota > Metazoa > Chordata > Actinopteri > Siluriformes > Sisoridae > Bagarius > Bagarius yarrelli. The sequence continues at coordinate 157,257 of VCAZ01000175.1, read as the reverse complement.
ATCTCGATAGTGATCACCTCACTTCCCTATGAGCCTATGTTAAATAAATACTTTGTTATTTTGCTTAACTACCTTTAAAAACACACCTCTCATGTTTTTAGTCTGCTCTGGACTGAGAGAAGGGCATCTTACTCACGTCATGTCCATCAATGCCACCAACATCGATTCATTCGAGAACTGCACGACTATTAACGGAGACGTCTCCATCCTGACGACAACCTTCCTGGGGTGAGTTGAAACAGACATTGAGTTTTAGTCTTAGAAAGAGGCATTTCTGTGTCTTTAAGCAAAACCTCCAATTATTCTAACAACGATTCATTTGTGTTTTTTCAGAGTGAGTTTAAAACAATTTTAAAAAATGTAAAATGTGACTAAAACTTAATGTTTTTCTTGTTTCTTTTGCTCAATTCCTGTAACCGATTCCTCTGCAGAGGGATAGCGATGAAGGGACAGCTGATACTGCGAAGTAAATCATGAACAAATTTATGATTATGCTTTTATTTTTTTAATTTCAGGGATAAATTTACTAACACTCCCCCGCTGGATCCTGCCAGACTCAACGTTTTCAAAACAGTTAAAGAAATCACAGGTTAGTGCGACTCGCTATGGCCAGAGCCGTGTAGAGATAGAGCTGCGACAACTCAGTTTACTCCACTGGACTGTTTTTTTTAATGCACCCTATTAAAACAATTAACTGATCACATGCGTCTGTTTATTTTTTGCAGAACGAAACAATACAATGTATAATTGATTTTATACGGCAATAAATACTTACTAGTGTCTGGGGATATAATTACAGCTATAAATATTTAAGAGACATTTTGTAAACATTTTATACATTTTAAAACTGACACTAAAATATTTCAGAGACAAAATGATCAAATGTGAAATAACACTAAGCATAACATTTACTGTAATCAACCCAAATTGATTGGCTTAACCCAAATTAACCCAATCACGCCGGATATGACGTAAAAATATGCTTTGAGTGATATTAAAGACGTGATAACTAACATTGTTGAATAATGTAAGTTCTTTTGAATAGTTTAAAAAAATCGCCTGATGTTCTTTTGTTCTAAGGAACATTACTATCCGTTCTGTTAGACTGAGATTACAAAGATGTGTTTTTTAAAAACTAAGGGCGGGGCTATACAATGCCTGACATGAGGCTCCTCCCATTGCAAAAGGGCTTAAATGATATTTTGTTGTGATGTTTTACAGGTTTCATTAGTAGTAGAACTAAGCAGTTTGGTATAAAAAAGAGACATTATAATAAATCTGAAGTCCAAAACTTAATTCTGCAATATTTCAGTATGTTTTATAAAAGACACATGTTTAATTGTGACAGATTTGCCAGAATTTTACTAACAAAGACAACAGCAAGCATTTATTTTTTTTAACTTCAGTCTTTAAAGTGTATCTATGTGTGTTTATTTTTTTAGGCACTTTGCTGATTCAGTACTGGACACCTGAAATGCCGTCTCTCAGCCCCTTTGAAAACCTGGAGGTGATCCGTGGACGAATCAAATACCAGTAAGCTTTAAGGAAATAAACAAAAATGCAGATTTCTTTTCAGTTTGTGTAAGAATTAGTTTGCTTTGATTAAAGTTTCATTGGCTTTTGTCTTTGTTCTGTAGAGGAACTGTGAGTTTGGGGGTCAGCGGAACTCATATAACACACCTGGGCCTGCGTGCTCTTCGAGAGATCAGCGACGGAGATGTGGCCATCACACACAATCCTGAGCTGTGCTACAACAGTCCGGACCACTGGAGCCGGCTGTTTAAATCTGATGGGCAGCAGGTCCGACCTATGCAGAACGCAGACACCGCCACTTGTGGTACTAAAGCCCCCTCACACCGCTGATGATTATGCTACCTTTCAGCTCTTACTCGATTTTACATTATTTAATCTAAGTAGTGTAAATATCTATCTATCTATCTATCTATCTATCTATCTATCTATCTATCTATCTATCTATCTATCTATCTATCTGTCTATTCATTCACCCATCAATCTACATATCTTTCTCTATTTACAGTATCCATTCATCCATCCATCCATCTGTTTTTCTATCTATCACTCTTTCTCTCTTCTTTACTTCCTTTCTTTTCTCTTTATACCATCCTCTTTTGCTCTTTATTGCCCTTCTTCTACACTTCCTTGCTCTCTTCCTTCCTCTTTTCTTTTCGTTTTTTCTTCCTTCCTTTCTTCCCTCCTTCCTTCCTTTCTTCCCTCCTTCCTTCCTTCCTTCCTTCCTTCCTTCCTTCCTTCCTTCAGGTCGTAGTCTCTCCTTATTGCATAATAATACTTTGGCCATTTTACATTTGTATTTATTCATGATTTATTCATGTTCTCTGTTTCCTGCAGTAGCACAGAACAGCACCTGTGATAAGATGTGTACTTCTGAAGGCTGCTGGGGACCAGGACCCACCATGTGTTTTATCTGCATGAGCAACAGACGCAAGAAGAGCTGCGTGGCTTCCTGTAACCTCCTGGAGGGGTGAGTCAGACCTGCAGTGCTCTATCACCCACTACAGCGTTAGGATAAGAGAGAAATCAGTTTTATATTTTGAACTCAAATCACAGGTCCAGTTCATCCTCTCGTAGCACAGATTACCTCTGATTTGTGCTTTTGCATAATTCGAATGAAGCTGTAATTAAGACGTTCTGTTCTGAAGCACTAATTCATATGTGTCTGAGGAATCTTGCAAAACGTTCAGTAACTTCATCTGTAGTCAGTGAAGTACACGCTGTAACTCTGATTACACAACAACAACATCATGAAATGTATCTCTATCAACAGACAGCCACGAGAAAGTGAGGTCAATAAAACGTGTCTGGAGTGTGATCCCGAGTGCAAGCCTCTGAACTGGACTCTGACCTGCAGTGGGCCTGTGAGTGGGATAAAGAACACAACAGCACAATAAAACACAACAAAAATACCTAAACAAAAAAAAACATCAAAACAACAACAACTTAACACCACAAAATCAGTACAATTAACAAACACATTAACAAAACAACAACACAAAAACAACAGTACAACATCAATACCACAACAAGACAACAGTAGCCTAACAAATCACAACAACTGTGCGGATTGTACTGTCAAGTACTGACAAGCAATTAGTGTGGAGAACCCAAGTGCAGCTTTATTTAACATAAAATGTCGGCCATCTTGGACAGAGACGCTGACTTGTCCTGTGAGCAGGTTCTAGCTTTGCAGGCATGAGGTGCACAAGCTCTGGCTTGACAGGTACGAGGTAAACAGGCTTTGGCTTGACATGTCTGAGGTGAACAGGCTTTGGCCTGACAGGTATGAGGTAAACAGGCTCTGGCTTGACAGGTATAAGGTATACAGGCTCTGGCTTGACAGGTACAAGGTAAACAGGCTTTGGTGTGACAGGTACGAGATGAACAGGCTTTGGCTTGACAGGTATAAGGTGATCAGGTTCTGGCTTGACAGGTATGAGGTAAACAGGCTATGGCTTGACAGGTACGAGGTAAAAGGTTCTAGCTTCACAGGCATGAGGTGAGTAGCAACAAGGCATAGTCCATGTATTCGGCGAGGCGTCCTTAGCCTGAGTGAGTCCTTTAATCATCTCCACAAATGTACTTCAGAGTCATATATTTAAATTCAACCTGGTCACAAAGTCTATTAAAAGCAAGCAAATAATCCTCAATGGCGAGTGCCGAAGGCAAAGGAGGCAAGTAACTGTTGGGTTAATCTTTTGACCTTCTGTAACAGATCCACCAACAAGCAAGTAGTATAGAGAACCAAAGTACAGTTTTATTTAACATAAAACTGTGACAAAAACAATAAAAAAGGCTAAGCTAGGCTAGGCTAGGCTAGGCTGGACTAGGCATGACTAGACATGACTTTACCACAGACATAGACTCACCAGACAGTGGTACAAGTAAGAAAATACAAGGCCAAGGACAAAGGAAACAAGAGGGCTATATATATACATAACAACGCAAAACACATAGCATAAACCAACCAATAAAAACATGACAAACAGACAGGAGAATCAGATGACAAAACCAGGAACCTACTAACAATAGAGATTGTGTCAAAGCAACTTTACAGAATTAAATAAGAGAAAGGTGTGTTGATACCCAGACAATAGGAAACACTTTGTCTTTACTTTTTTCTTTCATTTGTTTTTTCTTTTTTTCTCATGCTACTTGTATTTACACGAGTACTTGATCACGTTAGTTGAGTGTAAATCAGTTTGTAGAAGGTGTAATGTTGTGAAGGTGAAACAGTCTGTGTTTGGGTTCTCAGGGTCCTGACATGTGTGTGGATTGTGTTAACTACAAAGACGGGCCACACTGTGTGTCGCGCTGCCCGCAGGGGGTCCCGGGGGAGAAGGACACATTGGTGTGGAAATACCCCGACAGCATGCGTGTGTGCCAGCTCTGTCACCCCAACTGCACCCAGGGGTAGGAGCTCGTGCTCATCTCATAATAGTGACATTAGATCAGATGTGATTTTCCCTTGTTCCTCTTTCCTGTAACTTGTGTGTTTTTTTCATGACTTAATTTTTTAGATGCACAGGACCAAAACTTCAAGACTGCAAAGGAACAAGGTAAGAATAGGATTTTTAAAATATTTATTATACACATGTATATGTAACTATAAATATATGTATAAAATGAGCTCTTTAATTCCTTCAGCGACACAAGCACCTCAATCATTGCTGCCAGTGTGGTTGGAGGACTTCTGGGGTTTGTTATCATCTGCCTGGCCATAGCCGTGGCGATCAGGAGACGGAAAATCAAGAGAAAGAGAACACTGCGCAGATTACTGCACGAGAGAGAGGTGCATTTTTTTGTGAGAAGTGTTGTGTTGCCACTTTCAGAGGTTTTGTTGTGTACCATTTTTTAGATACTGAGGATTCAGATTTTCGGAAATACTACTTGAGATTTTTAATAGAGCCTTAAATAGTACACCGTTAGATTCTTCTTCGGATTGTCATGTTGATTGATGAAAACAGTGCAGAGTTCGTGTAGGTTTCACTACAGGTGCATCCCAAATGTTAATTCCTGCTCATGTCACAGACGGGGTTGCACTACCAGGCGATAATGCTGGATGAAAAAACATGAGTGTAAAGTCTCATTACATTTGCTTGACATCATTAAAATCAACAAAATAACAGTACTAAAAGCATTTAGGACGAAACAACACATAATGCATAGTATGTCATTTGGGACGCAGCCTATACTAACCAATTAATTAATGTCTAGTTTTAATATTTAGCTGGAATCGTAAGTGTATGCTTTTATATAATAATATTCTAATAGATAATATAGATCGTACATGATGTGATAACACAGACAGCAAATTATCTCACAAGGAAGTGTGTTTTAAACTAGAGTAAAATAAAACACACACGTCAAGTGTGCTTTTTTTAAACGTCACTCATCTTGCTAGAAAGCTTGATATATATCTTTAAGGCCTTTTTTAAAGCATGCGGTTTCTGTGTAAATACCTGGTGTGGATCAGATAAGGTTTAATTGTGAAGGAAGCATTGTTACTCCGTACACTGTTGTCTGGAGCAGGTTGAGAAATAGGACACGAGCTCGTCTGTCTTCACAAAGACATGCGTTGTGTCATTCATCATGGGAGAGGAAGCGGCACATCAAGACAGGATGTTTTCCTCACTGAAGATGTAAAGTGTGTAGTTTCCTAACAGGACGCTCGTGTGTTTGTGTGTTCTCAGTTAGTGGAGCCTCTCACTCCCAGCGGAGAAGCTCCGAACCAGGCGCTGCTACGCGTCCTCAAAGAGACAGAGTTCAAGAAGATCAAAGTGCTCGGCTCCGGAGCTTTCGGCACAGTTTATAAGGTGACTAACCTTTTTTTTCCAAGATCACAGGACCTGAATGCAATACAGGACAAATCTTTTGAGAAGACTTTTGAGATATGCTGTTTCTTTAAGAAAATGTATATGATATCTACATCTTTTACAGTAAAAACAGATATATCACTTATATGTTATTATAACATGACTTTTTACCAGGAACATTTTACCAAGCAGTTTATTTAGCTATTTTTATTTCAGTTGTTTTGGTTTTAATTCTGGTCTTAATTCTGATTGGTCAGTTAAACACTATTAATGTAACTTTAACTATAAACAGATCAATTACACAAAGCATCATTCTGTAATTTAAAGGAACATATTAAAATTAATAGCTAGTCAGTCACTGCGGTATAAAAGGAATAAAATATAGCAGGGAAAAACAATAATAAATTTAAATTGCGGCTTTATTGTCAATGGCTTTATTGCATGTTAACGCTGTTTATATGTCCAGAAAATTTTTAGATGAAGTTAAATCAAGTGTCTTGATGCAGGGTTTATGGGTCCCTGAAGGAGAAGACGTGAAGATTCCTGTCGCCATTAAGGTTTTGCGAGAGGCCACACTGCAGAAAGCTAACAAGGAGATCCTGGATGTGAGTTTATTTTTATATTCGTGAACTTTGTGTGTCTTTGACTGTGGTGAAAATCAGTGCTAGAATATCATACAGCACATTTACTTCCCTCTAATTAGACATAGGAAGATAGAGTGCTAAACAAAGGTTTGTGGTATCTAAATCACTACTGTACACCACACCAGCACACATACAGCAAATATGTGTGTCTATACAGACAGTTGTCACAAATGTCTTTGTATGTTGTAACATTCTGTTATTACGTCACTTCAAACACTGTTTCAGCATGACAATGTACCTATCCACGAAACCTCTAAGCTCCATGAAGACATGCTGTGTTCTGGTTGGAGTCCTGAATCTAACTCAACCCCAATCAACACCTTTGGGATGAACCGGAACACAGACTGCACCCCAGACCTCCTTACCCAACATCACTGTCTGATCTCATTAATACTATTGTAACTGAATGAACACAAATCTCCACAGTCACATGACACAATCGAGCGAAAAACCTTTCCATTAGTGTGAAGGTCATTATAGGGGGAAGAGTGAGACTACATCTGGAATAGAATGTTTGAAATTACATTTGGATGTGAGAGTGAGATGTCCCAATACTTTTGGCCATGTAATGTATTTTATATTAAAAATAAAACTAAGGAAGCTTGCGTTAGAAGTTATTCTCAGAAAAAGTATTTTATGGGAGTATTTTATGGGAGTTCTGCTTCATCTGCTGGTCCTTGAACTTCAGAGGCGGTAAGGTCCTCCTAACGATTAAAAAGAATGAATATTAGTTTCAAAGAAATTCCGCTTTGAGTAAGAGGATGTGTTTTTAGCGATAGCCTGGATGGCAGGGTAACTCTGGAGATAAGGGCGATATGTAAACATGGCGGCCTTTGGTTAGGCTGGAGTGTGACAGAGAACAGACCTACAGAAATATAAAGTTCTGTGGTCCACACTATTGCCTCCCAGATATCTGAAGAGGAAGAAAGAGCAGTATTTTTATTGGATGTGTATAAAATCTTTTTCAAAAAGTGATTGTCTCTACGGCTAATGCAGATTATTTTATTTCTGTATTTGTCCTCGTGCCTTTTGCTTAATCTGCATTTCAGCACGATGCCGCTATTACTCTCACACACACAGCCTTACATGTTATGTGTTACCGTCCCAGATATAAGCAGGTAGCTACAGTTTGCTGTAATTTTTATTGGCGAGCGTTTCTGTGCTTTCAGGAGGCCTTTGTGATGGCCAGTGTAGAACACCCGCATGTATGCCGCCTGCTGGGCATCTGCTTGACATCCAACGTCAGCTGGTGACCCAGCTCATGCCCTATGGCTGCCTGCTCGACTACGTCAGGGCGAACAAGGACAACATCGGCTCGCAGCACCTGCTCAACTGGTGTGTGCAGATTGCTAAGGTACGAAGAAGAGCCTCCATCTTGGCTAAGTGCCATTCTGAAAAAGACCAGAGTCTGACCAAAACCAATTAGCACTTACAGTAGGGTGCAGAAGCCTGAGTCAAGCACACACACCTGTCCACTTTTTTTATTACTGGGGTTTAGTCTGTTATTATAGAGAGCAAAATTTTTATAACCCAGAAAAAAGACAGTTTTCATATACAGCAGTGCCTTGACTTACGAGTTTAATTCGTTCTGTGACGTAGCTCCTAACTCAAATTACTTGTATGTCAAATCAATTTTCCCATTGAAATGAATTGAAATGCCAATTATTCGTTCCGGGTCCCCAAATAAACAAAGCTATATTTTTAATATACATATTAAAAATATATTTATAAATGTCAAATGTTGTATAAAAACAATACAATAGCATGTACTGCAATAAACTGTACTTAATAGTTTGCCTAAACACTTTAGTATAATAAAATAAAGGATAAAAGCAGTCCAAAATGTTCTGAAATGGTTTATTCGGTATCTGTATGTCTTTGCAACTTTCTTCCTGTCCCACACTCTTGCGCGCATGCACTCTCACCAAACTATGGTAAGCCCCGAGGGGAAAAATGCATTCACCCACACACACAGAACGAGTTCTTAAAACAAACAAACTAAGTTACCCCCATACCAGTGTTTACCGCGTTTAAACACCCGTATATAAACAGTTTAGTTGTCTGACGAATTTTCGTGGAGTGAAAGATACAAGCTCAATTAATACCCTATATAATCATAACCCGTGAACTTTATTGTGGGTTCAATTTCCAGCACCACCAAATTGCCACTGCTGGGCCCCTGAACAAGATTAGATCAGATAAAAAAAAACAATTAAAAGCCAAACTTGTAAACACTATAAACGTTTTTATGATTATTTGTGTAGTTATTTGTCTTTTATTCTTTATATCTTTATCATAATATAACCCTAATATTATTTAAGGCTTTTCTATAATATTTTTTCCCAGCACTTTATAGGAAAGATATAAATTTCAGGACTTGATTTGATCCTAGTTAAGGAACTCTTTTGCCTTTTTGCCTTTTTGATTTAAAAAAACATAGCTGTGTTGCATTAAATACCAAAAAAAAAAAGTCATATTTTACCAAGAAATCCATCCTGCATCTCGAACAACTGCGCTTTAAGCTTTATTCCATCAGTCCATGAGGAGTCATTAAAAAAAATGATCAACGCAGCAGTTTTCTTTATCATCACCACAGGATCTGGCATCTGTCATCTCGCTCTGAATGTCTATCTCACGCTGATGGGCTGAGCTAAACCCTACAGCAAGGAGGATGAAACTGTTCGTCAGCATTTGTCAGAGTTCCTGATGGTTGTGGAAAAGAATTTGATTTCCCCTGTGCTTTAAATATCAAATTTAAAAAAAATAAATTGCAAGGAGATGGACTACGCATGTTAGATGCCTCATTCCATTTTCAAATTTCTAATTTATTCTGCATTATACAGCCATAAATATTAATTCACAGTTCATCAATCATCAGGATGTAATGACTGAACATTTGATTCTAAAATATTCATTAGAAAGAAAACCTTCTGTTCACCATCTCTTGCATTTATTTAACATTTCTTTAAAGAATGTTGGTTTTGCTGCTTGTTTCAGGGGATGAACTACTTGGAAGAGCGCCACCTGGTGCACAGGGATTTAGCTGCACGCAACGTTCTGGTAAAAACTCCTCAGCATGTGAGGATCACCGATTTCGGCTTGGCCAAACTCCTCAGCGCCGATGAGAAGGCATACCATGCAGACGGAGGAAAGGTGAGTGCGAACAGTCCTGAGAGACGAAGTGAGAGAATGTGATGAAATAACATTCAGTCACAGATATCCTTTACTACATTTTATCTTTAGTTAATTCCCCCTGCAGTATCTTCTTTATCAATTACTGCAAATGCTCATGTATACTTAAATCTCTGAAACTACATTTCATCTTCGAAATACGATCAATTAAGCAGTCATTTTTTAGCGTTAAAATCTTAGAAATGTCTTGGCTAGATAGTTAAATGGTTCAAGTGTGGATTTTACTTGTGCTGGGAATTGAACCCATGATTGTCTGGCACATGAACGCCGCCTAAACTTATAGGAAATTATATCAATTGTATAAATGGCTATACAGGTTGTTACAGGTTGTCTGTGTAATTACACTTCAGCTTACCGTTAATTAATCTTAAGCATGTGTTCTCACTGTTAAGGTGCCGATAAAATGGATGGCGCTTGAGTCCATCCTTCATCGGACCTACACGCATCAAAGTGACGTATGGAGTTATGGTGAGAATAACATCCTCTGATCAGTAGTCCTCACACCTTAACCACTGAGCTAGTTCTAACCATGCTTTTCGTTTTACTTCAATGCCGGTACCTTTGCAGGTGTGACAATCTGGGAACTGATGACATTCGGGACGAAGCCTTATGATGGAATTCCAGCCAGTGAAATCGCTGGGGTCCTGGAGAAAGGAGAGAGACTCCCTCAGCCACCGATCTGCACTATCGATGTCTACATGATCATGGTCAAATGTAAGTGTTAAAGGTTTGGAGTGTGTTTTTTCACCTGTGGCAGTGATGATGGATATGATTGGCTGATCATGATTTGGAAATGTAATTACATCCTATTAAGTATTTAGTAGTGTACAAAAATAAAGTAACATTAATATCAATACTAGCTGCAGTGGGCAGCTATTGTAAACTGAATACAGATATTTTATTTCATTTTTTCACTTTATTTTAGGCTGGATGATTGATGCCGACAGCAGACCGAAATTCAGAGAGCTCATCGCAGAGTTTTCCAAGATGGCACGGGATCCAAAACGCTACCTGGTCATTCAGGTGAGCTGCCTTTCTTCAGTTGTGCATTTAGATTAGTTGAATAAGGTTATCCATTTGATTAGAATTTGCAGATAGATAGATGGATGGATGGATGTATGGATGGATACATGGATGGTTTGGTGTAAACATGTGTCCTTTATTTTTTTCATGCAGGGTGATGAGCGGATGCACCTGCCCAGTCCAACAGACTCCAGATTCTACCGCAGTCTAATGAGCGGGGTGGACATGGATGAGGCCGTGGATGCAGATGAGTATTTATTGCCCAACCATGGCTTTTTCAGCAGCCCGAGCACGTCTCGAACACAACTGCTGCACTCTGTGGTATGAACACACACAAACATACACATACAGTACGCAAATACACACACATGCAGATACTTATAGCAGACTCAACTCAAGCACAAGCATTTTTGTGGTTAATGTGGCTTATGGTAGATGTGTATATAAACTGTGTATAATATTTTAAAGATACAACATACTTTATAGTTATAAAGCACATCATACCATGTTGCCAGGTAGTAACAATATCAGACACTTCAGAGTAATAACAACACAACACTCATATGAGCGCTCTACTTTGCGCTCCTGCTTAAGAAATCGATCTGCTACCTGGCCTCTTTTCTTCTAGCCCAACTTTACTTTTCCGCCTGTTTCCTGTTCGCTCATGTGCTGTCGTCCCCGCACCCCCGCTTCCTCCCAGGTGCCTGCTGATTAATGAGGGCTGTGCACTGAAAGAATCGCACAAACGGTCTCGTCGTGTTTTGGCTTCTGGCCCGTTGCAGAGTGCTCGCTCGCTAAACTCCCTCCAGCCTTTCAAGTGTGATTGCCTTTGCAGGCAAAGCGTCTTGTTCAGAAACATTTGGCTGAAAGGGAAAAATGAGACCCTGTGTGAAGTCTGGGTTTATATTAAACTATAGCCATTTATGGGCTGGATTTCGACTTCACACATGGTAGCCCATTGAACTCATTTGTTAACTTTTTTAGACGAGTGGGGTTTTTTTTTAAAAGATAACTTCTCCTAGAAAGACAGAGACCCCCATGAAGTTTTTTTTTCAATATACAGGAAATAAGATTTGTCTCCATTCAGTATTCGCACGTAATGCGAAGCTGAGTCCAAAAGACAAGCTATTATCTTGTCATCAGTCATTCATCAATGTGAAGCCTGGCCAAGAACAAAAGGAGACGTCGACAGAGCTATTCGACTGCTAACAAAGAGTACAGTTCGAAATATACATTCTAACAGACTTCGCCTTGATCCAAATGATGCATGAACATCACGTCAATTAGATTGCACAGTGATAACGGGAACAATAACGAGGTGGTGTGAAGACAGGAAATAGGATTCCAGTGAAATAAATGAAATGATAGAGATTATGTCTGGAGATGTAAAGCCGATATTAGACCTTGAATGTGTGTGGGCTCAGGGACGGAAGCTTAGCTTAGAAAAACAGGGAATAAAATAAAAATCTTAGCTGTCCGGAGAAACAAAAAAACAAATGAGAGCTTTTTAAAATGATACTTTTACATTTTTATGCCAAGAAAAACAAGAAGTAAAGGGAAAGAAGAGCTTCCTGTGTTCACACTGAAGCCTGCAAGCCTTCAGGCAAAAGACGCTTTAAAAGTGTTTGTATAACTAAGATGAATTATTTTACTGCTGCCACACCCATATTCAGGAAATAAGAGTCGGTTGAAGAAAAGAAGAGAGAGGAGAAGGAAGAATGGAAAAGGAAGACATAAATAATTTTTAAAAAATCAATAAAATAATAACCATAAAAATGTCAAGTTATCAACAAGAAATACTGAAAAAATAGGAAAAACATTTTTTTAAATATATAAGCAAAATGAAATACAGTTTGATAGACTGATAGAAAGAATAAAATTAACAAAACAAGGAAATAAAAATCCACTAGACATCTGGTCATGTGACCTAAAGCAGGTTAATACACAGTGTTCTAAATTCGGTAATAAAACTTAATAACAGTTCTGTAACTTTCTCTGCTGAAAAAAATAATACTTTTTAACCTTCTTGTTAAAATGGTCATGTTCTTCCTGTTTCAGAGCCTGAACAGCAGCATCGGGTCATGCCACAACAGGAACGGGGTGAGTGAGTTCTATTAAAAAAAAAATTTAAAAAAAAAGCCCATGAGCGGTTTTTATGTAGCCAGATGTGGACATTTTTTGTGCTGTACTGTGTAATGCTAGCAGCGCTTCACATCAAATTTATTGATTAGACTTCCAAACAGCAGTCACTGCATCTGTAAGGAGATTAAGCATTTTCGGTTAGGTGGGCTTACAAGTATGTGGTGGAAAGGGGGTAAAAGTTATCTGGAAGCATAGTTTACAGATTTTTTTTTTTACGTTTGTTAATCTGAAGATATCTAGCTAGCTTTGGTTTGTCAGCAACTTTGCTGTGTTAAAACTCTTGTACATTTGAAGTAGCGATAAACCGATATGGATTTTTTTACAACCGAAACTGATGCTGATTATTTGCATGTTTATGTGAGCGATAATCGACAAACTAAATTTATTATTACACTTTTGTTGTTTTACTTAAATACATTACATCGACTTATTTCTAAAGAGTTTTTTTAATAATATTTAAAAGCAGTCTTGCAAGTAATTCTCATAACATATTAATCGATGGATCAGATACTACAAAACTAATGATAAAAAAAACCTAAATATCAGGAAGAATATCAGTAAAATCAATTATTGTTTCGATCCTTAGATTCTAACTAACACATACTTCTATAAAACAACACAACATTTAAATTTTTAGCATTTGTCAGACAGCCTTATTCATAGCAACTTACATTTATACAATTGAGCAATTAGGGGTTAAGGACCTTGCACAGGGGCCCAGTAGTGGCAACTTTGTGTTGCTGGGAATCAAACCCTGATCTTCCAATCAGCAGTCCAACACCTTAACCACTGAGTTACCACAGTCACCAACAGGTAATCACTAGTAAGTTACATAAAGTTTAATACCTGCTGAATATTCAGGAGCAGTTTGAGTTGGGTGTGCAATAATGTTATTTAATCCTCAGACATTTGTTGCTCAGGAGAAACCTTTGTGCTCTGTATTGCTTAAGTAAAGTTGTCCTCAGTGTCACCATGCACAAAATATCTGTTTCATAGCATTAGTTTTGCAGGTAACACCGAATACAAGTGAGTAACACTACTGTGTTTGTTTCAGGCTCTTGTACCGCTGCGTGAGAACAGCATCATGCTGCGCTACATCCCCGACCCCACAGAACGCTTCCTGGATGGAGATTTCCAGCCTGCCCCAGGTAAGACAAGGTTCAGGGATATCACGGCTCAACCTGCTTCATCAGTCAGGGCTTTGTGGTCAGACAAAGTGGTTCAGCTACTTCCTTATTACTGAATATCTGTCAGACAGATGCATGATGTCATCGCATTTATTTAATGATGGCGCTGTGAATCATGTCATTTACGCACGTCTGCATTTCCTAATAGTGTTCAGATCCCACTATAACATTATTGCAGTGGCAAGCGGTACCTGTTACTTGCTCCAAACCTCTAAACTACAACGGCAACTGTGCCACATACATCATCTAAAGCAGTTCAAAATCAGTATTTACTGAATAACATGACAAAATTATAACAAAGTGTAAATAAAATACATCATACATTCAAAAGCTGTAAGCCAGCGTTACCACTCGCAGGCTGACACAAGCTAGTTATCTTCGGGGTTAGCAGACCTCTCCTCACTTTTTCTAGCAAGCTGCCAATGCTAATATATTTTAAGTTACATGAGCAGCACTACTGATTCTGAAGGCTCTGGGCAGAGCCCATACTCGTTTTCATATACTATACTGTCTAGTATGAAATATGTGATTTGACTTAAATTTTTATTTAGAGGATGGGGACCTCTGCTGGTGGGGAGTTGAAATGTTGTGAATAGATACTTATGTCACGTGTGATTTTTTTACTAAGGCCTTTGATTTTGTCTCCAACTAGAATACATCAACCAGAATGGCAGCACTGTGGTCTCAGATATGTCCAACCCCATCTATCAGCACCCTGCACGCTCAGCCCTAGACGAGACTGAGGAGGACTACCTTAACTGCTTCAAAAACCCAGCCAGCATCACTTCTCCCAATGCCCCCGAGTACCTAAATACCTCCAACTCTCAACTGTTTTCTCCCCTCACATCCAGCCAGAAGCAGACAAATGGCCACGGCCACGGCTACATCGCGCAAAACAGCCTGGACAACCCTGACTACCAGCAGGACTTTTGTCCGGTGGGGGCTAAGCCGAACGGGCACTTCCCAGCGGCCCAGAACTCAGAGTACATGGGTGTGGAAGTGCACTAGCACCAAGTGATTGGACATTAAGAGGCAGAATGAGGTCATGCACTGTGATGCTTCGGTGGAGGCTCTGAACTGCCATGAACTTCTTAAGAAAATTTTATGTTTTAATGTTTCCTTGGACAGCTTTTGATGCTGTGTGTCAGCCACAACAGAATGTGAAGCAATTTCAGAATTTGATCCTGTTTCGTACGTCTTGTATCATTCGACTTCTAGCTTGCAATTTTTTTGTTCTGAGTGTGAAATCACTTGAGAAATGCAACACAGGAGCACATCTGGGGACTAAGAGAGGAGATTGAGATGGATATTTCTTGCAGGAAGTCAGTACAGAGGAAAATATTACTAGAAAAAACTCACATAGCTATGGTTACTATTACTTAATAACTGATATTTTTTTCCATTTAGCTCTCATTACATGCTATTCCACACACCCAAACTCCCAGATACCCACGATTGGCTAATGTTACTGTGACTGACAGAAAAGTCAGAGTAAGCCCCTCACACTCTGCAATCTTCTTTTCTGCTCTTCTGGACAAAAATCTTACAGCAGAAGTGCTGAATCTTTTCTGTAGCCTTTATTTTAGTTTTTTTTTCTGTCAGACGAGACTTGAAGTAGCAAGATAAATTTACTTCTGGAAAGAAACAACGTTTCCTGTTTAGATACATTTTTCTGATTAAATGTTTAAGGTTGTTTACTAACCAGAAAAGACTGGACTGTTGTGTTTCTGCAGATAAGGCAGTGATTTATTATATATATATATATATATATATATATATATATATATATATATATATATATATATATATATGTATATATAATTTTGTCCGGAATTGAGCAGGTTTGAATAAAAAGGCTAAACTAATATTTCTCATTTGACAAAACTAAATCCCACAGCAGAACACAAGTTTTAAGCAAATGAGAAAAAAAAGCTTTTGTACCAGAACCCCACTGAGATGCCACCTTTCTTTTGAATGCTCCCCGAATCAAACTGTCTCCTATATGAAAAAACAAATGTTTAAGAAGAGAAGGATTAGAAGTAGGACACCTGGAGGAAAAGTCTTTCCTTGGTTCAAACTCTAGACAGCAGAAAGAACCTGACCAATGCGATCGGTACGCTCCGAACCGGAGGTTTTCTGTTCACTGCAGTATGTTAATCATACATAATACATCATACCTGTACAGTCACAAGTGTATCTTTCTCTGTCTGATGTGTACATCAGTTCCACTGTTGCACTCGTTCAAAATGTTTCTTTCGAAAGATTGTTGGAAAATATATTACAAATGGTTGTGCTCTGGGAAAATGTGAAAAGAGACATATGATAGTGTACAGTAAGGTTGATAAATATTCTTCTGTTGGGATAAATCTTTCTTCCGTCTCATCTTTTGTGTTAAATAATAGTTATTGTTAAAACATTGCTCTGTGAAGTTTCCGTGTATGCCCTCTTCACTATCATTATTACTTTTAAAAAGTAAAGTAAATAAAGTGTGTGCTTTGTACAGAACTTGCTTGATTTCAAATTTCTTGATATTTAAACCATGGATAAATATTATATATGTGTGTGAGTGGGCCGATTTCTTCTGGAGTCGATAATCATAGTCTTTGTTTTCTCTACATTCAGGATGTGCTTTATGTATATAAATGAATCTTATATAAATGTATTATCTTTGAATTAAGATGAATTTACATTTAATTAACAAACCTGAATAATTTTAGATTTTTTAATAGAAGGGGAACATATTGCACCTCGTGCGAGTCTCTTTAAGTGTAATTAATGCATAAGAACACTAGGGGGAAGCAGATATTTATTTTACGTGTAATAGCTTAAAAGGGAAAAAAGGTTCAAGGTTCAAAGAGCTTTATTGTCATTTCAACCATATATAGCAGATGCAGTACACAGTGAGATGAAATAACGTTTCTCCAGGATCCCCTGGTGCTATACAAAACATATTACAAAACAACAAAGAGCCACTAAACAGATAGACATAAAGTGCATGTCAGTGCAGACAGTGCATAAACAGACAGTGCAATAAACAATACAAACATAACAAGGACAGTGCAAAAAGACAGTAAAGGACGGGAAAAGGGAAAAGGGAAAAGACACCACATTTTTGCTCAATAATAATAATAATAATAATAATAATAATAATAATAAAGGCAAAATAACAAATATATTTTGAAAAATTAAAATATATAGATTAGATTAAATCTACATTAAAATATAATCTAAATATGACTGAGAAATTCAGTACACGGTTTTATAATTAAATTAAGACAACTATTTAACCCGCCTAACTTCAAATCTTATTGACCCACTTTATAATAACTTAATTGAATAATCCCTTTAATCATCTCAAACTACAGTACGCATGCGCATGTTTACCAGCTGGGCTGGAAAGGAAGTTTGGCGCATGCGCATTACGGATCGGTTTGCCTGCTGACAGATGATAGCAGAGCGGTTGGCTGTCGTTCTCAGTCCGTCCTGGAGAGCCGCAGGAGGGGCAGAAAGAATGACTCACACGAAAATAAACTGCATTTTGGGGTTGTTAATTTTCGGATTTATAATTTTACTCTCCGTGACGCGACAGGTAAGTTTGGGGTTTTTTGTATGGCTTTTATTTCACTGTTGATTAATCAGAAGCGCCCGCGTGATAAAACTTGTTTGCAGTGTGACGCGGTCAGCTCGCGCTGTTAGCTATGTTAGCTATGTTAGCTACTTGTAATGTAAATAATATTTGTAACGTATTTATTTATTCGTAAAACAGCATATAATGGTTATATTTTTCAATCTTTTCAAATCTACCGTTAGCGATATTTACCCATTTATGTCTGAAGGGATTAGCTTTACTGGTTTTGGGGTATGGCTGGTAATAAAGGTAAAATACTTTCATTTAACATTAATTAGTTTATTGTACTAATAACTTTTAGGATGTTTAAAGCACAGTAGTAAATATTTAAGATATGACGTAAGCATTAACCTGCTAAGAGACTGAAAAAAAAGTCCGTTTGTAAAACTTGGGGAAATTTCCGGGCCGGAATTATTGGTTGTGTTGATGAAGGGAGCTATGTGACGTCATCTTTAATTTAAAAACCATGGCCAATTGTATTAAATGCAACATTAAAACTCATACTTTTTTCTTGTTTATTTTACCATGTCCTAAAAAGTGTTTGTTAAAGTTATTTACTAGATTGACACATCTTGCAGTCATCATCAGCATCTTCAGGCTAATAATAGCAATCCGTCCATCAGAATTGCAAAAGCTGTGGATTACTACTTTTTTTTTCTTGCTTTATGGACTAAAGCTTTCTGACCCAAAATCAGTGAATGACTCGGGCCCGTCACACGCTTCAGTGAATGACTCGGCCCCGTCACACACACGCTTCAGTCACTGACTCGGCCCGTCGCACGCTTCAGTCACTGACTCGGCCCGTCGCACGCTTCAGTCACTGACTCGGCCCGTCCCACGCTCAGTGAATGACGGCCCGTCTCACATGTCCCCCCACCCCACGCTTCAGTCACTGACTCGGCCCGTCGCACGCTTCAGTCACTGACTCGGCCCGTCGCACGCTTCAGTGAATGAATGACTCGGGCCCGTGAATGTCGCCCGCTCAGTCATGACCGGCCCGTCGACCGCTCAGTCACTGACTCGGCCCTTCGCCCCGCTTCAGTGTCACTGACTCGGCCCGTCGCACCCCCGCTGAATCAGTGAACTGACGCTCTCGCCCGTCGCCCGCTTCAGTCACTGACTCGGGCACTTCCAAGCTTCAGTCAATGACTCGGCCTCTCGTCACGCTTCGTCAATGACTCCCCGTCGCCCGTCGCCCGCTTCAGTCACTGGACTGACTCGGCCCGTCGCACGCTTCAGTCACTGACTCGAGCCCGTCGCACGCTTCAGTCACTGACTCGGCCCGTCGCACGCTTCAGTCAATGACTCGGCCGGCCCGTTCGCAACGCTTCAGTCAATGACTCGGCTTCCCGTCGCACGCTTCAGTCAATGACTCGGCCCGTCGCACGCTTCAGTCACTGACTCGGGCCCGCACGTCGTAGCCACGCTTCAGTCACTGAGCTTCAGTCTGACTCGGCCCGTCGCACGCTTCAGTCACTGACTCGGCCCGTCGCACGCTTCAGTCACTGACTCGAGCCCGTCGCACGCTTCAGTCACTGACTCGAGCCCGTCGCACGCTTCAGTCACTGACTCGAGCCCGTCGCACGCTTCAGTCACTGACTCGGCTCGTCGCACACTCAGTTTCAGTCACTGTCACTGACTCGTCAATTTATCTCTTTGTCAGCAAACTTCGTTCTTATCAACGTGTTGCAAGTTTGTGGTTTTAAGAGCAAATCTTGCACAAATTATAGTGCTCTTTGAGGCACGTGGTGTGTCTGAATTGTCTATCAAGATGGACAGAGGATTGCTGGATTAGCAGATTGTCCTTTTGGATACAAACGTGTGTGTACATCTTTTTTGTTTAATCCTTAAAAATAGAATCTAACTGACAACCATTTCTGCAGAGTTTTTTTTTTTTTCAGTTTTACAGTTCAAACCCATGCTGAGGTTTGCAACGCAGGGGGGGGGTTTACTTTTTACTGAAAAATCAGAGGGAAAAAAATCTGCTCACGAAGTGTGAGGTCAACATAATATGGTTTTTATTTTTTTGTTTGAATAAATTCTTGAATGTGTTTGGTCAGAAAGGGTTTAAGGGGTCACAATAAACTATATCACTGAATATTGTAATACTTCTAACAAATAGCAACAAATACAAATCTGGAGATGCCCTTATTTTTTTTCACTATGCTTGCTTCTGAGACAATGGTGTTTCAGGCTGTTTTCCGGTTTAAAAAAAAACAATTTTGCTGCATTTTGGATAGGGATGGAGAGAGAGCGAGGAAGATCAGGGTGGTTGGGGGGTGTAGAAACGGAGGTTGGTTGTTTGTGTTTAATGCTGTTTCAGCATCCATGGCTCCAAAACATCAAAAAGCGACATACAGACAGATGCACAGGAACGGACATCAAGACAGACAGAGACAGAGGCAGACATACAGACAGAATAATATTGAACCAGAGAAATGAACAGAAAAGCATGAATCAACATAAACCGTTTTTTTAATATCAACAGCTGGTCACATATCGAGCCTGAGATTATGTAACTCTTAACAAGTTCAGATGTCTTTCCTGATTCTGAGTCAGTGTTGTGTCCTTTAATACATGTAGTTTCACTGAAAGCTGGTTGTGTGAATGCTGAAGTGCAGCTGACTAAAAGTAAGTTGTAGAAATTCTGCATTTCTTAAACTAGAGAAACTGCTCCAACAATGCAACCCAACTCAAATTACAGCACCACGCCGAAGCTGGGCCAAGCAGTGGCATGACAATGTAATGTTTATCTTCTGATAAATCACAACACACAATACACTGTTCTGTAATCTTATATTTTTAATTAGTTGCACCGCTCTTAGACTGTTGTTTTGCCTTGATGTGAAAAATGGAAATGACTATCTGTCGGCCACATTGATCTTATGTTCACCAGTTACTATTTCATTAGGGCAGCTTTTCATATGAATGAATGAGTCGAACTCTGAGTGTAAAAACAGAGAGTCTGTGTATTTTCTCTCCACAGTAACTGTTTCCCCCTCATGCTTTTATTTAGTGCTACAGGACAAAGTAGAAGCCTTCACCAAATAATTTATTAAAAATGTTTTTTTTAGAATTTATTTATATTTTACAATAATCAATAATTAATCAATAGTCAAGTATTACAAGTAAATGTTAATTTACTGTAGTAAAAGACTTATTTTAGTCACTGTATATGTTATTAAAGATACACAAAATTGTCACTTTTAACCTCAAGAAACACACGACACTTATGTTGTGCTATATTTTCAGTAATGGGATGGTTTTAATTAGACAACAAAAAAAAACTCGGCAAGTATTTTACAGCATGTAGAATGACTAGATTTCATCGCCTGTTCTAATCTCAGTTAGCTTCGTCTTCTAATACAGAACCAGATGCAGTTCGTAGCTGTAACTTGATGTGATTCAGGTTTTCACTGTTTATAATGACAATAATGCACAGTGTTAATGTAAAAAAGGTGCTGAGCGTGTTTAAAGAATCAGAGCTCTGTCAGATGTGCTAGCAGCACTGTATCACTGCAGAAGTTTATGTTGACATAATCTGAACATTTCATTCTTCCTTGTATGCTTAGTTAGCATGACTAGTGCACCTTGTGGATTACAGAATAAGTTGTTTTGTTTTGTTTTATTGAATGTTTTTGTTGCTGTCTTTCACTGTTGGCATTAAAATTGTAGACTCATTTCTTTGTCGGTGGGCAAACGAACAAAATCAGCAGGGGATCAAAAAATACTTCCTTGCTGTATTTCCATAGTTTGTAGTGACGTACTGCTAATGTTATGTGTGACACAATAACTTAACTTCAGGAAGTGCCTGCATATTTACCATGTATGTGTTTGCCCAAGGACATTTTTGGGCCCAGTGTGCATGTACACATGGTATGCAATTTTAATAATAAAGAAACATTGTCCAATTATTAATTTCCCCATATTTTTAAAAATCCATGAAGCTGGGCTACATCTAATTGTTTAATTGTTGTTGTTATCATTATCTAATTTATTATTACACTATAAATTTAAGGTCCTAAAAGGGGAACTGTAAAAAACACTTCTAGGTGTGTCAGTTAGCTGCTATAGAGCTCCAAAAATAAAATGCACACACTTTGCATGATAAGCCTGTACTTCAGTTTTTTTTATTGTTTAAAATCACCGCAAGTGTACTGTCTAAGGGGCTGTTCACATTTCGCCTAAAATGCTAGGCACACTGTACACCGTAGGGCTGCACAATGTTGGAAAAACTAACAATTATATAATATAATATAAAAAAAAAAAGATCAAATGACTTAAATAAGGGTAATTGGGATGAGTTTTGTAAGGAAGTGCATCTGCATAAAATATAATGCACAAACTATAAACAAATAAATACAATAAAACAAAGATGTAAATAAAATAGTGTTTTATGTTTTATTTATTTATTTATTTTTTTGGAGATTCAGATACAACAACTAAATAATCAAATGTCAAATCACTCTGTATAGTCAACAATGTATAAATTATATACAATTGATATTTGTTAAAGCTTCAAAAGTTATCGTTTTGTGCACCTAAATACTTTAAACTTGCTTGAAATGTTCACACAGTAACAGTTTCTCCTTTTTTGTTTTAAGTGCTCGGTAGCTTGTGATTCAGAGGCGTATGTTGTTTCTAATTAAGCATCTGCTCTGCTCTCCATTATAAGGAAGTTTCAGCATTAGATTTCCATCTTTACTGTAACAAAATTTATTTATAAAGGAAATATCTCCTCCAAATCTCCTTTCTCCTTCTTCCTAAATCTCTCTCTCTCTCTCTCTCTCTCTCTCTCTCTCCTCTCTCTCTCTCTCTCTCTCTCTCTCTCTCTCTCTCTCTCTCTCTCTCTCTCTCTCTCTAAATCTCCTTAACTTTGTCACTTTAACTCTTTCATTTGCTTTCCTTTTTTCAGGCTGAGGCACAGCATTGTATTTGGTATGGAGAATGTGGTAACTCCATTCTCCTTCCTGATAAGAAGTACAACTGTAACTACACAGGACCTCCCAAACCCCTGCCTAAAGAGGGACAAGACCTTTTACTGGTATTTAGCTTTTTTCATAATTTTGTATTTAGTAGAATTTGCTGTAAATTAATTATTTAATATTACTTGTATTATCAGAATGTGTGGTGGTGGTGTTTTTCTCTGATTATGGCTGATTCTCTTATTTGATATTTTTGTTTCAGGAACTTTGTCCAGGTTTGGCCTACGGTGACCGGAGTGTCTGCTGCGACACCCAGCAACTACGTACACTGAAAGGCAACATCCAGCTACCTCTTCAGTACCTGTCTAGGTGTGAAAACATTCTGCTTATGTTCATCAATAAAATGATCCTCTAAAATGATCCTTGGATTGTCTTTATTGTGCACATATGACCTGTTTGAGCTCTATTGACTGATTAGTGTCTTTAGTGTGAACAGTAAGTAGGTTTTTTTTTATTTTTTTGTCAGGTGTCCAGCATGTTTTTTTAACTTTATGACCCTGTTCTGCGAGCTGACCTGCAGCCCCCGGCAGAGCGACTTCCTCAACGCTACCCAGTTCTCTATCAACCCTGTCGACAACAGCACCAACGTCGTCGAGCTCTCGTATTACATCAGCCAGGACTTTGCAAATGGTAAATAATCATGGGACTGACCAAAATGCTTTACAATTTTGGAATAACTAACAAGTGTTAATCAAAGTGGCTTGATTACAATAGTTATTGTGAACACAGCCAATAAATCCTAGTTTATCAGAGACGCTGTGACATCTAGAGAGAAGTGTTTTCATTACTGCACACAGTCTAATTGGAACTTCCTTTTTTTAGCTATGTATAATGCATGTGCTGACGTCCAGGCTCCATCCAGCAATGTTAAGGCTCTTAGTTTGCTATGTGGCCGAGATGCCAGCGTCTGCACCCCCACCAATTGGATCCAGTTTTTGTTTGACATCCACAACGGCCAGGTTCCTTTTGCCATCGATCCCGTGTTCCCAGGTACACATATGACACTAACAGAACTAAAGACTGAGGAAAGCTTGATTATTTATACACAGTATTAGGTCAGGGCTTTTATAGGGATATTTTGTCCATCTTGGTGAAGATTTCTGTTTTTGATCAAGGTCCTTCACCACCTGGCCTGACCTTTATGAATAATCAAACGTTTGGCTGCACCGAGTTTCTGGACGATGGCTCGGCACCATGCTCCTGTCAGGACTGCAGTGCCGCCTGTGGGCCTGCACCCGTTCCTCCACCGATCCCTCCTCCGTGGACCATTTTTGGCTACGACGCCATGTGCGTCATCATGTGGCTCTCCTACATGGCATTTCTTCTCATCTTCGCCAGCACGCTTAGTTTAGTGTGGTGCTTCAGGTGAGAACCAGTACAGGTGTAATCAGATCCCTGTAGGTAATAATGATAAGAGCTGATTTTATTCATGTTGCATCAAAGTGCTGTCGCATTAGAAGGTTTTTGTATTTCCTGAATAGCTAATTAGCATGCGTTTCTTTTTCTTTTTCTTTTTTTTTTTTTTTTTTTTTTTTTTTTTTTTTTTTTTTTAGGAGAAGGGACATCACTTCAGAATATGCCCCTATTCAGGACACTAACGAGCCCTTTTCCATTAACAAGGGCTCCTCTAGCTTATCCGGTATGTACCAGTTCATGTCAGTAAGCAGGTTTTCTTAATAGATTTATGTTTAAACTATATCAGTGGTTGCCTGCTTTTGTTTGTTTAAAAAATACTAAATAATTGTCTAATAACAGCAGCTCTAACTCATAAGCAACCTAAACAGCTGTTTAACAGGGACTGTATAGGGGTTAAAATAATAATATCTTATACTAATAATAAACGTAAATGTAGATTTCCAGCCTTTCATTTGTAAGGCTACCGTGTTGGGGAAGTGGTAACACAGTGGTTAAGGTGTTGGACTGCTAACTGGAAGATCAGGTTTTCAGCCCCACCAAATTACCACCACTGGGCCTCTGTGCAAGGCCATTAACCTCCAATTGCTCAGTTGTATAAAAGAGGTAATTGCAAACATTTTAGTACATCTTCGCAACGGACAGGACTTTAGAGTAGTCAATGTGCAGGTGGTATAACAGTATAGATTTACTGTCCTCTGAAAATAACTCAGCATACAGCTATTGTTGTCGAAACATCCTTTGTGAGATATATATATATATATATATATATATATATATATATATATATATATATATATATATATATATATATATACACATGTATATGTAAATATAAATAATTGTAATAAATGTAATTGTTAGCCAATCACTGTGAAGGAAAATATTTTTTGTTATAAAATAATTCATTTAAGGTTGTGAGTTTTAGGCTATACTTTTTGTTTTGTTTTTTTATTCTTACACCGGATGTTCAGATTTTTTTGTTATTTATATGTAGTCAATTCTGTCTTTTCATCTTAAAACGGAGTGCAGAAATCATGGTCAAAATCGTTTCATGTACATGATCATCCTGATATGCCAAATTTGTTGTCAGGTTAAACACAGTCTTTAATCTAATCTAGTCTTCTTTTTTTTCCATGTCAGGCGAAGTGACGTGCTGCGAGTCTCTGGGTGAGCGCTTTGAGAATTTCCTCCGTCACATCTTTAGCTGCTGGGGCTCGTTCTGTGTGCGTCGTCCTTTTCTGGTAATCATCGTGAGCATACTGCTAGTGGTGATCTGCTGCATGGGTTTAAGAAAAATGAGCATCACCACTGACCCTGTGGACCTGTGGTCAGCCCCTCACAGCCGCGCTAGACAGGAGAAGCAGTACTTTGACGAGCACTTCGGCCCGTTTTTCCGCACTGAACAGCTCATCATCACCACACCATGGACTGACTGGTTCATATTCGAATCCCAATCTGGTGGTGACATCCCCTTTGCTCCAATCCTAAACATATCTCTGCTTCATCAAGTATTATATATTCTACATATGCCATCATTCATTTCTTATATAACTGTGGGAATTCGTATAAAAAATAAAAAAAAACGTATTTTTTTTCTTTTTTTTTTTTTCTTTGTAGATTCTGGATCTACAGACTGCCATCGAGCAACTGGAGGCCGACTTTAATGGCGAGAAGGTGACCCTTAAGGACATCTGCATCTCTCCTCTGGCCCCCTACAACAACAACTGCACCATTCTAAGCATGCTTAATTACTTTCAGAACAGCCATGAAGTTCTGGACCACATCTTTAGAGACGAGTTTTACGTGTACTTTGATTATCACACACACTTCATGTACTGTGTGAGGTATGCTGCTTTTTAGTGCAATCTGTTATGTTTAAACGCACTTAAAATAAACCATCTAAAACAAATCAAATAAAATGGTATAAGAATAGCTGGGCATTTAGGGCAAAAGTAATAGCACCCTGTTAAAAAAGGAAGGCCTTTGGGTGTGTCTGCAGTAGGTAATTCACTGTATTGTCTGAGGTGAATTCCTGCTGAATTATGTTCTTAGGATTTTTAGCTGGGTGTTGTTACATATTACATAAGGGGACAAATAATTTCTAAACTGTTCTAATAATTCTTATTAATAATACTTTTGTTTTATAGTAACATACTAATATCTGTATGTATAATGTTGGTAATGTGGTCCTGTGTACAGTGTGAAAGAATAATGCAGTATTTCTCCTGTATCTATAAACACAGGAAGTTTTCCCTTGTCTAATATCAATAACCTCTCTGCTTGCTGTAGTTCCCCTGTGGCCCTGGATGATACAGGGCATTTCCACGACCCTTGCATGGGCACCTTTGGCGGCCCTGTTTTCCCCTGGTTGGTCCTCGGTGGTTACCAAGGTTAGTCTTTTATTTTTCTTAATCAGCATAATTATCTAATTGTTTTGTTTAAATTAACAAATGCATCTAAAATTTTAAAAACTTTTTTTTTTTTTTTACATTGTTTTCCTTTTTTAGAAACGGCGTACAACAACGCCACTGCTCTGGTGATCACCTTCCCAGTAAATAACTACCTTAACGACACAAAAAAACTGGGCAGAGCTCTAGCTTGGGAGAAAGAGTGAGTGTTTCTACAAGGTTATCTGTGCACAGTACATGTTTATTGAATTTCTTTTTATTTTAAGACTGAAATAATTGTCATTATAAATGCATCTTGCTTTGTGCTTTTATTTAAGTGACTAAGCAAAGTCTTTTTTTCTTAGATTTGTTGCTTTTTTAAAGAACTACAGCAATCCCAACCTCACCGTCTCATTCAACTCTGAGCGCAGCATAGAGGACGAGATCAACAGAGAGAGTAACAGTGACATCTCCACAGTACTGATCAGCTATGCTACCATGTTTATCTACATCTCCCTGGCATTAGGGCACATCAGGAGCTTCCGTAGCCTGCTGGTAGGTTTTTTCATTTATTTTAATTATTACCTCCCTTTGCTAATGGGTGTCCTAAAAAATATAGGAGTGTCCTATGTGCATACTTTGTGTCCTGTTGATTTTGGTTTTTTAATATATTTCTTTAAGATTGACTCCAAGATCTCTCTGGGTATAGCTGGCATCCTGATCGTTCTGAGTTCGGTCGCGTGCTCTCTGGGAATCTTCAGCTACGCTGGCGTTCCACTCACGCTTATTGTCATCGAGGTCATTCCCTTCCTTGTGCTGGCCGTGGGGGTAGACAACATCTTTATAATTGTACAGACCTTCCAGGTCAGTGTCCTGTGCACAAATGCAGCTGTAACTGTAACTAAATTTTAGAGAAGTGCATCTATACTAGATCTGTCAGTCAACAGTCAAGTCTCTCTTCTGTTTTTTTTTTTTTTTTTTTTTTTTTTTTTATTCTGTACCTTAAAATATCAGCCACAGTTAGTCGCAGTACTGTATAAGGTTTAATGCGGTTATTTTTGGGGAAAAAATTGTTGTTTTTAGATCACTTTCTGTGTGTGTTTTGTATAAGTAACATTTTCTGAAATGCAGTATAATACATAATATAATTACACTTTCTTGGAGATTGGAAAACTCTTCCAGTATTGCATAACACTAATATATGAATCATTGG
Organism: Bagarius yarrelli; assembly: GCA_005784505.1. NCBI lineage: Eukaryota > Metazoa > Chordata > Actinopteri > Siluriformes > Sisoridae > Bagarius > Bagarius yarrelli. Next base: position 129,591 of record VCAZ01000175.1, on the reverse strand, counting down.
CATGTGACGCCTCAATGTGCACATTAACATGGCTGTGCTTTCTCTTTTTATAAACAGAGAGACGAGCGTTTGGAGCATGAAGAACTCCATCAGCAGATAGGCCGTATCCTGGGAGATGTTGCCCCCAGCATGTTTTTGTCCTCTCTCTCTGAGACTGTTGCTTTTTTCTTAGGTTAGAATCTGGGTTTTCCACAGACACCAAAACATTAATTAATCTGGTCCTTTATAAAAAATTTGATTTTTAAGGCTTGTTTATGAATTCTGTTCAGTGTAATCAGCCAAATAACGCAAACTATACTGATTAAAATCTTTCTGGGTGATGTATTAGTGTAGTGGAAGTTTTGGGGGTAGTGGATGTTCCAGTGTGTTTTATGCTGCATGTGGTTTTACTGAAATTATCCTTCATTACCCGATTCTCCTTTGTTTCCTAGGAGCTTTGTCCCAAATGCCAGCCGTGAGGACATTTTCTCTGTTTGCTGGCTTGGCTATCTTTATTGACTTCCTGTTGCAAATCAGCTGCTTTGTGTCCCTGCTTGGTCTGGACATCAAAAGGCAGGAGGTGAGAGTCTCTGTGAGGTAGAGAAAATCTAGATGCGTCTAGGTGTCTTGTGGCTGCAAAAAAGTCTGGCTGTTTAAATAATAAGATTTTTAGGATTAGTTTTGATGTTAATTATAGGAGGATATTCTTTCTGTAAGATTTATGTTTTTAATACTACCAAGTATTAACAGGAGCCAATTTGGATATGTTAGTAGTAATAAAGTAACTTGCACTAAATAATCCAGTGTGCCTGTTTGGGTCATTGCAGTATAAAATTATAAGGGCCCTTTCTTCTCTTTCACCTAGACGAATGTACCTGCCGTTTTATTTAAATCCAAGCTTTAATGACAAAGCCAGCATTTAGCACATTTGTAGGATTGCTTGACTTTATAAGAAGTGACTTGTTGCCTATGTGCATTCATGACCTGCCCTTCAAAGTTATGATTTTGTTTTAATACCATTTTGTGTGCTTGTCTGGTTTCCTAAATAATACAGCAACCTTGTTTATTGACAGGACTGCTATATAAATCAATGAACTCATTGTTACCGTTCTGCTCTTTCAGAGAAATCGGTTGGACATCCTGTGCTGCATTAAGCTGCCTGACAGACAGGAAGAGAATACAGATGGAATCCTCTATTGCTTCTTTAAGAAAATCTACGCTCCCTTTATTCTAAAGGATTGGGTGCGCCCCCTGGTGGTAAGTTTGTTCTATTATTCTTAGAGTGTCATGAACTTTTTGCAATAAATATTTAGTGTGTGTGTGTGTGTACTATACATTTAATACAATGTATTTGTTTTCAAAATTTATTTTTAAACTAAACACTAGTTGTGTGTAATAGAACTGCTTTGTATTTTCAGGTGGCTGTGTTTGTAGGAATGCTATCGTTTAGCATAGCCGTCACTGACAAAGTTGAAATCGGACTTGACCAACAGCTGTCCATGCCTGATGTGGGTCTCGACATTCCTGTCATGATTAACAAAACATTTGCTGTTTGCGTACATGTTCCTGAACTTTGCACTCTGCTTTGTCTTTTACGCATGTTTCGCAGGACTCGTTTGTGTTGCACTACTTTGGCAACCTGACCAAATACCTGCACACGGGGCCTCCTGTCTACTTCGTAGTGAAAGACGGTCACGATTACCTCACTTCAGATGGGCAGAACCAAGTGTGTGGTGGAGTGGGCTGCAACAATGATTCACTTGTGCAACAAATCTACACAGCATCACTCATGAGGAACTAGTAAGTGTGATTTCACACAAACCACCCAAGCAGTCTAACATCCGCCAGAAGATCACGCACCTTCCTAAAACCGTCTTTATTTAAAATCTGCCCATCTGATTTTTGAATGTGCTTCTAAAACTATTTTAAACCTGGATCACATGACCAGCAGTTGCAATTCAATTTAAACACCTATTCTAATCCACAGCAGCTGCTTTAGTGATGAATATAATAATATAATAATAATATTCTATATAGTATGTTTATAGGTAGTGTGAATAAAATTTGGATGTACTACATTGGCCATGTTGCTATTGTCATGAAGAAGTGCAAATTCAAATTGGATGATTGTGGTTCTGCATTTTCACCATTTTTGAATATGACAAGTCTCTCCTGCTGGCTTTAGAACACTTTAGAATCCGGGTAAAAAATATAGTCTGGGAACTTTTAGCATGCTGTTTTTTTGCATACCATATACTGGACATGCTACTCTGTTTTGCATACAGTAGAATATTGAAGAATGCACTTTGGGACGCAGCCTCACTCTTGATTGTTCAAGCTCTTTTGCCTATACTGTAGTGTCGCTAAAAATAACAGAGAAGTGTAGAGGTTTCGTTTCCTCACTGTCTTGTCACGTTTTCATCGAGCTGGGTTTTGTAATTACGCAGCCAGTTTTGGCTAAACTGGTTTATAACTTGGCTGTACATTCCGGCGTTTAGTTTATTGCTTTAGTTTGTTGCTTGTATTGTCATACAAATGACAATACAAGCAACATCACCCTGTATAATCCCACTCTGTTGCTGTAGATACCACTGGGGCTCAAGATGGTCGATGGTCTACATTTTTAGTTATATTTGTATACAAATTAAAGAAAAATGTGGTCTAAGAAAAAGATTGGAATCATGACCGACTGAGATATTAGAGCTGCACAATACAATGAAATTATCGAAATATTACAAACGTGCATATTGTGATCTGCATATTACAAACGTGCATATTGTGATCTGCATATCCCAATGATTTTCAATAGATTATTGTATAAACACTTCAAGAAATAATGTATGTTCAATTATTTAGCATGATATTGCTAATTGCATTTTTCTTTTTTTGCAAGCTTTTAACATTTTAATCGATGTATGTGGGGGGTATCTCAGTTTTGATACATGTCAACTAAGTCATGCACTCCTGATGATGCAAGTATTGACTCAGCTGCTACTGTATCACTACTGTTGCACTTTTTGAATTATCACATGACTTTAAGTGGCTGCCATGTTAGCAAAGACTACTTTTGTTACTGACAAAAGTGAGGCAAAATAATCAAAATCTAGGACAATTTAGACTGACATCAGAGTCCCATATTAGACATGATTCATGCTATATGCAAGAACAGACGTTGGATCTTTTTTTCACTAATTCTTATTAAAAGAATCTTTAAATTTAACACACAATATAACGATGTTGATGTCTCTGTTTACAGCTCGAAGATCAGCACTACCCCCTCCTCTTGGTTGGACGACTACTTCGATTGGGTGAAACCGCAGTCGTCCTGCTGCCGATACCACAACTCCACTGGAGCCTTTTGCAATGCCTCAGGTAAACCATTAGCCACTGAATCAACACCTAGGACCTTCTAGGACCTTTGGGTCATGATGTGCTGAACCTGCTTATTTTATCTGATTTATTGGATTATTTTTTTCATGGTCATAAATTCAAGGCTCAGTTTTGCTTTTGCTAGGAAAAAAACCCTTTACATGGGGGTGCATTTAATCAGATCAGTGTGGCTAACACAGAACCTTTCTAGCGCCAAATGTCTAACATTCTGCTACTAACTTTTAGCTAGCAAAGTTCAGCACAGAGTTTTCTAATGTGCTGTAACATTTAGCTGCTTATTGAGCACACTCACTAAAACTGAGCATACAAGCTGTCAAAAATCACTCCCTCTCAGTTGATATCGTGTTAGTCTTTATCGTTAGCTAAACATCTGGTTGCTAAACTGATGCAAACTTCCCAATAATAAATATTTCTTTAGCTTCCTAACAAATGTAAAAAACAAAAAATATTGTGTTATTAAAAACAAAAAGCTAAAATATTTACCGTAATCCTTTTAAATAATTATTTAAAATTATTATAATCGAATAGAAGGCACTGTGGCCTTTTATTCTGATTGTCTGCCAACCGTTATGCTTTTGTCTTTGTGTCAACTTTGTGTGTATATATATATATATGTATGTATGTATGTATGTGTGTGTGTGTCTGTGTGTGTCTGTGTGTGTCTGTTGTGTGTCTGTGTGTGTCTGTGTGTCTGTGTGTTCTGTGTGTCTGTGTGTGTATGTGTGTGTGTGTGTCTGTGTGTGTCTGTGTGTGTCTGTGTGTGTCTGTGTGTCTGTGTGTCTGTGTGTGTCTGTGTGTGTCTGTGTGTGTCTGTGTGTGTCTGTGTGTGTGTGTGTGTCTGTGTGTGTCCTGTGTGTGTGTATGTGTGTGTGTCTGTGTGTGTGTGTGTGTGTGTGTGTCTGTGTGTGTGTCTGTGTGTGTGTCTGTGTGTGTGTGGGTGTGTGTGTGTGTGTGTGTGTGTGTGTGTGTGTGTGTGTGTGTGTGTGTGTGTGTGTGTGTGTGTGTGTGTTTTGCAGTTGTGGATCCTGACTGTGTGCATTGCCGGCCTTCATCTCTCAGCGGCAAACAGAGACCCAACGGCACAGAGTTCATGAAGTTTCTGCCAATGTTCCTGTCTGATAACCCTAACATCAAGTGTGGGAAAGGGTCAGTATGACTTTTCCAAAAATCATCACTGCAGCCACCAGGAAAAATCAATGACGGATAAACTCTTAAATTGTTGGCTCGTGAAATTACATTTTATAAAGTTAACATCCTTGTAATTAACCCTGCCGTCCTTTCACAGAGGTCATGCTGCATACAGTACTGCTGTAGTGCTAAAGGACAATAACACCAACGTGGGAGCCACCCATTTCATGAGCTACCACACCATCCTAAAGACATCTGCAGACAACATCGATGCCATGAAGATGGCTCGGGATCTGGCCCAAAACATCTCACTGTCCTTGGGATTGAAGAACAATACACACGAGGTGTTTCCTTACAGGTAAATACAGTCAGCATTTTCTGCAGTTGTGCTGGAAAAATAGAAGCTGAAATAGTTTTTGGTTTTTTTTGCGTGTACAAATAACCGGGAAGATATTAAAAACATGATCTGTTTAAGCTGTGGCCTCATGACAAGCTTAGCTTGGATAAACTTTTTTATGATTTGGAATGCATGTTTGTGTTTAGACCTGTCGCCTCTCAGTCATGTTATCAGAGACTTTACAGCTCACTGTAGGACCTGCTGGCAGAGCTTTATGAATATGCGCAAGAATAAGCTCAAGGAGGACAAATAAATGGTTTGGACACCAAACCCTCCTTTACAAGAACTATATACTTTATAACTTTATAACAACTTGTGTTCTGGAGGGTTTACCTCTAGTATCTAGTGTTTAAATCTTGACACCTGTCTTCTGCCACAATCTCTTCTAATAATAGGGTCCTTATTCAAATGCATAAATGTATATTTGTCTATCGGCATTACATTGTGACTTGGTCTTTGTTAGATTTTGGCAAATAAATTTTCTGGGGAGGAAAAAAGATCTTTGTAGAAATGTTTCCCTGATGACCTGTTTCTGTTGCGAACCCTAAAATTTATGCAAGACATGACATGATGTAATTTACATATAAGCCGCATGTTGTTACAATGAATAATACGCTATATAATAATTGTATAATATAAACATTATAATCATGGGAGTGGGTGCATCTTGTTCAGGCTTAACAATAGGATGTAAACATCAAAGGTGTTGCAACAAAACCCAGGCAAATAAATATATATTTTAAAAACGAATCATTGCATTACGTTTTAGTAAAACCTTTAACAAAACACGGTTCCCTTCATCTGTGTTTTCTCTCCTGTCTCTGTAGCGTGTTCTATGTGTTCTACGAGCAGTATCTAACCATCGTTCATGACACAGCGCTGAACCTCTGCGTGTCCCTGGTGGCCATCTTCGTAGTCAGTACAGTCTTGTTAGGCTTCGAGCTCTGCTCTGCTATCCTCGTCTCAATCACCATCGCCATGATCCTCGTCAACATGTTTGGTGTCATGTGGCTGTGGGGCATCAGCCTCAACGCGGTGTCACTGGTTAACCTTGTCATGGTGAGTTGACATGAATTAGTGACATTTTGTGTCCTTTGTTTAATTCTCTTTATTAGAAACTGCCATTTAGAAAATGTTTTCAGTGTGTTGCATGCATTATAGCCTTTAAAGTTCAGTTACTATTTTGTAAATGGTGTGTTTGTGTGTGATCTAGAGCTGTGGTATATCGGTGGAGTTCTGCAGTCATATCGTAAGGGCGTTCTCCATCAACACTAAGGCAACACGGGTGGAGAGAGCTGAAGAGGCACTGGCACACATGGGCAGCTCAGTAAGTGCTTTATTTTTAACAAATCATTTAATTTTATTATATCTGTATAATTTAACTACACTTGTTACTAATGGTGCAATAGATCACAAAAGTCACAGTTCGGATCACGTTACAGTTTTTTGAATGACGGATCGGATCATTTTTCGGGTTGGGAAAAGGGGAAAAGACAAATATAGTTTGCTTTGCATTTATAACCAAAAAACTTGGTTACTTGGAACTGGAACCAAATAACTTTGATTTTAACAAAAATAATCCTCTGGCACCCTAGGTTTTTATATATATATATATATATATTATATATATATATAGATATATATATATATATATATATATATATATATATATATATATATTATAAAATAAAAACTTAAAAACTCCTCAGTCCTAACCTAAATTTATAATGACATTATAAAAGACAAAAGTCTTAGCAGTCACTGTCACCTGCTGTGCAAAAACACCCTTCTGCTAAATACTAAAGTGTCCAGTCGCGCTTCGTCACTGCATTTACATAGTGTATGGCAATATCTGTGGTCACTGAGGTACTGTATTAGTATTGTGCCTCTTTAACTTCCACTTTTGTGTGTCTGTAGCACCGGACTTCACATCCCCCACTCAGCAATAAACTTTCCGATAGATGTGCTTATCACTTTGACCTGTGAAGTCAAAATGCTTCAATTCATGTGATTTGAATGATGCAGGAGGCTTTTCAATCTTTTTAGTTCCTCCGTTAGTCATCGTTAACTGATTACCATGCCCCAGTCATGTGAACACGACTGCTCCCTGTAGTTAGGAAATTACTTAAACAATATCCGGCAGTAAAATTGCCTTTTATTTCGCAATCTTTAAAATAAAAATATGAATCCGCAAGTTAAAAAAGTAGGCCAAGTGCGAGCCGAACCATGCGTCATGATCCATAGAGATCACGGATCAACTGCGTTCTGTTGCACTGCTACTTTGTGTATTTACGAAACCAACATTCTGTTCTGCTACTTACACATTATTATTAACAATAATAATAATAATAATAATAATAATAATAATAATAATTGTTGTTGTTGTTGTTTTGGCAAGCACTTGAGACTCTTGAGAATAATTAGTATAATCGAATAAATTGATATTTTTTTAAAAGGAATTCATTAAGTTTGTCACACATTATGTTAAAAGACCATATGTCATTATTCATTTATCTCGTTCATTTTTATTAATGTATATATTTGTAACAAAAATGGTAAATTAGTGTAAAAGAAAAATCATATATATATATATATACAGATTAATTATAAAACTGAAATGTTTGACTTGCCATAAATATAATTGACTTGCCACAATTATAATGTTATTACTGCTAATATGTCGTTAAATCTTAAATGAATAAATAGGGCCAGAACATTACTGTGCAAGGAACCTGTTGGTATTTCTCTGATTATTCTTCTTTCTTTCACTCCAAACTTTATCGCTTTTTTTTGCTCAAAAAGTCATGGAACTTTGCACACACACATCAGAAGTGGTGAAAATTGACTTCTAATATAGGTTTCAGAAGTGGCTGTGGCAAAATGGCTCAATAGCTCCACCTATCTTTCCAAACTCTGCACTGCTCTTGTAGCTGCGCAGCACTCGTATCAAGCAGTATTCTTTTTTTTTACTGATTAGACTGACAGTTTTCCCCAAAACAAACGGCTCAAAACCTCTAACTGACTTATCGTCAGCAGCACTTTGTCCCTTTTTTTTTATAACCACTGTTTGTGTCTTTCACCCTTTTTTTGCTCCTGTCTTTGAGCTTCACATTTCATGCTCATGTTATTTATTTTTCATCTGCAAATGCCCCACATGACTTGAATTAAAAAAGTGGCGTATGTTGTGTTCTCTGTCGATAGGTGTTCAGTGGCATCACCTTAACGAAATTTGGTGGAATTATCGTCCTGGCTTTCTCCAAATCCCAGATCTTCCAGGTCTTCTACTTCCGCATGTATCTAGCTATAGTGCTCCTAGGTGCAGCACACGGCCTCATCTTCCTGCCAGTGCTGCTGAGTTACGCAGGTACGACTCCTCCTGTCTGTCTCCTAAATCTAGACTGTTGCAGTTTTGGGTTTAAAACACTTGCTGATCTGTATTGATCTGTTCATTGATTAAAGACCCTAAGCATGTTCAAAGCATGAAGGGGATACGAAGAAAGAGGTAGAGCGATTTGAAGAAAGAGGGAGAGAGTGAGATGTGGCGGGGTTGGTGGTAAGATGGGGCATGAAAGAGAGAGAGTGAGATGAGGTGGGGGGAGAGAGAGTGAGATGCAGGTTTTGATCTCTATCATTTTGATCTGCAGGTCCGTCTGTTAATAAAGCGAAGGTTTTGGCAGCGCGAAGCAGGCTGACCGGTACTGAACGCGAGTATCTGCTCGCCAAATGACAGCACAGGACGCTGATCCAGCCATCCACAAAGAAACTGTGTGGGGAGGGGGACTGTACAAACACACACCTTAACTAAGACCTTAACTTAGGACTGCTGCTTAGGAGAACAAATAATATTACTAATAATAAAATAAAAAACTGCTTGTGTGATTTATGGAACGGTTTTCCACATTGGGATTTCACTTTAGTCGAGCGTCGCAACCGGTGAACCAGCAATCATGACTGAATCGGTAGTCAAGCTGGTTGGAAAACACAGAATAACATGAAAGATTTTAAATAACAGGACACCACTGACACAGTGTGTCTAATTAATTTCTCAGTTTATTTATTTTGTGTTTAATTTACAGTCTCATTAGGTTAACGGGTAACATTGTGTTTGTAGAAGTAACAGGGAAACGTTCTTGGCTTTAAAATATTGTTTTGGTTGATGCTATAAAATACACAGCACATTCAAAAAACACAGCACCAATAGTGAACTGGTTTAATGTATGGGATTTTCTGCTAGGGATTCACACAGGAATTTTTTCCCCTAAGCTCTGTTACTCACTGGTGGGAAATGAACTTTATAATACTACAAATTACCTATAAAGTTAATATACCATGAAATAAGGATTATAACATGGTACATTTGCACTGCACTCAGATTAAATGTCAAAAGTTACTATGAAGTGCTGTGGGTTTTTTTTGTGTTAATTTCTTTTTTGGGTGGGGGGTTGTTGGTTTGTCTGTTTTTTTTTCTTCTTTAGTTGAAATTAGTTTTCTTTAAAAGTGTTTCCTTGTACCTCAGCAGTGGACTTAAGGTGGAGTCCTTTCCAGTTTCATTTAAACTTAAACTCTATTTGGGAGATTGTGATTCATGGATCACTTTCACTGCAAGTCTTTCACTGCACAGTGTAAATGCAGACTTTATTCCTAATCTGAACTTCTGTATACTTGAGTGTCGTAGGTCTTGGTGTGCACAGCTGCGCCTTGACGTAGCCATAAGACCGACTTGAGCTCTTTGAAGAAATTCTGACAGTAACTGTACTGCTGCGTCACAGCCGGGTGAGAGTATAGATTTTTAACCGTTTTTTAAATAACTGTAACAATTTATATCCTAATGAATTGTCCTAGACTGCATTCCAACACTTTAATATTTGTATTATGATGATGATTATTTTGCAATAAAAAATGCTAATTTATAGTCCAATTTGATTGTTGTCACTTTTCCTTCTCTAACATTGCTGCTTAGGGTATCTGAGTATACAAATACACTGACTAATCAATCATTTAACATCGTACCCCAATGTTCTACTATGGATTTTTACGCCGTAAACATTGGCGACTGATTCAAAGCTGCATTAGAGAACATCCTCTTTAGTGAAAGAAAAAAGCCTCCTGAAGACATGATACACACTGCAACACATTTTCTAAATGGCAGCCTCTAATAAAGAGAATAAACAGCATAAAAATGTGAAACCAATTCAGCACAGTCTGTCACCCATTCAACAGTCAGTAACATTTACTTATAAATGATGCTCATCCTCTTGAGTCAGAGTTATGAAAAATGACTAACAGTGAGAGAATCCATTATGTGGTAAATGATGTTTCTGAGCCAGAAATCATTTCTCCAAAAGGATTCCCTCAGCCAGCTTGTGCTTTAACCGGCATTTACATTTGAACAAGATTTATCGTACTACTAAAATCAAAATCGTTATATTAGCAAAAACAAAAAAGCCAATTGTACCCTAAAAAAAAATCCTTTTTAAAACAATCAGGCTGCTTCTATTTTGTATTATTTGCTTGAGTTATGACCTGAAACAAAGCACAAATATAAGCCGCCTTTCACCTTTTTTTCCACTTTTATTTATTTTAATCGGGAAATTTTGGTAATACATTATTATTACAAAATAAATGAAGTCAGTGATCACAATGAAAACGCAGATGATGCGGATTATGGTGGTGAAGGTCATTGTGATGTTTTTTGACTTTTCTCAGGATATTTCTAGGTATTCAATAGAACATTTACTCCACCTTTCCATCCGTTTATTCTCCTTGAATCAGTCTTTTCAATCTTTGTTTCAACATTGGAATAAAACCAAAGAAAATTTCTAAAATCACGCAAGTTTTACATCTAATTCAATAAATTCTCAGTGTATAAGCTAATGTGTGAGCAGTGCATCATGGGTAATAATACAGTAAAACTCTTTTGACATGAAACACGACACGCTACCACCTTAAAACCTATGATATTATTAAAGCATAAGTGCAACAACAGCACATGAAAGTCCAACCCAGATCTTTTATCAGGTCTTTTTTTTAGGCTATTCTTTGGCAACAGGCTTCTATTTTTAGCCCTTTAAAGAGGTTTGGCCCCATTTTTTTTCAAATCACTTACTTTTGTTCTCTAAACCACAGGGTGTCACTGTGTAGCTTTCAGCAGCAAACACACACATTCTGTTTCCAGTCTCCACTGACCTACTTTATGTAAACCAGTTTAAAAATTAAACAAAAGGTTTTGAAGAAAAAATTTTAATGAACACAATGTATATTTTATATATATATTATATATATATATATCTATATATATATGTATATGTGTGGTATTTTTGCGTTAAAAAAAAAATTTAATGAAAAGACAATCATTTTGCATCTTGCAGATCAGCTCCTAACATCAATCAGTGTAAAAACAAATCTAGACCAATGAAATAAATCAATGATTCAAGGCTTCTCTCTCTCTCCTTCTCTCTCTCGCTCACACACACACACGCACACTTTTTCTTTAATTCTGTCTCTCACTCTTACTCCTATAATAACCTCCACACTTGTGGAAATGCCTCTCATTGGAATTGTCTCTAGGAATGTGTTCACTCTCTCTTGCTTTCTCTCTCTCTTACACACCCACACACACACACACAAACACACTTTTTTATACTCTCCTTTTCTCACTTTCACTGTCTCTGTTTTTCTTTTTCTGCATTCATTTTGTTTCGCTCCTCTATTCTGTTCTTTGTCTTATTTTTTCTTTTCTTTTCTTTTCCTCATTCATGTTATCTTTCTCTTTTACCCAGTCTCTCTATCTATTATGGTCTTTTTCTTTTTCTTCTTTTTTTTCTATCTCACACTTTCTAGCTCTTGCACTCATTTTCTCTTTTTTTTATTCTGTTTTGCCGTTTCTTCTCTCTCTCTTTCTCTCTTTCTCTCTCTCTTTCTCTATTTTTCTCTCTCTAGAATGATTGAGTGCTTCACTGGCATGACAAATATGCACACTCCTATTGCAAAAGCATGAGAAAAGGGGAAAAAAAATTACACAGATAAACATAAACACAGTATTTAGGAAAAAAAGGTAAGAAAAACCTTTTTTAGTCAAATTCACATAAATTAACATCATGTTTCCAGTTGAATGTCCTGCTGAATGTCCTTTCAGCCACTTCCTGTGTCCTTTGGCATCGCAGGTTCTCAGTAGAGGAACTCGTTTGACGGCAGGCTAAGAAGAAGGGCATTACGTGTCCATCTCAGGTAAAGAAGAACAGGGATCAGCTTCATTCGCCCGTCTGCCTTTCTGTCTTTTTAGTTTGAGAGTCCTAAAAAAATTGGAATTATGCATTTAAGCATCTGACTGCCTGAGCGAAGAAGCTATTTTTCAGTCTGTTATTTTTGGTTTTTTATTATTCTATATCTTCTCCCCAAAGATAGAGGGATAAACAAATGCTGTCCAGGGGGAGTGTGGTCTTTTAGGATGTGCGAGGTCTTCTTTTAAAGTCGGTCCTAGTATATGTCACTGAGTACGGTGTAGCAATGACACACTCAGCTGTGCGCACTACCCGCTGCAGGTCCTTCCTGTTCTCTTCTGTGCAGCTGGAGAACCACACAGTGCAGCTATAGGTCAGCAGGCTCTCTAAGGCTGAACACTGAAAGTTTTGAGTGAACTGGGAGTGCGTTAACTCCCTGAGAAAGGAAAGCCTCTGTTGTTGTGCCTTCCTCACCTGCGGGGAGGATTTATGAAATAAAGAGTAAAGAGTAAAAAAGTTTACCTCAAAGTTTTCTTCTTTAGTTGTAAAAACCTTAAAACTGAAACCTCAACTGATTTATTTTGCACAAATCTCCATCAAACAATGGTGGCGCAGTGGTGGGGAAGTGGTGGCACAGTGGCTAGTGTGTTGGATTGATACCAGAATGACTGGGGTTCGATTCCCTGAGCAAAGCCCTTAACCCCCAATTGCTCAGTTGTATAAAAGAGAGAAATGTAAGTCGCTCTTGGATGAGGGCGTCTGCTGATGCTAATAGAGGAGGCTTCTCAGTTTGAGCAACGTAAGTATACAGAAAAAGTAGATAGATTTGTCAGTATGGGCCAAATGTAAATCCGTATCATTTTATTTAGGATTTCTTTAATCAGGCCATAATAAAAAAAATCTAGGATCAAACTTATTTTTAGTTTTAAAAATGAAATAAAAGTTTGGGGGTTTTTTGGTATAAATGCCACCAAGGCCAGAATCCCAACCTCGTGTTGTTCCACATTTTTGCCTACAATGAGGGTTACTGACGTTACGGAGCTTCAGGAAAACCCCTCAATAGAGCCTGATTATGTTGACTGCAGTGGGAATTAGAGGCTTAATCACATCAGTCAAGTCAGCGTTGTGTTTGTGTCCATGTGTATGTGCTTCGGTGTGTTGTGATAGCAGCATGTGTACTCTTGCTTTGGCATGTAGCCTTTTGTGAAGTTTGTGGGCTCTGTGTTACGGCTGCAGCCGAGATCGTACTGTTACACACTACACGTTTCTGCTGCTGTAAGCTGGTGAATATGTCCCGAAATCAGACCCCAACAATTATTAACACTGACCTGCTCTAGTCTGAGGTCGAAGTGCGGTGTGGAAATTGCAGTGTTGTGTTTGTCCCATAAGGGCAGCTTTTTATGAAACAATAATTATAGGATCTTGTGGAATGAACATGTTGTGTAACCATGAGTTGAAACATTTTCACGTTTTTTACGTTTATGATTTTTATTATTTAAAGAAAATTCTGTCACATGCTTCTATCCCTCCATCATAAATCTAAAGATTCTGAATTGGATGTTTATCTGTTGATCATGTGGTTTGTCTTTTTACAAATACATCAGCTCTTAAAGGCCACCGATTGGTTATTGTTTCTGTGATTGACAGGAAAAAGCAAGAAACACGTTCTTCTGCAGGATGTGTGATTTGGTAACACTGATCTTAGTTTTTATCTCTTTATGGTACAGGTATTTTAACTACCCCTGCTCTACTTACTGCTGATGATCTGGATCTGGTGGGTCTACTTAAACAGAATGTATTATTAGTAGGCTTTTAGCCTGTATTGATTTAATCCGATTAATCATTTTATAATTAATAATAAAACAAAGAAAAAAAAATGACAGACCCCATCATGATTTTTTTTTTATTTAACAAGCAAATCAGCATATATACATGTTTTATGTTTTGTATTTGTTTTTACAACAAATATCTATTAGACTCTGGGAAAGAAAAAAAAAATGTAATCTTTCGTCAAACCTTAAATGAAAGCTATGAATTTGCTACTATCGAATGTACCGTATTTCCTGGAATATAAGACACTGTAGGAAAATTTGTTCGATTTTATGCTACATAATGCAGATTTGAGACATCTGGCATTAAATTTAGTGTTGGGGTAGTTGCGGTGGTTGTTGAGGCTTGGAGTGTTTCGTGTGTGTGTGTGTGTGTGTGTGTGTGGAGAACCACCTGTACTGCTAAAATCGTAAGCACATCCTTTTTTTCTTTTTACCTCCTCTGTAAAGAGAAATGATTTGGGTTGTATGTGTGCCGTGATATCACATGACCCAAATCTGCTGAGTTTGATTTAGCGTTTACTACACTGTGATTGTGTTCAGAGTAACGAGCCTCATTATAAATTTTTTTTTTTTTTTTATACCTGTGTCTAACAATCCAGAAAACACAAAAAGGATTTTTTTTTTTATGATTAATGTTAAAACAAAAGTCTGAAGTGTGTTTAATCAAGTCCCAAATGTATGATAAAAAAATAATAAAAATAAAATAAAAATACTTGACAAGGTTTTAAGCATCAGCCTAAAAGATTTCCCAGTCATGGTGAAGGGAGCAATCATTACGGGACGGTGCGTTAATACTGCGCAGGTTGCGCTGTAGCAAAGTAGAAAACGTAGGCAGGCTTTGCATCATCGTCGTCAACGTTGGTTTTTCTGCAGTATTTTGTCTCTAGGTACACCCCCCAAGCACCCCCTCCCCAGCGTAGCACTAGAAACGTGCCGAGAGTCCACTCTAACATAGAGCACAGGGACAGACTGCGATTGGCAGCTCATCACACCACCATGTCTCTTTAAAAAACAAACAAACAACAAACCAAACCTGAAAACGAAGAATGGATCAATGCTCCGATATTCGAGACCTCACACACGTCGGCTAGTTTTCCCTGCTCGGGTTTAATGAGGAGACACTGCATGAGTGCGGCTGAGAATGAATTAGTAATAAAAGTGATGTAATGACCATCCTTGACCTCCACCCTTCCTAAACACCCCCCATCCCCCAAAAAAGTGCACTTCTTGTAAAAGGTCTGAGCGAGAGGTCTTTCTGGGAAACAGTCGTGGTCCTGGTGAGAAGTTCGTTATGTTCATATTTTTTAAGGCTATAAACGATGCAGCATGCAACAGATTCCCTTTGGGATTAGAAAAAGAAGCACGGCCGGGAAGATGGAGGAAAAATCTGTGGTGAATAAGATAAAAACATTCCAGAAGCCTGGACACAAGCTGTCATTTAAACATCTATAAAACTAAGCAGGTTATCAGATTTCAGAAACTTTGGCTTATTTTTTCACCCTCCTTTAAAGGAAAAAAGCCTACAAGTTAAAGAGTGTCAGGTGCATAGAGCTTCTTGGGGGAGGGGCAGGGGGTAGGGGAGAGAGAAAGAATAAGTGTGTGTGTGAGAATAGGAGTGAGAGAGTGTGTTTGTGTGTGTGTGTGTGAGAGAAAGTAAAAAGAGAGAGCTGTGTTTGGGTGTGTAAGAAAGTGGGATTGAGAGAACTGTGTATGAACTGCTTGTGTGTGCGTATGTGTGTGTGCAAGAGAGGTGTGTAAGAGAGAAAGAGAAAATGGGAGAGATCTCTGTGTGTGATAAAAAGAGAGTGTGTGTAAGAGAGAGAAAGAGAGAGAGTGTGTGTGAAAGAGGAAAGAGAAAAAAAGAGAGAGAGAGAGAGAGAGAGAGAGAGAGAGAGTCGAGTCTCTCTTGGTATGGAGCTGATGCTAGGAGTTCTGTAGGAGACGTCTGTAGTGGGGCATGACCTCATTTTCGGGCAGGTGAAGGTTGAACTCCAGAGCCACCAGCACGGGGAACTCGAAGGCGATCAGCTCTCGCCGGTTCACCCGAAACCTCTCCTCCAGTTTCTGTGGAGCAAAACCACCAGTGCTTATTTATTATACAGCAGCACCAGTGGAACCACTGCTGCAAAGCTCTGTGTCTGTGTGTGTGTGTGTGTGTGTGTGTGTGTGTGGTTAATCTAATCAGCTGCAGCTGACATCTTAAATTTAAGCGACATTAATATTAAACATTCAATTATCCTTTATGACTTTTAACAGCAACCAGACCCGAGCGTCTCTCTCTTTAGCGCAGATTTCAAGTTATCTTGCACTGATATATTTTGTTAGCACTTTTGTACTAGACACTACGGTAAAAATGATCTCATCAAGCAGTGACGCAACTCCTTCATGGAGAGAAAGAACTAAAGATCTTGTCCCTTATCTTGTCCCTTATCTTGTCCCTTATCTTGTCCCTTATCTTGTCGAATCCATCCTCTATACCTGCTTATTCCTAAACCAAGTCACAGGGATCTGCTGGAGTCTATCCCAGCTGTCATTGAGTGAATCGCAGGGGTACATCCTGAACAGGTCACCAGTCCATCACAGGGCCACATACTAACAAACACACAGTCACTTACTCCTATGGGCAATTAAAAATCACCAATCAATGGAACATACCGGAGTACCCATAGTAAACGCAGGGAGAACATGTAAACTCCACACAGAAAGACTCCTGACACGGACCTGAGACCTTCTCACGGTGAGGCAACAGTGCGACCCACCAGCCACCGTGCTGCCCCTCTTATCTAATCTACCCTTGTAAAATGTTGATAGTTCTAGAACCGGGATTCTCTCCGGGAAGTGCCTGTGAGAGCAGCCGGACCTCTAGGGAGTGAATTCCGAGTGCACTTACGTCGATCAGGAGTTTGACCTCGTGCTTCTTGAGGTCTCCGCCAATCTTGGCTGCCAGAAGGACGCAGGCTCCGGCGCAGAGTTTGCGGTTCTGTTTGTTGAGTTTGCCCTGAAGGACCAGCTTCTCAAAATACACAAAGGCCATAGCTACAGTGGGCTCCTCAAAGCCGCACTCGTCCTGCGCCAGCTTGCGGATCTCTCGCTTCAGACTGCAGGACACGAGCAGATGGAAGTCAGCACTTGCTTATACACAAGCTTACTTACTCCCCCCCCCTTCCCACTCACCCACCCACTCTAAGGCACGCACTACCTCGCTCACTCTAAGGCACGCACTTACTTTACTTTCTCAGACGCACGCACGCACCACACTCACCGCACACACGCACTCACACACGCACTCACGCACACGCACTCACAGCAACGCACTCAGCACGCACGCACTCCACCACGCACTCACTCACGCACCTCACGCACGCACGCACTCACTCACGCACTCACTCACGCACGCACTCACACACTCACTCACTCACTCACTCACGCACTCACTCACGCACTCACACACGCACTCACTCACACACTCACACACTCACTCACACACGCACTCACTCACGCACTCACTCACACTCACTCACACACTCACTCCTCACACACTCATCACTCACACACTCACTCACACACTCACTCACACACTCACTCACACACTCACTCACACACTCACTCACACACTCACTCACACACTCACTCACACCTCACTCACTCACACACTCACTCACTCACTCACTCACACACTCACTCACACACTCACACTCACCACACTCACACACACACACACTCACACACACACTCACTCACACACTCACTCACACACTCTCACTCACACACTCACTCACACACACACACACACACTCACTCACACACTCACTCACACACTCACACACACACTCACTCACACACTCACACACTCACACACTGTTGGTCGGCTTTACCTCCTGATCTTGCTCAGAGTGAGGCGAATGTACGGGAACTTCTCCTTAAAGGTTTCATTCATGTCCTTCTTCAGGTCTGAGGGCTTGACGTATTCGATGACTGTGGTCTGTGTGGAACCACAGAGAGAGAAAGAGAGAGAGAAAGATATGAACTATTAAATATGAATTGTTAGCCAGAATTTCTCATGCTTAAAGAAAACGTTGTAAAAACAATAATAATCCCTTTGCACATTGAACACATGAAGCCTTTTGAGGCAGACATTCGGACTGGTCAGAGGAACTGCAGCTCGGACAGATGCTCCAGCTGCAAAGCAAACACACTCAGACACGAACATGTAGTAATTCGAAGATTTTTCACATTATTTTTAACAAGGACTTTTCGTCACAAGAGGCTGATAAAGTCAGCTTTAAAAGTAAAACAACATAAAAATACTATTTAATAAAATAAATATTATTATTTAAATCACTGATAAATAGAGAAAAGCATGACATGGAGGGGAAAAAAAAGAGGAAAACAGGAGGCAAAAATAAAAACAAAAAACACTTTATTTGGAGATGTTGCACAAGCGTGTTATTTAGGACAAAAACAGAAACGCATCCGGAGCGAACACATGAAGCGGGGGAGTCGACTGTTACATAAACACGATAAAAAAAAAAAAATCTGTTTTCACTGAAACACAGTCTAAACCGAGACTCACTCATAAAGAACCCCAGAATCTTTCTTTCCCACAAATGGCAGCTTGATGGCCTTTTGATCAATGGGCCAACACCTCAACCACTAGGCTACCACTTTCCTCAAAACAGCCTCAGTAAGCAGCAGGTGGATTTGAACTGCTTTTATTTAACAGTGAAAGGCGCACTAGAACTTTCTGTTCCCTTTTCTGTAACCTGATGCATGAGGCCCGTGGGAACAGAGTGGCAAGAGGAACTTCAAGTCAGAAGAGAAGCTAAAAAATATGTATTTTAAACGAAATCAGTGTTCCAAGAAATATTCTCGCCGACCGCATGTGTATTTATATTACTGTGTAAATTCTGCATCTCTTTATACAGAAAATAAACAGCCCATAACCTTTAGCTGTTATTGTCAGGGACCAGCATGATGTTTACAGTTTCCCAGCAATACAGTGTGAGAGTGAAGTGTGTGTGTGTTATAGTGTGTAATAAAACTCATCTCACCATGTAGGAAGGGAATATGAGCACGCGTTTATGTTTCCCGCACGGCCACTGAGGGTCATCCAGAAGGTTGGGGTCGTACTCCCTGGATTCGCTCGCTTCGTTTCCTGCGGAGTCGCAACAGAGCAAAATCCAAATTATAGACGAATATAAAATACATACTGTAGAGTGGGTTTTTTTTATTATTTCAGAGCGACTGATTATTATTAGAGAGCAGCGGTGAGTGATATTAATCTCACAATCCAGCCAAAGAATCTGAAGCAGTGACTTTGAAACTTTGACTCTGAGAAACGAGTGTGTGGTGAAAGAAGGCACAGATGAACGTACCCGTGTCCAGGCTGCTCTGATGGCTGTTGGCGCGGGCCAGGATGAGGCTGCGATGACTGGCGTTACGAGACTGCGAGAAAGACGACGTGGAGTCGATAGTGTTGCGGCGACCGAGGACGTTAGTTGGGTACAGGAACTGCATGTACGACACCGTCTGGGGAGACACAAAAGGCATGGCGGTGGTTACTATGGTAACAGCTTTTTTTTTCAGGCATTGTGTGTGTGATTACACTAATGCTTAAAAAATTTTAGCACATTGACATTTTACTTTATAAAACAAAGCAGTCCAACATTTCAATAAAAGTGATGCACCTGTAAAGTTAACTTTATTGCAAACTGCCTAATCCCAGCAGGACTTACTGACTGTTTGGGAACAAACCTTGGAGTGTCATCTTTCAATAAACCCCAGAATCATGCATTCACTCCAAATGATTCAGGAACAGCAAGCAATTTACTTTGGGAATGCATTTTTAGGCAAAATGTTAAAATCAGTGAAACTACAAGCATGGGATTCACCGGTGGTGAGAATAACGGTGTTATAAATAAACACTATTACTTTCAGTAACAAGTAACTACTGTTTCCCTGTTAAAACTAGGGCTGTAACAACAAATACAGATTGATTGAAATTCTAAAATTGTTGACAATCATCCTTCATGTTATATATTTCCGTTACATTTGTTGAGTTATTAAAAACGTACTGGCTTGTGTACACTAGGAACATAATATCAAAATATCGATAAATTAATCAAATCGAATTACACAAGCATCCACAGTCACAGACAAAAATTGGGGGCATCCAGGTAACTTGATATATTTTCTCTGGTATTTAGTTCTCTTTATGATGATGTAACTTGGTTACTATTTGTAAGAAGTAACTGGTAACTAGAACTAAAGACTTTTTAAAAGTAACATGCTGAACATTGTTTTACACACATGAATTTAGAGTCATTTGGCTGATGAATGTTGGAATGTCATATAATGTTTCTTGGTTTTGCGAGTCGAATGATGAGGCTGGATTCAAACAGTTTTTATTGAAATAACAAACAAACAAAGAAGATGAAAACACTAAACATAAAACTAAACTAACACAATCATAGCTGACCAATGAACCAATGAAGACATGACCCATGGACATGGGGAATCATATGACAAGACAAACATTAAGCACATGGACTAGAACACTAACACTGAAAGACTCTCTGTTGCCCTCCAGTGGCTCATATAATTAATAATCTCAATTTTTATATTTGTCTGAAGCCGCTTTGCAACAATGGGCACTGTTAAAAAAAGAAACGGTGTGTGGGACTTCAGGTTTTCCTAAATTGCAGGCACAAAAAACTTTGTTTTAGCAGATATGTGCTAATGTTGTATAAAGTTATCAGAAGATAAAGTGTGTTAACCTCTCAGACTTACCTTGCCATCAGCTCCCAGTTCCACGCCCTCCAACCCAATCACCATCTCTTTGGCACTGACGCCACCGGATGGGTGACGCTGACGCCCGGTGTCCATCTTTACACCATCCCTGTCGAGGATGACACACACACACACGCTGAGCACCAAGTCTTACTAGCCTGATGGGCAAGTGACGTGATGTGGGGGAAGGAGGGGAAGAAAATGATAAAATAATCATATCTTATATACAGTAGTTTAAACTGTGCTTTAATCACAAACACATGAACATGTTTATTCCAATGACATAGTAATTATTTATAATAACAATTCTTCAGTTTGGCACTAAAAAGCTTAATAACTGTTTATTTTGCACGTGCAACTATATGCAATTTTCTATACTAACATTATTACTATTAACACTAATATAATTTTCAGATTGTAAAATAATCTAAAATATACATAAATTGCTTGTTTCCTTGTAAACCTATAAAATATAACATATATAAACACATATTTTCTTCAACAGAATTGCGGTGCCTCTTGAGGTGATCTGTTTCTTCGCTGTGGTACTTTTCACACCTCCGTGACGGAATTCCTGTGTTGCCTTAAACCAGACTGTTGAAAAATCTATGCTGCTATTTGCCACCAAATAATCATGTAAAAGGCTTTTAAGGCTAAAGTCGAATTAGCTGAAAAAACCTGCTGTACTTACAGAAAGCAAGTAAAGGATCAAAAGTACTTTGAAAACTCATTAACGATATGAAGTGCTGTTTTTAAATCAAAAAAAGGATTTCTAAAAATTTTATTTGACAATATTTTGTTGACCTGTCTATAATTTTGGACACCAGTTTATCCGGTTATATTGAGTTGCTTTATGTCTTTTAAACCAGACCTGCTTTCCAACACATTGTCGAGTAAAAAATAAAAATAAATAAAACAAAATAAGTGACAAAAGTTTATGGACATTGTCTGAGGTGTGTCCTCTCTGGCCACTCAAGGCACACACTTATTTGTACTCTCCTCTAATCTAATCCTGATATGGGGATTAATATAAATAAATACTGCAAATCGTTCTGTTATACACCTTCTAATACATCTACAAAAGTTATTAGAATCCATTTTCTTGTCTTGTTTTTTATTTATTATTTTTGGCTGCTTTATTTGTTCGCGTTACTGTTTGCCAATTTATTGTGCTTCAGCATCGCCGACATGGCTTAAAGGGGCAGTGGTGGCTCAAATGGTTAAGGTGCTGAGTTGCTGATCTGAAGACCAGAAACACATGGGTTCAAGCCCCACCACCGGCAAGCCAACCACTGTTGGGTCCCTGAGCAAGACCCTTAACCCTTCCTGCTCCAGGGGCGCTGTATCATAGCTGACCCTGCGCTCTGACCCCAACTTACTAAGATGGGATATTCGAAAAATGCATTTCATTGGCTCTGTATGTGTACCTTGCACAATGACAATGTAGTTGAATATTATTATTTTATTATTATTGGAAACTGTATTGGTAAAAGGGATTTGAGATAAATTTCACATATAAATAAAGTTCAAAATCCTGCAAGTTTTATTATTTTATGTGGAATTATTCTACAAAAAATGAGTGGGTTTGCCTTAGAATTAAATCAATACCTTACATGTCATGGCCTAAAGTACGGTGTCAATTTCAATGTAATTTTTTTTTCAATAGTGTTTTTAACAACGAACATTTTCAAAAAGCATCTTTACGAGAATATAAAACATTTTGGATAAAAATTAAAGTTTAAAACTTTATATTAGTTTGTGAATTTTATTTTACAACCAAACAGTTGCTTTATGAATGACGGCTTAGGCTAGCAATCCTCTACAGCATCTGGTTCTGTAGCAATAACGAACTTGTGAGAAATCCACCACTGAATTATTAAGATAAAATGCTGGACAGCAATGCAGTGAAAAAGTCAACATTGTGTGTAAGTGTATGTGTGTGTGTGTGTGAGAAAGGGAGCCCCCCCCCCTTCACACACACACACACACACACACACACACACAGGTGTTAATGCAAGTATGATGAAACCAATCCAATCTTTACAACCATCAGCGTCTCTGGAGAGCTAACTGATACGTCTGTCGACTACTTCGTGCCAAAATCAATTCAACGAACAGAGGGATGCAAAGTGAGGAAGCCAAACAGCTACAGCTTACAGTTCCACCTGTGTGTATGTGTGTGTGTGTGTGTGTGTGTGTGTGTGTGTGTGTATCTGTGATTGGATCCAGCGGTGAAAGCTTGTTTTTTTTTAAAGCACTTTTACCAGCTTTACAGAAATAAAAAATAAATTTGGAATATGCTGTTATTTTTACATTTATTTCTAATGAGTGATCAGAGAAAAAGGAGGAAATCCCATCCTTATCACATCATGTGTGATTAGAAAATATTTCACTTCTATAACTATTTACATTTACATCATTTGGCAGAACTAAACAATCGGTTAAGGGCCTTGCCTAGGGCCCAGTAGTGACAACAGGGTGGTGCTGGGAATCAAACCCTGATCTTCCAATTAGCAGTCCAACACCTTCAACCACTGCACTACCACTTTATTTTATTTTTTAAGTGTGATTGTATAAACAAAATATCATGTTTACATCATAACTGGTGGCTTAGTGGTTAGGGTGTTGGACTGACACCAGAAAGACTGGGGTACGATTCCCAGCACCACCAAGCCACCACTGCTGGGCCCCTGAGCAAGGCCCTTAACCCCCAATTGCTCAGTTGTATAAATGAGATAAATGTAAGCCGCTCTGGATAAGGACATCTGCCAAATGCTGTAAATGTAAATAAAATAGAAAGCATTTTAAATGCAATCGTCAGATGAAGTTGCAATATTAACAGATAAAATCAACAAATTTACATATTTCCTGACTCTTACAGCACTTCATTCGTTTGCTGTATTAATAAAAAAGTTTAGCATTTATTCCACTTGAACCAATAACGTTTATCAGTAACATTTCGTTCAGTGGCTATCATTAAACTCAGCTTTGCTCTCAAGGTCATAACCCAGTGTGGTGAGTCAATACTAACCCCCTTCACTGTGAACTCGTGGGCCTCAGAGCTGCTATTGTTTAAAAAAAGTAAAAAAAAAAAGGTGCCGTTTACGTCTGAGGTGGATTAACAAGGGTTCGGTGGTTAACTTGTGGAAAGTGAATAAAAAAAATATAATCCCTCCAGGAGAAAAAACAAGTAAAAAAAATAGTGTCATTCATTAGTTGCGAATGATGTCAGCTATAAGTGTGGCGCTGAAAAATAAGCAGCTGCAGAGGCTTAGATAGAGCCAAGAATTAAACTAATGCCGGCTCCATGAACAGGAGCAAGAAAGTCAACAAGCCGTATCGCTTGAATAACTAATTACGCTGCTGCACCAAAGAAATAAAATAGAGAAAAAGGCTTAAACATGTAAAGGACGAACTGTGACTGCTAATATCCATGAAGAACAGGTCAGGAAATAAAAGTTAAGCAGCAGGGCATAAGAGCATGTTATGAGCTTTATCATGCCAATCTGTAGTCATAAGCGTCATTACTGTTTAACAGCATATTAACTTTGCAGCTCCAAAACTAACAAACTGTTTCCTCTGAATTGTAGGATGTAAAACAAGAAATAATAATAAAAAAAAAGAGCGAGTGACTGGTAGAAAAATTCTACTAGTCCTGTGGGAGTTTTGCTTATACACAATTAAGCAGAAGTCTGAGAATAAGCCACATTACTAGCTTCAACAGATGTCCGAAAATAATATGATTCTGATGTTTGTGAAGGTGCGATTTTGGTAGAAATATAATTAGAAAGACATTTACCACAGAAGTAAGGAAATAAAGGTTTTTATGTGCTAAAGTCGTACAAAATTGGTCTTCTGCTGAACTAGCAAAAGCAGCTAGCGCTAGAACTTCCTGGTTGCTTTAGGGTATGCTAGCCCCAAACAAAGGGCCACAGTGCTAAATGTCTACAGTTTTCCTCAAAGAGAAGTAACAAGTAACAAATTATTGTATTGCTTACATTAAAGCTAGCCATGTGGCTAATATTCATCCATATACTTGTTTTTAAAAATCAATAATCCTTGATCATTTTGCTTTGAGAATAAATTGAAATGAGAAAAACTGAAATGTGCCATTCACAAGGTAAAATAAGTAGGTAGAAAAAGTGTAAAAAGCAGCAAAGCGTGATGAAGTATAAAGTTTTCATGCTGAAGAATACATACCCTGTTTGGCTACAATCTCGATAGGGCAGGACAGAAAATACACTATAGAAGGATCTTCTGCCACTGATAAGGACTATCCTATAAAGACAAAGAATAATAAATGAACTAATTCAGTGAGCTATGCTGAGAACAGATCAGGAGACGGAGTCGTACATTAGTGCATTATATACAAGAATTTTTGAGGTGTGTGAACGTGAATAACGTCGAGTTTAAAGACGGTGGGGAAAAAAAAGGTCATGCGGACAAACTTGGATAGAAAAAAATGCATTAGGGAAGAAACAGAGAACCAGAATTATTAATGAACAGTGATGACCGTGAGGAAATGTATATATACACAGGGTGCCCCATAAGTTTCCATGCATAGAAAAAAAGTTTTTTTACGAAAGCCATTTTTATTTTTTTATTTTATCATTTCGATGCGTGTCTTTCACTGCCGAAGAACAGAGTTATGTCTGTAATGGTGTCGATTATACGTTCCTTGAGATGACTTCTGTTTTGTCATTTTTTTCTGATACACCATGGCTTTCAAATGCTCCCAAGGATAAAAAGGAGTGAGATCTGGGAATCTGGGAAAATGGTTTTCATGTATGGAAACTTATGGGAAACCTTGTATGTATATATTATCACCAGACATGAGAAAAAAAAAAAAACAGCTTACAACCTATGTGTAAGCAAATCCTGACTGGGCTCACATGGTCACATGTAGTGTACATATAATAATGGCTTTCTACTGATAAATTGTTGATACTGTTGAAAATGGTCTCTGATGATGCCTTATAAAGCTCTAATAAAGCTTGCTAGACAATTATAGCTATTATTATTAGAATTTACAGTAAGTAAAAAGAAATATAATTATAGAGTATTAGATCACTGTGTACTGCATTGCTTATTGTTTTCTGTGTAACACTTGGTCATAGGGCTGGGCAATATGGCATTATGCTCGATAACGATATATACTTCTATATATAAATTGTTAAATGTTGCCAGCTTTAATAAAGTATCCCAACAATGAGTGAAGCCACAAACAAAGGGTGCATAGTAAAATTTAAAGATAGTTTATTAAGTTTATAAATCTGTACTTTTATTTTGAAAAGGGCACACGAGTCAAGTGCAGTTGTGTTAGCACAGATGTCACGACTCCCTTTTTGAGCTCAGCTCCGCTTCATTTATGCATGTTCATTAACATATAAATGTGTCTGGACTACATACCTAAATAAATTCGGGTTAGTTTGGATACTTTTACTGAGTAACCACACTTTTTTTTGGAACTTTATGGATCATTGGGTTTATATGTGAGGGTTTTTTTGACAGTTTTATGAATGTATGTTTGGCTGTTGATGGTCGGACAAAGACACTGATTCTACCCAGTGTTTATTGTATCATAAAACGGTTTGCATCATTCAATCACAAGAATGTCAGATTTCAAAAATATGTAACATCTTGTTTTTCTTTTTATATACATCAGTGTTATAGACATAAAGTTTATCGCAATTCGATATGATATGGTTTATCGGCCCAGCCCTACTTGGTTGTTGAGTTCAGGTCATATTGCAACTCTTTTTGTGACACCTGGCTTTGCTCTAAGGTTGCTTATTGTTCGTCGAAGACTGCGTCATAAAATCTTTCATGCCGTGTGGTTGCGACCTCATGAGCATCCGACCTGCTTATTGTCAAATGTAATCTTTTTGACTGTACAGATTTCAATAGCATTCATAATTACAGTCTTAATTCCATCCAATGCAACAAACGCTACAGTTATGGCTCAGGCACCTTGCATTGCACAGTTCGTTCATAAATCTCATAACTACTGATTAACTACAATAATGGCAGAACATAACAACTAAAAACACAACAATGTTTACTGTCTCTTAAGCATCTGAGTTCCTGGAGTTCCAATGTTCCTGTGAAAAGGTGTTTAGCAAGTGTGTGTACCTTCCATTGTGGATGTCATGCTGCCTCATGTTTTTGATGAAGTGGACCTTCTTGAAGCTCTTTGGTCGTGGTGAACCGGATAAGGTTCGACATCTGATAGAAAGAGTGTAGAATTTGTCGATTAGATTTCTGTACAGTCATGACATCATTTAAAGCGAATACTGCTAGATAACCGCTTTATCATCTGTTAATCACTGTATTGCTCCTATTGTATTTTGTGCATTTTTATTGATGCTATAGATGTTTCTAAAAATCAACGAATTGCCCACATAAAAAGGGATTCGTGAAAATGCACGAGTAAAAGTCTTAACTGAACAAAAAATGTAGATGAAGAGTAATATGGTATGAAAGACAAAGTAAAAAAAAGAGAAATAGGAAAAAAGATTTTTAAAAGATGAGAAGAAAAACAGAGTGAGATAGAGAGAAACTAACAACAGAAAAAACGGAAAGGAAAAAGAATAAGAAAAAGTGAATATTCGTTGTTCAATATTAATTATTTTATTAAGTGATTTATTTTCCAGCTTAACTAGCTGATGTATAATGCAAATGGCATAAGAGAGGGAGAGAGAGAGAGAGAGAGAGAGAGAGAGAGAGAGAGAGTGTGAAGAAGAAGAGAAAAAGAGAGAAAAGGAAAAAAAGAGAGAATGCGAGCAAGAAGAGAGAGAGCAATAGGGAGAGAGAGAAAGAACCCTGTTAAAACTTCCATACCTGCGGAGAGGTGCATTCTCCTCAATGTCCTCCAAAGTCTCGAGTGAGGAACGTTGGGATATCAGCCTCCGTCTGAGAACAGAGAGAGAAAGAGAGAGAAAGAGAGAGAGAGAGAGAGAAAGAAAGAAAGAGCTTAGAGCAAACCAAATCTTAAACCAAACAACCATGTTCTATACAAATGTTACTAAAACAATTAATTAACAGAAACCATTTGTGGGGGGGTTGGGGGGGGGGGGGGGGGGGCTTTTCAAACAGAGAAATCTCTCTATCTCTCTCTCTCTTTTTCGCTTGCTTTTTCTTTCCCTCTCTCTTTTCACATTTATTGCCATTGTTTATCCTGAAGAAAATATAGTATATTGTGTTACAGTGATATTAATTTTTTTATTTTTTTTTTTTTTTTTTTTTTTTTTTTTTTTTACAAACTTTACACATTCTTTTACCTCATTCGATTTTCTCTTATTTCTATTAATTCGATTCTAAATTTATTTTCTACCTTTAATTTAGATGCACCGCCTAGAAGGAGTGGTAGTTTTTTGTATAGTTGCAACAGTAAACGTGAAAAATAAAAACCTTGAAGCACTTCCAAAAGTTTTTTTTCCAATTTTACACAAAATAAATAGTAAACATAAATAAGTGACACCCAATTAAGAGGGAAAACCCTGTGTAAAAAGCAGCAGTGACGTTAGGATGATAATGAAACGTTATTTTAAATGACGGTGAATTCTTATCATTATTTTACTATAATCGCACTTAACATCGGCCTGTAGGCCACACTTGCCTTCAGCTGTTGACGCTTTATCGCTCTCATAAAAGGTCACATTCTAAAATTTTTATTTTCTTAGAAGGGCGAGCAAGTAAACAGGGTAAGGTGGAAAAAGGGAACGCTTTGTGTCTGAGTGCTCAACGAAGCTTAAAATGAAAGATGGAAAGAATGCCAGATTTAACTACATTTAGACTGAATTACATTTTATGAAAGACTGTACACCAAAAATATCCAAAAAATCCATTCGGTTTAGTCATTGGACTGGGACAGGCTTAAAAAGGAAACTCCTCAGTCTACAAAGGTTTTACAATTTTCCACTCGTCTCATCCGTTTTTTCCAAAACATAACATAAATAATTAACAGGAAACATGTTCTAGCTGCTCTGGTTTTAATGTCTCATAGCGACTTTTATGCGGCTTCTATGCTTATTGCGCCATAGTGTGATAAAATACAACTGACTTAAGTGCTCTGGAGACACGGCTGCCTTAATGGGTCAATTAATTAAGGATGTTTTAAAACTTTTTTTGCCATTTCTACAACAATAGAAGGCTACAAAAAAACCCTAATTCTTCTAAAACACTACAAGCTTTTAAAGAGCCGAGTGTCTACTTTCATATGAGCTTCTTATTAGCTACCATCAACTCCATAAGATGCATCACAGATTTAAAGATAAAGAAATGTTGAAAAATCAAGCGTTTTTGGTTGCAATCCTAACAAAAACTCCTATGAGCTCTTCTGGAGGAGCACTGTGGGGATTACCAGGTTCTCTAAAAGTCATAGCATTTTACAACATGGACACTGAACACAAGTTTAGTGAAACAGAAACAAGCTTCTGATGTGTCCAAGACTAAAGCCTAACACAGTCCATCTGCCTGGCATTACCACACAATGGAATTTCCTTTCATTTCGTTTCTGTACTTTCTAAAAACAAGTATCTATTGTTCCTGAAACCCAGCAGGATGGAACGTCACAGCTTTCCTGAAAACACCACTCTGCCACTCCAGCATTCACAGAATTGTTGCTACGACCGTGAAACCTGGATCTAGGTTGTTGGTTTTTTTTTTAAATATGCTCTTGATGCCATCTGTGCGTCTGTATTTATGGAGGGTTAAACATGCTGGTGATGTCAGGAAAGCGTCTAAAAATAACAATACATTTTGTTTAAAAAGCACAACAGTGTTCAACTTATGCGTGACGTAGCGTGAAGGAATGTGGAAACCACCAAACCGGTTTATATTTCTGCCTGGACCGTGTGACGTGGCCAATCATAAAGAGCAAAATATTCTGAAAAAGGAGTTGTGGATTATCGCTGGGTTTAAACTAACAGGCATTTTAATCGAATAAATATTTATGATATTTTAATTTTACTTTTATTGCTCATCACAATTAGTTTGATGACCTATCCTGCACTAGCATTGTTGTTTTTATCCAATCAAATGCTTTCAAATATATAATCCCCACCCCCAGCCTCAATACTGATTGTATATTAGTATAGTATATTCAATTCATTGTCATTGTGCAAGGTACATGTACAGAGCCAATGAAAATGCATTTTTCGCATTGGTAAGTTGGGGTCAGAGCGCAGGGTCAGATATGATACAGCGCCCCTGGAGCAGGAGGGGTTAAGGGTCTTGCTCAAGGACCCAACAGTGGTTGACTTGCCGGAGGTGGGGCTTGAACCAAGGTGTTTCTGGTCTTCAGATTAACAACTCAGCACCTTAACCATTTGAGCCACCCTGCCCCCCCACCTGCTTGGCAGGTCTGGCATTTGATTCTGCAGTTATTTTTCAAATAAATCTTTAAATCACAAAAATGTTAGATCAGAATTCTCTCGTTTCCACCCTCAACTGTTTAGTCTAGTAACTATTAGTTAGTTAACTACTAACATTGACTAGGATTTACAGACAGGCAGCTTCCAGCAATGAAAAATATTTGACTCAGGATGACAGCTGAAGAGTTTGATTATTTACATTTCATTATAAATCGAGCTCCAGCCTTCTTGAATGGGACCTTGTTTGATCTTGCTGCCTGAACTGGCAGTGTTTTTCTTTTTTTCAATCTCTTCTATGATAAAGAAACGGCACATTTATTAGGTCAGATTACAAGACGATCCAGCATTAATTGTAGGGCGAGGCTTAGGGTGGATCTGGACAGAGGAGATAGCAGCGTTTTCACTAGTTACGCAATGCTGTCTGGGCGACGTGTGACGTGTAAAGGCTTGTGCCACGTTATTGACGCCGACCTGCAAAAGTTAAGCAAGAAACAAGTCTTGACACATACCTTACACAAACTCACACAAAAAAACTGTTATGTGACAAAATCGCTTACAGGTGTTAAAGCCTGAAATGTGCTTGTGTATGTGCTTGTTTGTGTGTTTTTTCTGCAACATCAAATGGAGTGACTCCACATTTCCACATTTCCTTTCCCAAAGCTTGCTTTTGGCACCCAGTCTGAGAACTGGAGAGTTAAGAGGCAGGACGGCGGCAGGAGGGAGTCTGGGAGAAAAGGAAGTGAAGGTCGGAGCGGGGGAAGTGATGGCGGGAGGGAAAGCGGGAGGATGAAAAACAATGAGCAATCTGCCGTTCTTTACAGCCTGGAGTCTGCACACGTTTCCACCAGCTGCTTCCAAAGAACAAGCCAAACACTGTGTGTGTTTGAGTGAGTGTGTGAGTGTGTGTGTGTAAGCAAGTGAGTGGGCACATTTAAATATCTTAAAGGCAAACAAGTAATTAACAAAAGACAACATTTTGCTGGACCCCGTAAGAAAAAGTGCTTTTTGTTTACAACAAAAAATTAGTTAATAATCATTTGTAGGTGCAGAACAGCACTAATTAGCCACTTTAAACCTTAGTGTTAGGTCCTCACAAGGAGATACAAACAGTTATGTTCAGAGCTAGAGAGCGAGGGAGAAATTGAGAGAAATTGTGTGTGCGTGTGTGTGTGTGTGAGTAAGAAAAGAGAGAGAGAGAGAGAGAGAGAGAGAGAGAGAGAGAGAGAGAGAGAGAGAAGGAATGTGGGAGTCTTCATAAACAGTGCAGATTTAAATACAGGTCTAGTCGCTACTCCCGGTCGTCTAATCAACTTGACCTTGTGTTTAATTAATTTTTTCTTCTTGCTGCCTCAGAGGAATTTCTTAAGTCACTATAATCGAAACACAAATGATTAATTGCCATGAAACAACAGCATGCACGAATACACCATATCCTGGATTTCCTTTCATTGAAAGCAGAAACATTGTGGTTAAAAAACACACAGCCTTTTATAGGATGTCCTAAATTTTCACATGACAGCCTATGAAAGGCTGTGTGTTTAACATATTTGGACATATGGATATTTAATATCAATTTAAAGCAACACAGAGATTCAATTAATATATCTAAACAATTAAAAAACTAAACAAAAAACTTTCTGTAAAATCTACATGGAAAAAAAAAATTCTGGTCAGAAATAAATAAGGACATCCCAACAATTATTCTCACTTAAAATAGCTAAATCACACTCAGGTGGATCACATCAGTTACACATTAGACATTTAGTTTGGTGGGAAGATCAAAAGATCTGTCAGACGCCTTTATAAAGGAGATTGTAGCAGCTTATGAGTCTGGAAAGGGATTTAAGAAGATCTCAAAAGATTTAATAATCAGCCATTTAACTGTTTGCAAAATAGTCCTCAAGTGGAGGACATTTAAAACAACTGACAACATGCCCAGGTCTGGCCATCAAAGCAATTTCGCCCCGAATGGGGCCTGAAATGGCCGAGTCAAAGCCCAGCTCTGAATCCCAACAAGATGCTGTGGGGCAACTTAAAACGGGCTCTACATGCAAGAAACCCCTTGAACATCTTACAGCTGAAGGAATTTTGAGACATATATCTGCCTACAGCATGTCTTTAGACGGGGGGAGAAAAGCCGGAGGACCCAGAGGAGAACCCGAAAGCACAGGTAGAACCAGCAACCTCCAGAACAACGGAAGGAAATGCAGGGATTTTTTGAGATGTGAAATCCAGAGAGATGTGAGATAAGCATACTATTAAAGGTCTTTGCAACTGAGATTATGAAATTTTATACATTTTGAATCTCTGACTAATACTCAGCATGACGACTACAAAAAAAAACACATACGATAATTTCTTCACTGTGCAAAAACCTTAACTATTAACTAACGAAAGGAAAATGAATACAGTACGATATTACAACTAATCAACACAACGTTCCCCAATAAAGATCAGATTTTTCACACACTGACATGCAGTGGTCTATACAGCAAAGCTGTGGTGGCCTGATTTCACAAAACGTTTCAGATATCTCCATGAAGCTGAGCTGTAGTGTCAGGAACCTCAAAGCCTCAGGTTACAGTAAGTTTATATCGTTCTGCTGAAAGATACGTAAAGAGACACTGAGAGGAGAACAGGAGCTTCTGGGTTGACAGTTCTGTTTTCTAGGAGGACGATAGAATCGTTTATCGTAAATCGTAACTTCACAGCTGTTTTAAAGCAACAGTGAATCCGGCAGGTATCCAAATTCAGTGGAAAACGGTATTTATTGTTTTTCTTCTTTAAACTGCTCCTGAAACTTTAGAACAGCCGAATTACTCAATTTTATTTCTCCAGTCCTGTAGTTATCGCTGACTCATGTGGCCACTGACTCAAGAGCAAAAACATGCCGGAAAAAAAAATAAGGGCACCTCCGGCTTCGTATTTGTTGTGATTTTTGGCTATTTGTTTCATATTTTTATTGCAATATATTATATATTATATTATATGCAATATATATAATGTATCGTGATATGTATTGTATCGTGAGGTCCTCGGCAATACACAGCCCTGTTTTCAAAGCTGTTCTCAAGCTTGAGCCTGCACATGATCACAACTCCAACTCCTAAACTTTCTCACACCCCCTCTATCTGTGCCTAGAAATAATCAGGGTCTAAATCTCACCGCACCACCCACTATCAGCGGGTAGTCGAATGGCATTGGGGGTAATACATCTATGTCTTTAATTGTTTTGTCCTACACAGAGAACCTGCGCTAAATCACAGGAGATTTGGGGCACAGGGCTTCCCCGCATCCTTTTTACACCATTACACCACACACACACACACTTACAGACTACTGAGATGATTATCACTCCAAACACGTGTCTTGGAAAGAGGAGAAACCTAGAGGAGCCCAAGAACAGGATAAGTGCATAAGCCAATCGGAGCGCCAGATGATTTTAACGGCGGGACTATAGACAGGGTCCTTATCATCGAGCTGTTATTAAAATAAACAGACTAGTTCGCATGCACGGTTAATTTATTAAAAATAGAGACAGTATACAAAAGAAAGCTGTCAACTGTAAACACACCCACGTGACCGTATCATCCAGTCTGGCATGAGATCGAGGCACGCGCCTCCATCCTAATAACACGTCATCAGTGTTTTTAAAACATAATTACGTTATTTACGCAAAGAGCCGCACGCAGGTACCTGGACTTGTGCAGCTCAATAGCGGAGGTGCTGATGTGTCCTCCTCCACCCTCCGGGCAGCACGAGCTCTGCTGCCTGCAGCACGAGGCGGGCGGAAGTCCCTGAGTGAACGTGTGCAGGCGGCCTCGCGCGGTGGCAAACGGCGAACCGAAGACCTGCGCGTGGTAGAGCTGAGCGTCCGCGGGCGGGCTCGCGCCGATGGCAAAGCTAGCGCGCCTGCTCGGTGCCCGGGCCTCGTCATCCTCCTCCTCTTCTTCCTCCTCCTCCTCTTCTTCTTCTTCCTCGGCGGCGGTGACTGTGCTGCTCGCTGTCCTCGCCTCTAAAGCGCCGTCCTCCTCTCCGGGAGCGTCCGCGTCGCCGCGCACGGGCCGCCCATCAAGAGAAATGTTGCTGAGGAACGAAAGCGCCGCCTGCCTCCTGCGGGGGTCCGCGCGCCTGCGTGCGTGCTCTGTCCCCGAGCGCTTCGTTAGCGGCGCGGCCGCCATGGTGCAAAGAGTCGCCCGCACCCGCAGCCTCGGTGTACACGCGCTGGAGGACACACGCGCTTTAACCACGCGGTTAACACAACCGCGTCATTGCGTGCGGGAGCGAAGAAAACGCGCCACCTCAATGTTGCTGTTGTGCGTGTTTTTAAACCACTACAGAGTGTGTGTGTGTACAGATGGAGGAAAAAAGTAAGGTCACGTGCGCGGAGCAGGAAAACCAAACTGACCAATCAGAAAAGGGGAAATCCAATTTTTATTTTTCCCCCCTCATTGTTTGGCTCCTCCTACTTTAAGCTTTAACGTTCCAAAAAAAACAAAAAAAAACCGGAACCACAAATACCATTAATCTGTTTTTAAATCTTTATTTCTCAATAAATATCTCAAACACATTATTTATATCAGGTCATTCATATCAGTTCATTTACATCAGTTCATTCATATCAGTTCATTTCATATCAGTCATTTACATCAGTTCATTTACATCAGTTTTTTTTTTAATTTATCACAGTTCATTCAGCTTCATGGTGCTGGGAATTGTCTTCCATTCAGCAGTTCTACCACTTCCCCAAACACATTCACGAGTTCATACACCAAATCAAATATCAGCACAGAAAATCATATCTAATTAATTATAAATATTATTACTCAAATAAAATTATTAGATAATTATTAGAGCAAATAAGCCATTTTGAATTTTAAAAGCTTTAAAATCAGAAAGAAAATTAGGGATTAAACAAAAAGTGTTCCACTGAAAGCAGTAAACAAAAAAAAATCCATCTTATCTGGTTTGAAGCTTTCTGTGTTTTTCCTCCCAAAATTAATGATCTTTTGATCACCATCAGAAGATAAAACATCTTCAATGATAAAATATCATTTTTCCAACAGCTCATTTTAAACTCTCCTTATTTATAACGTTTTTATTACGCTAGATATAACCCTACCCCTAACTCTGGGTTACAAGCAGTCGCAGAAGCTGTAATTGTCTAGTGGCGACACCTGATGGTGAAATCATGTCGGTTTATTTTAAATAGTCGATTACAGGTTTGCATTTGATTTCTGGCGCTCGTTCTGGGTTATTTTCTGCCCTGCATGTTTCCGTATTTACCCGCTTTAACACATAATATTTAATTAATCAGTTAATTATTATTATATTATTAATAATTATTATAAAAGGACACGCCTTTAACCTACCAACTACCAACCCGAAGATTGTGGGTTTATTTCCCATCTTCACCAATCCACCACTGTTGGGCTCCTAAGCAAGGCCCTCAACCCTCAATTGCTCAGTTGTATAAATGGTCGCTCTGGATAAGGGCGTCTGCCAAATGCCGTGAATGTAATAATGGCCAAAACCTATCGTCCTTGTCCTTGTAAAAATGTAAAAAAAAAAAAAAAAAAAAAAAATAAAAAAAAAAAAAAAATGTAAAAGATACTCACAGAATTTACCAAACTGATTAAAAACCATTTCCAAAACGAATTCTGTCTGAACAAACCTTTAAAATTCATTTTATTTACTAAATACACTTCGTGTGCTACAACGTATGTCCACTAGATGTCAGTATAATCTCATCTGATTACTTTTAGATCTGTATCCGGTACCTGACTTTGAGAAATCGGTAGCTCAAAAACATTAAAATAGTTCCTGATAAAAGCGATGTGAGATAATAAGATTACACTAAACTTGTTTAGATTAAATTCCCTAAATTGATAGTAAAGCGTTTGATTTTTTTTTGTGCTTTCAGTTGTTTAAACCGCAGTGTTTTACTAACGCATAGTGCAGCCAAGATAAACACACAAGAGTACAGAACATGAGGGACCCCTGATCACTGACCTGTTTAGAAAAACAGCCCAGACCGGCCTGTAACTAATCTCACTAATCTTTTGGCTTTATACACTTTCATGTATTTGCTAATAATATTTGTTCAACAATCCAATTTTCTACTTAATCTAATATGTTAGATGGTCAAAAGTATTAAAAAATTTGCCTGTCACACCCATATGTGCTTTTTATAATAACCTCCAGACTTCTGTGTTCATTCAGTTACAGTAGTATTAATGAGATCAGACACTAATGTTGGGTGAGAAGGTTATTGTTCCTGTTCATCTTTATGGTGTTCAGTGGGGTTGAGTCAGAATCAGGACACTTAAGTTCCTCCACTCCACCCAGAACACAGCATGTCTTCATGGAATGTCTTAATTGTCATGCTGGAACAATGTCTGACATTTTCTTTTAAGGCCACAAAAGTCTTCATATACCTGTTAAAGCAACATTGAACATTTTTAACTGGAATTCTTTACAGAAAAGAAAACTCTATTTATGTTATATTTCTATATCAGGTTAGAGTCTGAAAATAAAACCTCCAGAATGATAAACTTCCTTAGATCAAGGCACCAAAGTCAATAGTATTATTTTATAGTTTGCTGGTTATACTAAGTCACCCGTAGTCACCAGAGTCACCCCGACTGATCCTAAGAAAAGTCACCCTGACATTGCCTGAGATGATATAACAATAGATCAATAATCTGATTTATGGTGTCTTATGCTGATCTGGGGTAAGACAGGGTATGCCGAGCTATCAGGTTCTCCTTATGCTTGGTTAATTTATTCCTCGAATCATTATTTTGTGTCTCTCAATTCACTTAAGTTACTTTGTGATTTCTTATCATTTATTAAATTTTTTTTGCTACATTACCTTTTCATACCCGAATAAATGAAGGACCTTTCCTAGTTCTTTTATTGCAGGAGCTTTGCCTTGTGCACAGCCGCCTCACTGTTGTTTTATTGCTTCCTATGTCCATTAATAAAGTTTAATAATGCTGTGCTTTGCACATTTTCACCTGTAGGCCCGGCTCTCCTATGTCAGGCTCAACAATGAGGCATAAGACCCGCGGATGCCTCGGGCCGAGTTAATCTGTGCCTCTGATCAGCGAGAAACCCGGTACTTCCTGTGTTTGTGTGCAACTTCCTGCATTTGAAGCCCTCGAAGTAGCTTATTGTAAGACGGGAGCTCGATGATATGACTTATACTTCACACTGATCGGAGGAAATGTGTGCCAGGGGAATAATAAAAGCTGTTAGATGTGCTGGTTGAAACAATTCCTTTTTACTTGACTTGACTCATGTCTTTTGTACTATATTAGAAAAAGTCGTAAAAAGTTATTGCATTTATTGAATTATTTTGGGTTTTGACCCCAGAATGGATTACAGTATACAGGCAGCTTCTTGTGCAGTGGTGACGACTGGCCAAGAGCTGAAACTCGCTCACTAGCAGCCTGATGCACCCGACTACTCACTTGTAGACACTGATGCTAAGGTTTGTGTTAACATCTTAGGATTAATGAGCGACAGTGTGCAAGCTAACGTCCAGCCCACCCGTGCAACAACACACACTCCCGCCCCCTTATACATCAAACGCTCCAGCGGGGCATGATGTATTGGTGGCAGCAGTGGTGCTCTTTCAGCCCACAGTCCATCAAGTGCTTTATCTCTGCAAGAGATGAAAGCACTGAGCTGCCAAACAAGAGTTAAAATGCAGGGCAGTCATAGAGGTCAAATTAGGCCCTACATTACTGCACCACAATCACAGCCCTGCTCAATCAGAACACGCTGGGGGAAAAAACATGAGAAAATAATTGTCCTCCTCCTTGTGGCGTGCAGATGAGTTAAAAATAGAACTTTGAATGATATGCTAATGGCAGTGCAAGCGCATGATTTATCACCCGAGTGTATTAGCAAATCGTCTTGGCATCATGTACGAGTCAGCTTGACGAAATCCAGGTTTCTGTACCAGAACCATTACTAAAGACCTGTACACGGAACCTGGGCTAAAGAAAAAAACAAAATCTGCCCTGGAATCACCTCAATGCTCATTCTTCCCTATAACAAACTCTGTACATCATCAATTTATTACACACATTTAATGCAAAATGCTGTGTATCAAGCTGTTTTTAAAAAAAAAAAAATCCATCTCCTGCTTCTCTGTGTAGAGGGTGTGCTGGCACTGTGGGCTGGTGTAGGAGCAATAAAGTTGTTTAAGCAGCAGTAAGATTTGTACAGTGAGTTATTTAGCACTTTGTCATAGAGCTAGACATTTCTCTGGCAGGAAGCAGGATTCCTGAGCAATGAGGAAACTGTTTCCTGGTTGCCACCATGAGCATATTTGCCTTTCAGTTGGATTTTTAACTTAATTAAAAATCCATTAAGCCGCTCAGATTTTGATTACTGCAGTGCTGTTCACACCTCAGAGACCTCCAGGTATGTTTCATGTGTAATTGTTTCCATAGTCACATGACATTTTTAATCTAATAATATGATATTTTATCACAATATCATATATATTATATCTATTTTTAAGATACAGTGGCTGATATGACGACTGGTTCTTTAAGGAGATATCACATTAACATAAAGCTTATGAAAAGAATCTCCATGGACAGGTTTTCTACCCAGGGATATTCTCCAGGATTATTCACATCTGCAGCTGCTATAGTGTCTAATAACAGACATCAACTTACTTTAAATACTTTTCTTAAAGAATAGTTAGGCTGCAATAATCAGGTCAACCGGAACCGGGAACACCTCCAATAACACACAATATATTTGTATATTATAAGTCAAATGGCATCTACACTAACATATATCTGATTCTTTGTTATTCCCAGCTCACCGTCGCCATCATCACTTGGAGACAATAAGGCAGTAACATACTGGTTTATCTGGTCAGAGGAGAACTGGTTTCTGCCAAGGTTTGTGTCTGGTTTTTGCCCAGGTTTTTTCTCCATTCTGTCACCGATGGAGTTTTAGTTCCTTGCCGCTGTAGCCTCTGGCTTGCATAGTTGGGGACTCTAAATTTATAGATATTAATCAAAATAAGTGTTTTAAGGAGTGTTTAATATTGTGTATTTTAATGAAATCCTGTGAATCTGCTTTGAAATAATCTTGATTAACAAAAGCGCTGTATAGATAAAAGTGACTCAACTCGACTTTCACAAACTACTAATGTTTTTATCTAGTCTACTGAGATCAATTAAAAGCTTGGGCCCCTGAGCAAGGCCCTTAACTCTCAACTGCTCTGATGGATTAGACATTAGATAGATGTAAGATGGGTAAGCGTGTCTGGTAAATGGGAGAAATGTATAACGGTTATTTAAACATGTGTTTCTATCGTTGAAGTAAATTGGGAAAAATTGTGAACCAATTTCTGCTTTCTGAGACGCTCCTATTGCTTGCTTCTTATCTTATCTTACCAAAAAAATTCTGTGTGAGGCTATTTCACAGCGAAAGCCTACAGCGTCCTAACTCTTTTTATATTAGATTTATGACAAAAATGATTCTATAGTTTACACCAATCAAAAGAATCTCATGAAAAAACCCACATGGTGATTTGTGATCGCATGTTTGAATGTCCTTAAATTATTTGTTTTTCTTTTCTAGTGTAGAAAAAAAGTGCGCCTGAGATAACATACTTGGTGATCTAGCTCAGACTCAAAACATTTGTAGTCATTCGAAAACGAGGGAGTTGTGGGCGTCGGCATTTAAGTTGGCATGAAGCAGCTGATCTCCGCACTATGTTTGTTTTTGATGGCTTTTGGGACTGTGTGAACACTTTACCGGATCATGATTCATTTATTTTCTTCAGAAAAGCAATGTTTAGGCATATCCAAACCAGATTATCATCATCGATAAAAAAAACCCCCAAAATATTTAAGAAATACTGTGTGTTCTGCTCCAATTCAGGCCGTATTGAGGAACTGCCCCATACCTATTTTGATTCTAAGTAGCAAGCAGGAGCAGGATGAGGATAATGAAGCGAAACAATAAAGGGCCTCATACGGGGCCAGAATGAGCTCAAGCAAAGGAAACATGGGACTGGATTTATTACAGAGGTCTGAGGTGAAGTAGCAGCAATAAGTTCAGCCGAAGGTTTGATACATCGAGTTCAAGTGCAATGAGTGTACAGTAACAGAGGAATCTCTGAGGAACCAGAGCGGGAAGAACAGCAAAATGTGAAGGACACATGAGCAAAAAAAAAAAAAAACATTCCTTATACACAAGAGAGGAATCATTTCTTATTAAGGGAAAGATTTGGGTTCAAATTTTACCCAGAAGTTTGTCTTATCATGGTGCTGCTAAAGTACAGTTAATATCTGTATGTTAGTGGACAAATGACAAACACATCACTTAACAGTTAAGTGTATCTTTCCCAAACTGTTACCACAAAGTCTGAAGCACATAGTCGTCTAAAATGGTTTTGTATGTTGCAGTGTTACATTGTTCCCTCACTGGAAGAGACTCAAATGTTTTTCCAGCATGACACTGTCCCTGTGCACAAAGTTCCTGATCTTCATGGGGACATGCTGTGTTCTGGTTAAAGTGGAAGAACACCAGTGACCTGTACAGAATCCTGACTCAACCCCACTGAACCCCTTTGGGATGAACTGGAACAACGACTGAACCCCGGACCTCCTCAATCAACATTACTGTCTGATCTCATTAATACTATTGTAACTGAATGAACACAAATCCCCACAATCACATGACACAATCCAGTGGAAAGTCCCAAAGTGTAAAGGTTAATTATAGTAGGAAGACTGAGACTACATCTGGAATAGGATTGTCAAAATACAAATATGGATGTAATATTCAGACGTCCTAATGGCATGTGTTTACTACAAAAACAAACATTTTTACCCTTCATATAACTGTTGAAAGTATGTGACCTTAAGTAACCCCTTTGCCTTGAAGCACATGCAGTGTTGGTTACACCATAAAAAACATCACTTGTTAAAAGGACATTTTATTCATTATCCTTTACTATAAAAACATTATTTTTTAAATTATTTTTACACCGACCTCCTCCTGCACTTTATCACAGAAATCTTTTGGTGCACACACACACACACACACACACACACACACACAAACAGCAAATTTACAGCAATAAACAACAAGATGCATATCGAGCCAATCTTTCTTTCCTCACCCTAAAGAGGTGTAAGTGTAGGAGGGGGGAGATGAGCGAATCCATCACGGCTCAGGCCGGGCAGGGTCAGTGGCACAGAGCCCGAGCCTCTCACCGTGCCTGGCACCTGCTGGAACTCAGCGGTGCTGCAAACCTTTAGACGCCTCCAGAAGTGACTATGCCTGAACATTCCTATTTTACATCTCTCTTTCTCTCTCTCTCTCTCTCTCTCTCTCTCCTTCTCTTGTTACTACTCTTTTAACTAAAGTTTAACATAATTACCAGCGCTAAAGCGATGCATGTAGTACATGCCTACCTTCAGCTTAGTTTGAGGTCTTTCTTTAAAAATGTTTTCACTGATGTACATGATGTCATCGCTTCATGTCATAGACTGTAAAGTCGTAACATTTTGATTTAAAGAGCTCTGAATTAGATTAGGTAGTGTGTAATGATTACAATAATTCATTGAGTGTTAGAGAGCAGACGGAGGGCAAAAAGCTGCAGGAAACAAGAAAACGATTTAAGCCTCCTATGATATAAAAAAACCCCTAAAAGCAGCCATGTTCTAAGAGGGAGCAAGAGCAGAGTGTGAAACTGCATCCTTGTTTAGTGGCGATTTTTACTCGATAAACATAAAAGACGTGTCCTTTTCCTAGACTGTGCCTTTCCAGTGCTTTATGTGCTGAAGCCAAGGTTAATCACACACTAAAAGTCAGAGACACAGAGAAAGAACTTTAGCTTTTTAATACCTAAATTCTATAATTGATTGTTTTTTTATTATAAGGAAGAAAAAAATATGATCAGTGGTGGCTTGTGCTAAAAAATTGAGGCAAGGGGAAATAGGGGGCAAACTAAAAAATTTGACTTTTAGTAATGCAGTATTGTAAATAGCTGAGGTGATGATGTATCATTACTGCTAGCTAAAGTCAACTGTTAAAAAATGTAATAAGCGAACCATGTATCAGTGAATTTACGTTTAAAATGGGTTTATTATAAGTAATAAACTAATCAAGGTAATTATTTAAATGTATTTAGCCATTTAATCAGATTTAGAAGTAAAAGCTTTTCAAAGGGAGAACAATAAAAGGCACGACTTACATCACAACAATTCACAAATAAACACAAAATAAAATTATAACTATGAGAAATATTCACAAAAAATAAAAGATTTTTTAAAGATGATAAATTAGTCTTTCAATGCACAAACACTGTATCCCGGTTAGTAAAAATCTACA
The DNA here is from genome assembly GCA_005784505.1 of Bagarius yarrelli. Classification (NCBI taxonomy): domain Eukaryota; kingdom Metazoa; phylum Chordata; class Actinopteri; order Siluriformes; family Sisoridae; genus Bagarius; species Bagarius yarrelli. Next base: position 87,104 of record VCAZ01000175.1, on the reverse strand, counting down.
TTTGCATGTATATATATAAAATATTTTAACAGCAGATTTGTTACTGAAACATATATATATATATTTACTTTTAGAATTAAAAAAGAAAATGTTAAATATGAAATATTTGTAGCTTAATGATATGTGGGTTAAATTTCCAGCACCACCAATCTGAAACTGCTGGGCCCCTGCGTAAGGCCCTTAACCCTCAAATGCTCAGTTGAATCAATAATAAATGTAAGTTGCTTTGTATAAAGGTGTCAACTTAATGGCATGAATAAATGTATATTTTATCACGTGCAAACAATAATTTCTGGAAATAGATGTTTTAAGTTCAAAAAACGTTATATATATCATTAAAAGCAAAAAGAATTATTGAAAAACTGTTTTAAAAATACTATTAACTTAAATATTTAATACTAAGAGGTGTGTAGTACTTTGGATTTAAATACTTTTTTAGTTACTTATCTGGCATGTATGTTAACATGAGTGGTCAGCAGAATTTATTGACACTTCACTCCATCAGAGCTCAGACGAAGCTGACATTTTCTTCTGAATTTAGCACATCCAGCTTTCATGTGTTTTGGTGTGAAAATGGTGGGAGAGGAAAGTGGTTAAAAAAAGGAAAAAGTGTATAAAAAAAACATTAAGCCCCGTTCCAAAGAATTTTAAACCACATTAGGTCATGGGAATCTAATCATACTGAGCTTAAAACTTTAAAGCGGTCCAATCAGCAGTGTCTGAACATAGCGAGTATCCGTAGAAGGAGAGGATGATAAATATAAGAGACAGAACCAGAATGTTTAAATTGCATCATCACTGGGTAAAATGTTTTGTATCTGGAAATTTCGTTTGCAGACAAGCGGCTCATGAAGAATGTCTGTGTTACAGCCGCCGCAGTTATTTTTGTTTGTCAAAATTCAGAAGTGGTTCTGTTACCCTGAAGGCAGCTTGTGTTTTTTATGTAGCTTAACCACTTGGCAGGGGCCTGGATCTCCAGCTTCCCATTTTGTTTCCCCCCTCTGCCTCCTCCTTCTTGTCCTTCTCCTCCATCAAAGCATCTCTTTTCCCCAGTCATTCCCTCCTACAGGCAGGAAAAAGTGCACAGGCTGCAGTGGAGACAGACTGACTGTGCAGGCGGCCCGGCAGATGCACCAAAGATAAGTTTGTGTTCGTAAGTCGGGCCGCGACCCTCGTCGGCAGGACATTAAGCAGATCCTGTCGAGTCCTGCCTCATCTTAAAAACATGCCGCGCCAGTGCACCAACTGAAGAACTACAATCCCCTCCCACTCTCAGCTGTATCTCCATCTATGTTTTCCAAACATCAGAGTTTTTTGGGGGAGGGGATGATGAGATTAAGGGAAAGACCCATGGAGCCGTCTCTTTCCTCATTTCAAACCTCGAGACACCTCCTCCCTCCACACAATAACACGCTGCATCACTTCCTGTCTTGCCACTGGGCTAATGGATCGACTTGTCGCCGGAGCTTGGGTGAGAAACTGAGTCAGCAGTTTCTTATGGCTCTACCCCTCAGCTCAGGCAAACCCAGGAGTCACAGGAGTCCGTGACTTTCCTTTGCTTGCTTGACAAATGCAGAGAAGCTTAATGGCTATATATCCAGCAGGAAAGGGAAGTCTGAGGTGTCGGACACAGCCATCATTCAGCATTCTTTGTTGACATAACATCATGCAGTGTAGACGGAAAACAATGCGTAAGGTGTCGTACTCAGACTTGCCATGGCTTTACCTAGATAGACTTCGGTTTTGTCACCGAGTAGTCTGCATGCACCCTGTTTTTTAGCTAATTTGATCGAGAGTATGGTTCTGCACCAAAGGCCGAGGCGTTCCCCATGACTTCCTGACTCGTACTAAAGATTCGAAGTCCGCCGGCGGCACAGGACAAGATTAAAGCACTGGAAAGACTTAAAATGCCAAAGGGAAAGTCAACTTTGAAGTCGTCTAATTGGCCTTTGAGCGGATTCATCTCCTTTATAGACTATATTCAGGGTCTGATTGGTAGTGATGCAGATTTTAGTGTGCTTTGATTTGCATTGCTTGTCTTAATTTCCATAGCGTTCTTTACTCTTTGGCCCTCTGACGTTATTTTTTTAATTCAATTCAATTCAGTTTTATTTGTATAGCGCTTTTTACAATGGTGATTTTCACAAAGCAGCTTTACAATTGAAGAAATTATGAGACAGAATGAAACAGGAATCAGTTTGTCCCTGATGATCAAGCCAGGGGCGACGGTGGCAAGGAAAAACTCCCTGAGATGAGATAGGAAGAAACCGTGAGAGGAACCAGACTCAACAGGGAACCCATCCTCATTTTGGTGAAAACAGGTAGCAGGGATTATGAGGTTACATCGTGTGTGTGTGAACAACTTTAATCATTAGTCCTTAGAGAGCAGCTGGAACGTCTTTATGGCGAAGTGGGACGTCCTAGATCGCCCTGGTGATGCATCATCAGCTGGGCAGGTCACAGGGAAGGGTCCCACAGGACCGGGTCAGAGGTGGGGTCTGGATCACCGGCAGCTCCGTTGTGGTGTATGTAACTCAACAGTGAGAGAGAGAGAGAGAGAGAGAGAGAGAGAGAGAGGGAAAGGAAGTCAAAAAGAAGTAAAACAGTTAAGTTACAGTAAGTCAACTTAAACAGTTTAGTGTGCAATTTTCAAAGGATCAACAAATTTTGAAATATTGGGTCTTAGAATTGCTTTTAAGTTTATTCTGTAGTTTTAAAAATGATTTTTCTTGTAGTCTGCAGCACACTAATTTAAAAAAAAACATTATTCGTATAAAATTATCCAGGCAAGATTCGATGACAGAAAACAGGAAATCAATCCCAAAACAGAGCAAATCATGACTTAACCTATTTTTAGCTTTTAGGTAAGCGCGGTTAAAGTTAGACCAGATTTAGTAAAGATTCATACCATGCACTTTTTAACTGATATTAAAAAAGAAGATTTTTTAGACTAGCATGCTCTTTTTTGTTAGACTTTATAAAGAGACGAGATTTAGCTGCTTCTAATACTTTAGTACACAATATGGCACAAGGGGACACTTGCTTATCACATCATTTCCACGAAAGCTGTAAAAACCTGCAGAGGAACGTGCTACACTATAAATTTACACTGTAAACGGCAACTTACATTCAGTCCTTATTACAGACATCACTCACCAGGTGAAAAACTCATGTGGAGTTTACATTTATGGCATTTAGCAGACATTATTATCAAGAGCAGCTTACATTTATCCACTGAGCAGTTTGAGGGTTAAGGGCCATGTTTTGGAGCCTATTGGTGGAAGATTGATGATGCTGGGAATTGAACCCACAATCTAACAATCCACAGTCCAACACCTTAACCACTGTGCTACCACTGTTCTGATGCATTTGCCATGCTTGTTTTCCAGACTATCCCTGCCCTGGTCACTGCTCATTACGTAGATCAGGTGTGTTTATCAGAAGCTGGAAGATGCTATCTCAGATGACGGTGAAGAAAGGAAAGCCCAAGTGGGGAAAGTGGTAGCCCAGTGATTGTTGGACCCCTGAGCAAGGCCCTTAATCCCAAATTGCTAAGTTGATGAATGTAAATTGCTCTGGATAAGAGAGACAAATGTAAAATGCAATTGACTTGAAATCAGAATTTTCCACAGGTCTTGCTGTGAATCTGCATTGAGAGGAAACACTGCTAGTTTAGGTGTAAAACTTGAAGCTACACTCAAGTATCTCTCACTAACAGTGTTGGCTATAACTCTTCCAGGCTTTTCCTCTGGTAGGACCACTTGAGTGCAAGTAATAGGGCCAGACCATTCACTGTGAAGATGAAGGCTGTGGTTAATGGATGTCGGTTTAAGTGGCTCTCGTTCCACTTGGAGTGTTAGGAGTAAGTGAGAATGCCGTAACACGCCATTATTTGTGAAAGCTGTGGCACGAGAGAGTTTGATTGATCCTTTTACACAGATGTGGATATGGCCAGATATGGTTTGTGTGAACCCTTTTCTTGAACAAATAACAAAATGTGTTCCTCAACACATCACTGGTCTGAAATCTATCGCTTTGTGTCATTATAGAAAGAAGCAGCTTGTACAGGCCAAGATGTAGAGATACAGATAGCCTGCTCTTTGTACTTCGCCTGTTGAAAGTAAGAAATAAAGCAGATAGCTTAGTCTGTAGAAAGGGATTTCAGACTCTTGAGAATGTTCACTGGCTACCAGCAGTTCACACTCTATGTGATTCATTTCTGGTTTAACGGCATACATTTTTGTGTGATGTCTAATTTGAATCACAAGCTAAAGATACACTGCTGATTACAGATTTAAAAATTTGATTAAAATAGATATTTTTTGTTGGATTTTCATTCAATTTAATTCTTTACATACGACTATCACGTTCAATTGGCATTAAAAAACATTTAAAAAGCGGGCAGCACCATTGCCTTAGTGATTAGCAGCAAGACAGTCCTAGGTTGGATTACTACGCAGGGGGCTTTCTGTGTGGAGTTCGGATGTTTTCTCTGAGCTTTCGTGGGTTTACTCTGGATGCTCTGGTTTTCTCCCACAGTCCCAAAACCTGTATGTTAGGTTGATTGGTGATTCTAAATTGCCCATAGGAGTGAGTGTGTGTGTGTGTGTGTGGCCCAGTGATGGACTGGTGACCTGTCCAGTCCTTTTGGAGACGGCTGAGATAGACTCCAGCAGATCCCTGTGACCCCGAATTAGGTAATAAGCGGGTATACAAGATGAATGAATAAATAAATCATCAAAAAAGTACATTTTGCTCCAATTTATTGGAAAGTCATTTAGTACACTAATACTGTTTACTCTGATCACTAATCAGATACAGAAACATTATCTTAATAAGAGTTTTTATCAAATCCGGATTCGTTTATGAGGTTTTTTTAAAGAAATATTGTGAAATTGAAACCTTTTTTGTCTGTTAATGATTTGGAAATTATTTTGCATGTTTTTTTACATTTAGACTGGACTATTACAGTTTATTTTCCCTATGGTGCTTTTCATGCATCAATTTCATGCCTGCAACTGGTTCAATACAGCCTTTAACTGGGACAGGGAAATTAACCTTCTTCAACAGCATATCCTTCTGATTTATACAAAGATAATAAAAAATAAATAAATAACAGGGCCTTTTCTGTTGCAGCTCCTCGTTTATGGAATAGTTCACTTCTCCATGTTCTATCTTGTGCCTTTATTTTATGTATGTTTACTGTACATTTGATATATAAAGCACTTTGGCTAATGTCTGTTGCTATTTAAATAAATAAAAATTTAATAAAACAATTTTTAGTCTTCCAATGCTTTATTGATGGTTTGAATGATTTTAATGTCCTGGTTTTTCATAAACTGTTTCTTCTCCAAGATTAGGCAAAAACTCCAGCATTACAGAGGCATCTTTCCTGGCTGTGGAATTTTCTTCAGTAACAGCGTTTTTATCTTTCACCGTTGTCGGTTCTCAGAGTCTGTAGAAAAAATGTGTAGGTTTTTCTAACCTTTGCCTAATTCTTGTCAGCTCTAGACTTGTGTCTAGCCAGTCGACACCTTGAACTAAGGGAATAGCAAACACAGGGCGACAAGCTGAGAATGGCATGTTGACATTAACATCCGCCACTCTGAAGTGCTCAAATACGGCCTTAAGATATTTACTTCGTGCTTGCAGCAATTTAATGTTTAATCCCTGATTAAGCTTCAGACAACACTGGAAAACTAGTATTGTGTAAATTGGTGTGCTGTGTGTGTGTGTGTATGTGTGTGTGTGTGTTTGTGTGAGACCACTACTGTACATACAGCTTCCTGGCATATTAAAGAATGTGCAAGGGCGTCTGCAGGTAACAGGTCACCTACAGGTGAACACAGAGGGGTTATACCAGTGACGAATGCATTTTGATGTAATCTGAGCTTGATAGTTAAACTGACTTTAATAAATCGTGCTGGATGTAAAAAGAAGAAATCGTTTCGATTTAAATGAGATCTTGGCTGTGATTCTAGTGGAACTCCATATAAAGAGAAAACGATTGCTTCATTTAAACAGAGTCTCTCTGAATTATGATGGATTGAATGAGTAAACACACACACCAACTACACAGGATCATGAACTGCTCTGTGTAAAGAAGGTGCCGCGGTGGGAGTGTCTGGATGGATGTGTGTAGACTTTAAACTGGGTTTGGTCTGACAAATTTAACACCGGGCGTCTAATAAGTTAACCGACACATAACACCTAATTACCTTTATTTTAACTATATGAAACTGAAGTCACTAAAATGCAAATGCTTTATACATTGCATAGGGTTATGTGAGTGATGTGGAAAAGTGTGTTTGGTTTATGTGGATTTGCATGTTTAATTATGTCAGAAAAATCTGATAAAAATTAATTTTGTAAAAAGGGAAATTACATTAAAAAAGGAATTATACCCTAAAAATCAAAAACTTGCTTAAACCAGAAAAGACAATGACACATTGCAACCTACATATAAGTTACATTAAAATATTATTTATATCAATTAAATATTTCTAAAACAGGAAAATAATCTTATCATTTGAGGGAAAAATCACAACAGTTAATTAATACATCACACACCAAAAATAACAACTAAAACTGCATTTATATCATTATAAAAAAAGTATAAATTCCCGACATATTGAAGTGTGTAATATATTTCGAGAAGAGTTTCTGTCGCTTTAGGAAAGATAACATCGCTGTAAATATCAGATGATATATGAAATGATGTCCACCATCTTGTGTGACATCCTCTAAATACTGCTCAGTTAAATATCCCAAATACTGCATGACAAATGGCTCAGGCTTCTTTACAAAATCCGATGGCAGTGTGTTCCCATGGATGTCGTGTTCAGTGGTAAACAGTGGTGAGCCCGTGCTAAAACATGGGTTGCCATCGCCTGAGTCCCATCAGCAACTCGGGGACCACACAAAGTGTATTTACACATCACACTTCTCCATATAAACACTGCTGCTTATTAATTGAGCATCACCGAAGAACAAACGCTTGCCGGTGCTCCTGAGGTTTGGACACCTCGGCTTCTCGAAGGTTTTTTTTTTTCTTTCCCAGCCCTTTTTGAGTGATTCCAGTGAAGCCTTTGTGTCTGTCTATCTCCCCGAGTTTATTATCAGAGCGTCTGTCAGCCACGGCTCCAAAGCGGCTCGCGAAGAATAAGAATGTCCTCTGCGCTGATTGTGGCCACTGGATTTTAGGAGCTCCACAGAGCAAGTGTACATCCATCACATATCTCAGCAGACCTCTTTTTAAAAAAACAATCATTCTCTAAGTAGTACAGAGGTGCCAGTGCTAATTATAAACAAATGCTGGATGCTCTGGGGACGCAGGGCCAGCTGCGGCGAATACATGGGTTAGAGGCAGGGGGGACGAGGGGGGTTGGGGTGTTGGTGCTGGAGTGTTCTGGATGATGGAGTATTCAATGGGCTGTGAAAGTGGACCTCACACAGGGACAGAGGACTGATAGGTGTTTAGGAGTGTAGCCAAACACAGACAAGAGGACACCAAGTGGAAAAGTGGGGCTAGTCAAACAGAAGAAAAGAGGACAAGTAAAGTGGCAGAGCCCTGGGACTGGGACTAGAGCTAATATGGTTGAAAATTTAGTAAAACGTACACAGCTAACATAGCGTGACCCAACAAATGGCCTTGTTTGGTTAGTTTTTAGCAACACCGCATTGAAGCGGCCATGTTTTGTATTACATTTATGTTCCTTTTTTACTAATGAACCTGCTCAATATGTGGAATAATTACCAGACTGTCATCTTGTTTACACAAATAAGTGTGTATGGTTTTTTTTTTAAATTAGCATATCAGAGTATAAACTATGAATGGCATCATTTTAATTATTTATTTTTATTTAAATTAATATATTAATTATTCATTTCTAATAAAATATCTGCATATGATACATGCGTATGATTAAAATCTGCATATTATGTCAACATGTTTATCTGTAAGCATGCTAGTATGTGTTACATGCTGATTAGCGTGTATCCTAATTCAATCCTAATATTAATTCTACCCGATAGCTCCTCGGCTAATGCATATGCTAATTAAGCAGTTATAGGATCGAGGAGTTTTAGGTTAAGTCAAAATATAGCTATATAGCGATTTAGCACATCTGTTTTTCAGTTAATAAAACTGCAAGATTGTTTGCCAGTTGTTAATTATGCTTGGAAATAAAAAATGACAATAAAATCAACAGTAAATAGCTGTTAAAACGAAGACTGATCCTCATCTGTGTTAGTTTATTATTTTTCCAGACATGAACTTTCATAGGCACTAGAATAATAATGAACTAGCATGCTAATTCTGTAAGCATTACATTATTATTTCTCAAACGCTATAAACCAACTCCATCCTACTTTACTGAACCTATGTGTGTTACATAAGCTAATGACAGTAAGGGTATAAACTTTAATGTTTGGGCTTACAGTGTGGGAACAACCCGAGCAAAGCGAGCTAGACGTTCTCCAGAGCTAAATTAAGTGCTCCGTCTTCCTCCCCAGAAAAAAATGACAGCATGTTTAAGTGATATCTATGTAGCTTTGCAATTCTGCTAGGACCAAAAGCCCGGGATTTATTTCAGTGTCTATGGCCCTGTTATTTTCCTTGGGAGTGATGAATCAAAGCAATCAAGCGTCCCACTAGAGGAAGTGTGGGAGAGACATGCGCTGCCCTTTACTGCACCTCCAATGGACCTCGTCGCTTTTTTCGCATTCTTCTTTCTGATGAAATCGGTATCTTTTCGCTTAGTGCGTCCCTCCCTGTGGAAAGAGAAGAAACAGGGAGGAGACTAGTAGTTCTGGTGAAGGCGTCGAATGAAGCCAGGCGTGAATTTATATGCATAGACGGTGAGTGTGTCATGCGCAGGAATGTGTAGGAGAGCGAGCTCCAGGCCTGTGTGCGTATTGTTGTAACCCTTGAGGTTGGACGTTTCCATCATGGATCTTCTATTTTTGATGGTTACGTGGGTGGGTGTGTTTTACGCGCAAGTGTCGTGTACTGACGTAATAGCTAGCTGGCAAAATGATATGGAAAATGTTTAACCAGCCAGACATCTTCTTTAGGTCTCAGTGTCCTTTCACCTTAAAAGAAAAAGCTTAAATAAATGTTAGTGTGGCGATAAAAGGTTTTACAAGAGGCCATCGTTCTTTATACAATGCTCTGGTTTTTCAAAAGAAAAAAAAAGACTTGACTGGTAATGATGTCATCAGGTTAAAAGTCATTTGAACATTTATATACATTTATAATCTTAAGCTGTTCAATAGACTTACAGTATAGGACAGTTTAATCAGCACAAACACATTAAGGGTCATATGATTAACGCTGTCAGAACACATTTACATTTTCTGCATTTTAAAGACACCTTTATCTTAAGCGACATTTATCTCATTTATCTAACTGAGCAATTGGGGGTTAAGGGCCTCGCTCAGGGGTCCAGCAGTGGCAACTTGGGGGGGCTCGGAATCAAACCCTGATCAGTTAGAACATTCACAGAGTTTTAGTATTTGATGATCACATTTTAGATGCTGATGTACAAGCATGGTACATCTCAAATAGTTTGGATATCACCATCATTTGTGTGGACAAAAATAAACAGTTTTTGCTTTTTCTGACGTTTCTTTGAATACATAAAACCTTGAAATTCTCAAGCCTTAAGTATCTTCTTTCATATTAACTTATCAACAAAATGGGCACAAACTTCATTCTTATTTTTATTCTTCAAAACATAAACTCAGAGAAAGAGGTGGCTTATTTTTTTTAAAAAACCAACACTCTCTGGGGCTGACACTCCAGGGGTGCTGAACTCTGCGGTCTGACCCCAACCTTCTAAGCTGGGATATGCAAAGAAGCAAATTTCACTGTGATGTAAAGTATATATAACAAATAAAAAGCTTCATCGACCAAAAAATCGCCATCCAGACCACGAGAGACAACATTACTCCAATATGTCATGTGTCATTTTTTGGTGAGAAAACTTTATAATACAATTGATAACAGTACTTAAATACCACACTTGTCTTCGGTAGTTGTCTCCAGCAATAAAACACAACACAGATATTAATTCAGGCGCTCACTCTGTTTTCAGCCTTTTTTGCAGCAACTCTTTTAAAGACTTGTAAGACTTTCACAAGGTCACTTTCAAGATCAGGTTGTTGCTGTTCTGTCATTCTTGCTCTGTCTGTACATATAAATATATTAAGACCACTTAACTTAATGATTGCTATTGGTATGTGAAGAGGCAAGAACCAGTACAAAAAAGATCATTCTGAAGACAATTACAGATTATATTAATAAGATGTTTTAAAGCTGCCTTAAGCAGTACAGTGATTTTGTGTGTTGGTTTATTTATATGTTGCACCAGTGTTTTGTTTTTTGTTTTGAATATATATGTAATCCACAAAAAAATTCTTTTTGGATTCGGATCGGTTTGCTCAGTGACGTGCAGTCAGGGCCAGCAAGTCCTTCTCTGCTGCCTAAACACTATCAGGAGCTGCCCTACATTTGCAACCTAAATTGTAATATTTCTTATATTAAATTGTATTTATTTATTTGCAACAGTTTATTCTCTTTATTTTGTAGAGTTTCTCTGTTGCACTGCTTCCAGTATGTGGATGTGGATGTTAGATTTATTTGTCCAATCAGATTTCAGCTTCTATGTGCTGCCATGTTAATCGAATCTGCCAGGGCCTTCAGAATCAGTAGTGCTGCCCATGTAGCCTAAACTATATTAGTAGTGGCTGACTGCTAATTGGTTAAATGTATTAAAGTTAATGACATCAGCATTTTTCTGTCCTCTGATTGGTTGATCAGAGTAAATTCTTACAGCCAACACATCTAAACAGTTGAATTAGAATTTTTATGGCCACAATGGCTGAAGAAAAAAATAAATTAACTCTGTCTAAGACATACTTAAACGGAAACTTTGGCTAACCCCAAAGATAACTAGCTTGTCTTAGAACGGAAAAAAAAAAAAAAAAAACAATGGCTTACAGCATATAATTGTATTATATATTTGGAGTCTTAACGAGATTTCTTACTTTAATAAAAATGGTTTTCATCCTCAGTACATGAAATGTCTCTCTCTGTAATGTCACACCGTGTTATATTGTGTTTTTGTACTGTATTAATAGTTTCTATAATTGTCACGTGATAGTGAGGGTATTAAGAGGTGTATCAGTCGGGTAAATCCCCACTGAAGGCCCAGGTACCAAATGCATCACCCACCACTGAGTTTGTGATGTTTAAACAGTACCCAGTCAGTAGCTTTTCCGCTATAAGAAGTTTCGATTTTTGTTAACAAAACAAGCCTTTTTTTAACTACCTAAAAAAAATTGGAACACTTTTTATGCTAAAACAGGTTAATTCCCGTTTACAATTAGAACTGAAATTAATCTGATTTAGCATAAAAGGTGTTTCAGAAATTAAATCACTATTTTATTCATAAAGCTAAGTTTATTTATCGCGACCGCCATAAAAGAGCTGCTCTAAAGAAAATTCTGAACAATCAGATTCAAGAGTTTAGCAAAGTTTAGTTTTTTAATTCTATAATCTTACATGTCTCACTTCCTTTTTGTTCTCCAGATCCCTGTCTTTTTTTGTCATTTTCTTCTTGTAAGAAGCAGAAGGGTGGAGCTGGGGGTGAGTTTCAGTTCACAGGTGAGAAAGGTGAACAGTGCTGGCATGTGATTAGCAAATACACACAGAGTTTTGGAAAACAGCTTAAATAATTTGGATACAAGAAAAATGTGTGTGTGTGTGTGTGTGTGTGTGTCTAAAAGAGAGAGAGAAAAAGAGAGAGAGTGAAATAAAAAGAGAGAGCGAAATAGTAAGAGAGAGTGAAAAAGAAAGAAAGAGAGAAAGTGAAAGAGAGGTAGAGAGCATGAAAAGGGAGAGAGAGAGAGAGAGAGAGAGAGAGAGAGAGAGAGTCCGCTGTTGAGTTAGTGTGATTATGGGAGCAGTGTAGAAATAGGAAGGCAAAAGATAAAGAGCGTATCTACCGTCAAGGTCAGTTGGCCAGGTGTTTTTTTGGGGGAAAGCTGAGCTGGAGAAATATTCTGGGAAAGCTTGGATTGGGACCAAAATGAGAAAAAAAACCCCACAAAAAGTCCATTAGACTAAGATTAGAGACTAAAACTGTAGAGAGCAGTTCGAGTCTGGAACTCAGAGTTGTGTCCTAACCCTAAGAACTTACTATGATATACTAAGAACATAATTTGTCTATGTTTCTGCTGTTTTATTTAATTTAGTTTATTGTACTTTTGTGTTTGATGGATTTGGATTCTCCAGCTGAAGTGGTAACACCAGATTAGGCTGGTGCAGGGAGTGTCTCAGGGTTCGAGCATTAGGTCACCAGCTCCTTCCCCTTCTGAGTAAGTGCAATAATAAAACACGCTGGCAGCAACAGCAGCTTGATGGCCCTGACCTTGAGCACGTACATCGTGACTCGGCTCTCGTCCGAACCCACAGCAGCCTCCGTTCCCTCTAAAAATTCCCACATTCCCCTTTACAGCACAGGAAGAAATGACAGAGCTCATTTCCCTCACTGATGAAACGTTGTTGATCTTCGCGAGAACGCGACCTGATGCAATCTTTTGGACATGCTAAAAACTTTGAGCTATTTCTATAGCAGTTTCCTGCTTTTTAAAAACAAAGATGAAGATTAGCTTAATTGAAAAGGGCAAAGCGGGAAGTTTTAAAGTCACATCGGTAATTAATTGGTCTTTTTGGCTGAGAGGTGTGTGTGTATTTGTGTGTTTAAGGATTCAGGAAAGAGCTGGAAAGAATATATGAAAACAGTGTTAATGAAGCACGTATACTAACCTAAGAAAAACGTCCTGCATGATGACTACTAGATCTACTTTTTTTATGTATTTTTGATAACTTTAGTGTAGTTCTCTGCTGTCAAAAAAAAAAACTACCGGTTAGCATACCTAGCATCCAGGAGTTTGAAGATGTTCTAAAAATTTGTTATTAGTCTTAAAATTTTTTTTTCAGTCACAGAGATTAAATGTATGAATTAAAATAATAAAGAAAGTATTTTTCTTCCTTTTTGGCCATTAGGAAATTCAGATGATCATTCAGGATCTTTCAAAACACTTTTAAAAAACGTTTTTTGTGTGAAATGTTAAAACAGATTTTTGCACATGACCCTAAATGTAGTTTTTAGATTTTTATTGCTTCTTTGACTTACAAATAGGCTGTTATGAGGGACTGTGTGAAGGTCATCATGTCTTTTATCCTGACTTTCTATTCATCTTTGTAAATGTAATCGTCATATATCTCATTCTAAAGAAGCTACAGTGCACGTTTTGCTTATTAAGTTGTACCTTGCATCATTTTTGGCTAAGCTGCAGTGCTTACTCTACTTATCAGCTCATTATGTTCTCCCAGAGGGCAGCTGATGGAGGAAGATTGATGGGGAAGTCCCTAAACACTGCAGCCGCTCACTATCGTACATTATAATAGCTTATGGAGCAAAATAGCATCAGCGCCTCAAATCCTCGTGCTTTATTAGTGACTGAGGCTGTAGATGTGATGCTAAACGTGTCACAGGAGCAATACTATGATGCATAGAATTCGATATGTTGCAGATCATTTTCTGATTGGTCGCTATCAACACAATACAGATGAATATAGAGCTCTCCAATAATGTCCAATAAAAGGTTAACCAAGCAATTGTTACTTTGGCCCATTTTTCAACTCCTGTGATTTTATTGTCTTTTTAACACTTAAAAATGGCCACTAAAAATAAACAAGATTAACCATCTTTTTTGGAGATTTTTGACCTGGAAGGGTAAATCATCATAAGGCATTTTTAAAAAGTGTTATTCGACCTTCTTTTGCGTACATGGGTTCACAGACACATAAGTCAGTGGTGGGAATCTTTAAGTTCTTTTGTGCTGCTTGTTTTTAACCATCCCTGCCCTACCCACTGCTGATGGATCAGACATGTTAAGTCAGTTAGAAGCTGGAAGATACCATCTCAGATGAGGGTGGAGTAAGGAAAGAACAAGTGAACGGGTATCTCCCAGATTCTCAACCTAACACATCTGTAACTAAAAGTACTCCAGGAACATGAGCTGCTCAGTCCTGCACACAATTTTTTTAGTGCCACTACAATTTACATTAGAGATTGTGTAAATCCCGCCCATTTAGACAAAATAGCCAATTACGTTCTCTCAAACTCTCAGCCACAGAACTTGTGAGCATCCAATGACAATGCAAACTTTTCACTCAGATGCTTTAGTTTGCTAAACTGATTTATCGTTGACCGGGTGTCAGAATTAAGCAATCAAAATCAAGTTTTTTTTAGACTTTTGTTTAAGAAGTCAGCTAGCTAAAAATCAGGACAAATGACATAGTGGTTAAAAGGTAATATGGAAAGAAACTTTAAAAAGCACTAACAACTTACAACTTACATATGTAAAAAAAATACATATTGACTGAAAGATCCTTTACATTTGTGATCCAGTCGAAGTGGCTACTTTACTAATCAATTAAAGCAGATTTGGTACACATAAGGTAGCATATACAGTAAGATTTACAGCTTTTATCTTACACTATAAGATGTTTAAATACACGACCATTGATCATACAGTTTAACGTTAACCTACATGATGTCTTAATGTCCTATCTGCGGTTCAGCAGAAACTGAACAAACAATGATTCAGTGTGTGGAAGTGACCGATACTGTTGAGTTTACTTTAGTGACTCATTCAAAAAGACTGAATTGTTAGCAAACGAAACATGTCTAGACCTAATAATCTTAAAAAAGAAGAATAGTGCACAGTCACTAAACACTAAGCACCTGTTAAGGTGGACTTCAGAACCTGTTAATTCATACGTGTACAGTCAAATAAGGTTAAACATGAGCTAGCAATTTTTAAGGCATCCACTATGGACACAGCTAATTATAGTCCCATAGCTAATTATCAGACAGCCGTGAGCGGAGTGGGTGTGATCATGTTTGAGAAAAAGTAAAGTAAATAAAATAGTGGTTTTTTTAAGATTATTACCAGTGAGCTGTTTCACAAAAAAGGAGTTGCTTGGCAAGTATCACAGATTAGTGTTTTGTGCTTTTGGAAAAAAGAGTCATATAAAATGTGAATGATGTTTGGGCTGGCGGGTGAGGGGGGTGTGTGTGTGAGAGACATTAGACACCCCCCGGATGGGGGGAATGGGGGGTGTTAGGGTTAGGGTTAGTGGAGTCTAAAAAGCCAATCTTGTGGCAGCAGCAGAATGTGAAACATCATTCAGCTTAACATGTATAATTATTTAAATAACTAATAAAAGGGAAAGGGTAGGTGGCGTCTATATTACCATTATATATATAATGGTCATATATAAACCAAAAAAGCTGGTTTAAGTATTTCGATAACTCACACACACAGCTGTCTGTAGCATTGACCTACAAAACCACTCTGTGCAGCTGTGGTAAAAAGCCATCCCAGAGGTCAAACCCTAAAGCAGATAAGCTACAAGACCATGTCAGTAACCACTTATGACAGCGAAGAGTCAGAATAGTGACACTGCAGTTGAAACAACATTGCTAAACCGGACAGAGAAAGACTGGATAAGTCATGGCTGGGTCTGTGGCCGGGTCAGAACCTGATGCCAGAAGAAGAAGAAGAAAAAGGTTCTTAAAGGCAAATACATAACAGCAAAGTGATTTTTTTCTTTACATAATCCAGTTTGGCCGATTGGAGTTTAGGGTCTGTCATGTTGCAGAACTCAGAGAGCCAAGAGGGTTTAGGGCCTTGCTCACAGGTCCAAAAGTGGCAGCTTGGTGATCCTTGAGTCTTCCAATCAACAATAAAAAGCTTTAACTTTTTGAGCCACTACAGCCCTGTGATGAATCTGTGGACATTAATTCAACAGTTTAGGTTGGTGAGGGTAGTGTAATGGTGTGGGGAATGTGTTCTTCCCATTAACCCCATTAATACTAATCAATCATTGCTGAAATGCCACAGCGTTCTGGAATTTTGTCGTTGAGAATTTCATCTTCTATCACGATAACCATCATAACATAATCAAAAATCATCTTAAAGTTGTTTTATGACAATGACAATAAGTTTAGGGTTATTTAATGGCTTTTTATTCACAATTGTGCTGAGAAACACTTGGGGGGGGGGAATGAATTTACATTAATATATTACTAGTGTTTCTTGTCTCTAAAGGTATTTTCTTTAAAGACAAACCTCTAAAAAAATTTAAATTAGAAAGTTTGTTCACTGTTCATGGGCGTTTACATGCATGTTGCTAAATCCAACCTTTATGCTTTCCAGTTTCATTTTCCCTGAACGTCATTATTAAAAAAAAAAACACCGTCTGTGAGCCGCCTCAGTAAATCACTAAGTTCATTTAATTTTTTTTCTCTAACTGCTCCAGACGCAATCCAAGTTTGTGCAGGGGTTCAGAGCAAGGTCACCACTATCTCTTCTCTCCCACTAGCTCAACAGTCAGCTCACGTCCAAGAGGCATGGAGCTGAGTTCAACAGATCGGTCTATGGGAAACTGTGGTCACCGCCAAATGCAATACTTTTCGGCGTATTTCTGTCAGAACTTGGGCCTTTTAAAAACAATACAATTTCTGAACTTAGAGGAACCCCATTTGAATCAATTACCTTCTTGTCAACAAGCCAGATCCTAAACATGCTTTATACAGAGTAAGTTTGCTGTCATTGGTGCTATTGTTCAGGACTCCATTAACCATTAACGCCTGATTTTAAAGACATTAAATACAATCAGGAAATGGTTCCAGCATTCACAGGCCTGAATTCAATATGTCATGTTGTAGCCTTTACATTTCTGGACAAAAAGTATTTTGGTTATTTTACGGCTGCTTGTTCACTGTTATACTTATAAATTAACTGTTATGTTGTACTTCATCTAAAATAGACTAAAATTATTTTATTTTAAATTTTATTTATTTTAATAGATAATCATTTGTTTTTCGATAAAGTAGTTTAGCAGTCTTGCTAAATATTTGTTAGTCTTCAAAAATGTAAATTTTATGTATGATTATATGTAAGTTTTTCAGTGTTTTTTTTTTTAATTTTCAATATTTAGCATTACTTCTGATTAATATTTCTGCCCAGCAGATAATGCTAGTTACTGGAATCAATGCTGGGTTAACCTAACCTAAAAAAAACAGGCTTTGTTTAATAAATGCAACAACAAAAAATAAAAACCGATGCTTACTGTACATTAGTTTTAAAAAATGAAATGGCCGACCAAAAAAGAGCTTCATTAAGTTATATTTAAACATAAGGCCAGTTAGCAAAACTATACCTCAATTTTAGGTCTGAATAAAGTTCATGACTTTTAGACTGGGACAATTGTATGATTTTACCCTTAGGTGGGTTTATGCAAAAAATGTAGACTTTGTATTCAAAAAATACACAATTTTATGTCATCAGGAAGATTTGTTTTCAGATAGATTTGTTTGTCAAGTCATTTTTCTCACAACTTATTATGCCTCCGCTGACATGCAGCACAAGCTTTTGCACTTCTAATGAAGGATTGTCACTTATGCGCAGAACAGCAAAGAAAAATTAAAAAAAACTTGGATTTTTGAGGAAAACTGGTAACTCAGTGGTTAAGGCGTTGGCCTGATACCTGGAAGACTGGGATTCAATTCCCAGCGCCACCAAGCCACCACTGTTGGGCACCTGAGCAAGGCCCCTAACCCCCATTTGCTCAGTTGTATAAAAAAAGAGAGGAATGTAAGTCACTCTGGGTAAGGGCATCTGCCAAATGCTATAAATGTGAATCTTTTTATATATTGCTTTTTTTTTTAGTTAATTTTGATTTTTATTTAAACATTTTTAATTTATTTTATTATTTGTAATAGGGTTTTTTTTTTTTTCATTTTTATAAATTTTAATAGTTGATAGGGAGGTTAAAATAGCTAAGGTCTCTCTAAAAAGGCTCTGAATCCATGGTTATTGCTTCTAGGTTGGTAAATGAGACTTGTGTATTTTTCATTTTAATTCATTTGTTTACTACATGAGCATCTTAAAACATTTTTGTGGGGTAGAGCGAGAAGTTCTTATCCTCAAGCTTAATATTTCATTACTGTGAAATATTAATATGCTGACACATACATGGATAGATTGTGTAGCATGAGACGGTTGCAGCTGATGATGAATTGGCCTGACTACTAAGTGTTGTTTACACTGATGAGCCCGACTGCACGCTAAACTGAACCCTGTCGATTGAGTTTCTTATGTAATAGTGCAAAAAATAAATCAATCTAATTCCTAAGTATAGTAACAAACTACAATTATTAATGTATTGTCCACCACTGGTTAACTCTATCTTCCAACTACAAGATGTTTCCAACAAAACAAGCAGGAAACCCATGGGATGTAAAAAATTCTGAGCCGCTAGCTTTGCTTCGGCGCACTGATAATGAGTTCAACTATTCGGAGAGACCAACTGACTCGTTCCTGTTCTCATTTATTATCCACACCTGGACATTTAAAAGAACTTTTGTTGTTGTTAGTGGAACTTATCAGCACTGAGGGGAGTTCTTTTCCTCCTTCGTATTTGAACCTCTCCTTCGGGTTAGCGCACACCAAACACACACACACACACGATAGTCAAAGTCTTTGGAAAAGGGAAAACAGAGCTTGCCGTATCGTTTCTTAAGCCCACGATGGAGCCAGTTGTCAGTTGTGACGAATGCTGGTTCTTCCGCTTTCACTGAGTGAGGACATGGACTTTTGCCCTTCCTTCTTTTCCGAATGTTTACCACAATCCGTTTGGTAGCTAACTTTCAGCCCCCAAACCTGTTTTAATGCCAACTTCACTACCTCTTTAAACATAACTCATAATTCAGAATAAAATCATAATTACATACTTTTTTTGGAGGGTATATAGTGAATCATACAGTATGTGATCACTTAAAAAGTAATTTACATTGGATAAAATTTAATTTAGGTACAAATAATTTGTGTAAAAATTTTAAACTAAATAAGTGTCAAATATTTTACATGTAATCCATTTCAAAATTTTAAAAATAGCAAAAATGTATTGGATATAAATGTGAAACTAAAAAAATCTATTTTTAAACATCATGTGAAAATAAATTGAAAACATGAAAACTACATATATTAAAAATAATCTAAATAATTAAAACAATTTTAAATAATGTGAAAAATACATAACAATTTTTATGAAATCACATAAAAAAAAGAAAAACATAAAGTCTAAATTAAAGCATTGCGTCAAACAAGTTAAAAAGGAAAATAAATAAAATAAGAAGAAGAAAAAGTTGGACGTTTTTAAATTGTAAAAAACATGTACATGTGGAGAAAAATAATGTGGAAATAAAAACATGCACAAAAAGTGTAATGTATAAGTTTAGGTGTTAAAATCATATATGTGTATAGTAAAATTTGGAATATTTGGAAAAGACGCTGCATGTTGCTGTATATCACATCAGCTAAGTTGGGAAATAGTCGGATGGATTGCGGCGTTCTTAGAAAGAGGGAGGAAGCTGAACTTGAGGCTCCGGCAGTCGACGTCTCTGTACTTTCTCATTTGCGTAGTAGCACTGATTCTAACTGATGGCTTGATTTGCAGGACTCGTCAGAAGTGACCCATTTTGCTTAGATGCATCTGTGAAACTCCCACATCTTACTGTCAGGTCACATCTGCTTCACATTTAGCTCATTGAGTGCATCTCTAATGTTCGCCTGGAACCTCAGTGCTCCCCGAGTGCTCTGTAGTAAGTGTTTATATTTTGCAGGTTAAGCAACAATTACTTGAAACCCTTTTATGAGAACCTGATGCGTAAGACGGTTAGTGAATTGATAGTGTTAATAAAAAATAATAGTGCCTAGGACTGTTTATATCCACATGGTAACAGAATGTGAGTTATCTTTAAATATTACCATCTTTAAAACAGTGCAGAGAGGTGTATAAGATGTAGATATGAAGGTCCAGTCTTTATCTAGAACATATTTTAATATTCATTCATTCATTTATCTTCTATATCTGCCTATTACCTAATTGGGGGTCACAGGGATCTGCTGGAGTTTATCCCAACCGTCTCTAAAAGGATGAAAGGTCACCAGTCCATCACAGGGCATATTTTAACATTAAATGTATTTAATTTTTGTTAAGTATTATTGTGATTTGGACAGTGACCTCTTAAAATCAGGTTATCGTTTTTCAGTCGCACAAACATGTAAGCTACCACAAATCACCATAAATCATTTTTAAATCTGGAAAACAGTCAAAAAAGTAGGATTTTTAGCAGAGGATTTTATTGAATGCTACTGACATCTGACTGTAGTTCAACACTTTAACCCCTGAGCAATGTCTTTGTAATGAATCCCACTGAGGCGAGTAGTATTTTGAACCCAAAGGTGCACTTTGTTTACAACGTAACAAAATATACATAAACTTAACAAGACTTGACTTAACGTAGCTAGATAAGCATAGCCTAGCTTAACATATCTTATTTTAGCTCGACTTGGCTTCATAGCATAAAAATAAACTTGACTACAGGTTACTTAACTTGACTTGACAAGAAACTTACAACTGCGATACACAACCGAAATCCTTAACAAAAGACAATGGGAAACGCAAGGGCTATAAATACACATGACAAACCAATAGGAACATGACACATGGACAAGCGGGTAACAAGGATTACATGATAAGGACAAGACAGGAAGTAAACGCAAGCATGAACAGAAACAAACGTGAACTCATACTCTGATACCAGAACGGCCGGGGTTCGATTCCAAGCACCGCCAAGCCACCACTGTGGATCCCTGAGCAAGGCTTTAAACCCCCCCCAATTGCTCAGATAAAAGAGATAAATGTAAGTCGCTCTGGATAAGGGCATCTGCCAAATGCTGTAAATATAATATAAACATGAAACATGAACAAAACAAGAACATAAACCTCGCAGTCTTATAGCTCTAAATCTTGGTGAAATACATGGATGTTAATGTAAATATCTGAGGGGAAATCTTGACTTGCTTTTATTTTGCCTCCCTTCTGTCGTGACTTAAGTAGTCTGGATGTGTTTTGGAGCAACAATAAACGAACGGACTTGCGAAGAATAAAAATATCCAAACATTCACATGTTGTTACCTGTTGTGGTTGATAAGGGCAAAATATTGTCTACCTATTAATGTAGCTACATTTTGTGTGACTGTTTGGACAATCTTTTTTGACAATCATGTTTGAACAAATATGTTTTTAATCAAATTTTTAAAAGAACTAAGACACCATATATGGTGATTTTTTTTTTGTGTTGCGGGATATATAAAAAAATTGCCGTTATCTGTGTCCATCTCATCATTTTCCTCACTGACAAGACTGCGAAAGAATGAAGTGTATTCAGGAGAAAAAACATCATCACTGAACTATAAGCAGTAAGTAAAATGAGTGCTCATGTGCTGTTACTTCCTTGGTCATGGGCTACAGAAGAATTTCAACCAGTGTAACTGTGGTGAGTCTATTTCCCTGATCGTAGTCCATTAATTATCACTGTAGTCCATGTCAACAGACTAACTCAGATATTCCATTATCATAAACGGAAGAACGAGCGAAAGCCAGTAAACACAAAACAGAGAAATTACGCACATTGAAAAACACTGTACAGACAGACGTTGTGAAAATAGGAACTAACGTATCAAAAGGATTTTGCAATAAGACAAATGAAACAAGCGAATTGTATTCTGAACAGGTGCACAGAAATAGAAAATGAACAGAGGTGTTGAAGCAAACAACACTTGGAACTTTTATGACGAGCATTTCTATCCATTTCCATTTCTTTCCAGCGATCCAGAGACTGGATTTTGAGTTCAGAATGATTCTAACTTGACAAGAGAGACAGGTGTACTTAACCTGTGTAGTTTTTGGCTGCTAAATGGTTTGCAAAGTGCAACTTAAGAGTTCAGTAAAACTTTCCACGCATGTGGCTGGCAGTGTTTGGCATACATGGAGAATGTTGTGAGCTAAGCTATTAGTTACTCTACACTAAATGAGGCTTCACTACACTAAAGCTAACCCCACTTCCTGGTAAATGTAGCAAGGTTAGCTACAGCAACATGGCAAAAGTAGCTCACTACATCCATTTAATTTTTATATCAAACCAACTGCAGGAGCGAGCACAGATTTTCTAATTATAATGTGGAAACACTTAAAATTCTTTCTGATTCTGGTCATGAAAGTAAGGGTAAAACAAGGATTGAATAAGTGTACCGATACACACATATTAAATAATGGCATAAATTAATACAAATTGTTTCTCTATATTTATCTGGGACATTTGGAGGATAAAGGAAAAACTGTAGATTCAATAAGGGAACACGTTCTTTTCCTGCTATCTAGTGATTGGATGTTGCTAACTGTTGTTTACAGGCTTTACTAAATTGCAATGATTGTGTTAGCGAGCTAATTTGGGAATCACCATCAAGTAAAATTTTTGTGTGTCAACCCATTGATTGGTTCATTACATCACCATCCAGAGGTAAAGGTGGCAGAAATGCACCAAAATCCCATTGACAACTGGTGTAAAACACGAAAAAGAAGAAATCACAGTCATACGGATGTACTGTTGTCAGCCAAACATCTAAGTGGCAGTGGCATCACTGATCCAGGATGGGTAAACAGGATTGTGGCTTGTGTGAACGCTACTGCATTACTGGATCAACAAAAGAACTTCACGACTGAAAAGCTGTTTTGTTCAGAAAATCACCGCACTACTGAGAAATGTAGTTAAACTACTGCCCAACACCGGTGGCTGAAATATTATGTTTCCAACAACAACTATTATTTAGCTATCTTTTATGAACACATTTTAAGCCCTGATTTAAACTCAGTTAATTCCAGTGTGAATGAAATATTCTTCCTTCTTGACATCCCTGCCTTTTCTCTGAGCAGAATAGGCTACCTAAGATGGTTCAGGTCATCAGTTTCCAAGGGAAACACCATAACATAACAATACGCTTTTCTTCGTGACCGACTCTCTAAAAGCATTTCATTTTTATTGAGTTTTGGAAGAAAGATGATGTCTTAAACTCTGCCTTCTTTCTAGTTAACTTTCTATAAAGTCTCATCTCTCACTTTTCTTTCACTAGTGACGCAACATGACATTTGAAAATGTTTAATGTTCTTGGTTTACTTCCAGAAATTCGTCTTGGTCAGTTGAACAAGTACACAGGAATGCGGATTGAGAAATACTCAAGGTGACTGGATCTTCTTAGATGTTCTAATTCATCGCTATGCTGAACTTTACTTCACAAAATAGACTGTCTATTTGACTAAATGTTTATGTAATAACATTTATGTAATATTTTTTTTTTCTGATACCCAATAAATCGATTCCATGATCTTGTTAAATGGAGAAACTTGTACAGCATGTGTCCTATCTAACTAGCTTAGCTGCTACCAAATAAGAATACACAAAGTATGTTTATTTTTTTAAAACAGTTTTAAGGAAATGGAGCTAAATCTTTTTAGGAAACCACAAATGGCTGCATTCTTATCGCATCCTTTGGTAGTTTAGAGATAACTGAACTGAGATCAAGTAAGGAACCTTCCCAAGAAGCAGTTAAACAGCCTGAGGCTTCCAGTGTGAGTGCAGTCATACTGTTTAATCTGGCTGCTAGGTTGCAATGGAAATCTGGTTGTTTCAAATGTTTTAGTTTAGTGATTATGATTGCACTGCTTATCAAAAGTTTGTGGGTTAAATTTCCAGCAGCACCAAACTGGCACTGCTGGAACCCTGAGCAAGACCCTGAATTATTAACTGAGTAGTTAAGTAAAAAAAAAGAAAAAGGGCATCTACCAAATGCCAGACTGACACCTTAACTGATGTGCTACCACTACATGTAAGTAGTAAAAAGCTAACTGTTTCTTCCTTTATGTTCTCATATAGTTTAACAGGGCATGTGTTTGAGACTGAATCTTGGAGGTGTACATCAAGGCTTCGATGGCTCAGGCAGGACAATAGAACGTTTGTAGGACAAATATATCCACTTTCCCACCGGGGTTGGTCCTGCTTCCCAAACTAAAACCGTGCTGCCCTTTTCCCCCAAAAACCACTGTCCTGACCCAGTGCCCAAATTCTGGCTCTGAACCAGCCTTAATAGCTTGCTGGAAAACTGATGATGTCACTGTGCGAAGAGTCACATCAGACAACATTTTAAGAGGCGCCATTATTAAAAAGCCAAACCAAGTAAGAAAGTATTAGCATAAGCATTAGCGAGAAAAGAACAAGATATCTGCTCTTCTCGCTGTCTGGTTGAGAATGCGGAATATACATACAGACATAGTTACATATCATCATCCAGCTTAGTTCAGCTTAAGTTTTGTTTACAGCGCTACAGTAGATGCGGTGTTAACTAAGTTGTATCTACACTGCCCAAATGCATGCTCATAACCTTATCGTTAGACTGTAAAACGAAAACAAAACTTTTGATGATCTAGGCTGGAATTAATTCCGATCACAGGCTGTTGATGTAGCTGGTTCTGCCCCCTGTCCAGTGCATGTTTGCTAAAATTGACTGTCTAATCAGAGTCATTAACTAAACAGAGTCGTTTTAAACTAAAGATGCAGTAGGATATCCTGGAAAATGCTAACTGCAGGCTGGTGGCACTGAAAGCTTACATTTCATCATTTCTGCAAATCACCGTCCAAATTAATAGATTAGATGTACAGTGGTAAGCTACTTTTACGATGTTGCCGTAGCTTAGCTTGCTACAATTCCCAGAGGGAACACTGTGCTACAGTGTAGTGAAGCTCTTTAATGTAGAGTAACTGATAGCTTAGCTCACTACATTTTCCAAGTAGCTTAACACTGGATACAAGCACTGTCAGGTGCTAACTATAAATTTTCAACAAAATAAATATTTGTTCGTTCATTTTGCCCGCTTCAAAATATTTTAAGCATGGTTTGTAATTTGTCTTTTTCCAAACAGACAGCCCCACAACCTGGCAAGCATGTTTCTATAAATATGTGTTGCTTTAAACACAAAGAGATCCCTGCTCTATAAAAAACACGTCCTCAGCTTTGGGGTCAAACGCAGATAAACGTCCCAGCTACAGGATAAAATAAAGAAGTGTCCTTGTGGGAGCTGAAGGAAATGAGAATGCAGCAAATAAAAACAATTGCTTTAAAAAAAGGAAGGAAATAACAAAAAAAACAACTAACTGTTTTGTGGATTGATTTAAGTTACATTTATTTAATTTGTATATATGCCACAGAAGCCAATTCCTCTCAGTCGCAGTTCTAAGGGTTTATTTATAGAGCAGAATTCGCTGATTTGTTGAACTCTCGCCTGTCAACCTCTGCACTTGCACACGTTGAAGCTACAAATTCCATCTCATAGACCTACTACCAGTTGTACACTTTTGCAAATATTTCAGGGAAAAACTTTTAGCCTAAATCCCTTACTGATCCTAACACTCTATAAACTCCCATAGTAATATGTCATACAACCCAAGAGCTGCAGCCTAATGCTTTGGGATAAATCTTCATCCTCGGCTTCGGAGTGGTGCGGTGACAGGAACAGGGAGCTGGAGCTCGATGTGACGTTACAGCGCCGTAAGTGAGTTCTGGAATCTTGTGCCAAAGTTGTTATTGATGGCATGTCTTCCTAGGGTCTCAGGGTTTATGTTGTGACTGGTACTTTGCTTTAGAACCCGAGAGAGAAAGAGAAAGAGCAAAAGGGCAAACACAGTTCAAAAGGGCAGAAGGGAGCAAGTGTTTACTCTGTAGAAATGCTTGTCTGGGCTCGACTTATGATGGTGTTGCAATCAAACAAACAGAGAGAGAAATTGGTCAATACCATAAAAATCATTCTATATACAAGTTACACACAATTGACCCCAATTTCTTTTTTAAATCATATCTAAAGAGCGATGAATGGAATTTCTTGCAAAGAATTTTAATATTAAATCACGTTCAGTCCAGACACACACACACACACACAGCTCGGATTGTTTTTGCACTATGAATGTCGACACAACACAACACTGTATCTGCCTGCGTGGTATGAAGAATGCGCTGGACTAGCACACAAAAGAGCAAAGACGCCACTGATCCGTGTAAATCAAAGCGCAAACACCAGGTCAAAGTTCAGCACACTTATAAGCCAAAGATCACAGCACCCAATAACAATCCTAACCTTAGATCAGAAGAAGGCCATAAAATCCTAAAAGCAAAGAACAAAGCAGTTGTAATCAATCTGTGATCAACAGGTATATAAGGAATTATAGAATTAAACACTCAGGGGTTTTGCCTGTTATGCAAATTTGTCAACAACAATAAGGCACTTCCTGTTCCTGTTTCGACTTTTTTGCTAATTTTTTAATAACAATATTTGTGTTTTTGTTCCTATTGAATGATTTCGATTATCTTATAATTATTAGTTTTCTGTTCATGTATATTTATGTATAGCAGCTCTAATTAGTCTCATGTTTATACTGACACTGGAGACTTCTTCCCTGCTAAATATCTGCCTCCTTACAGAAAGATTTTATTTTATAATTATAATCAATTTCAGAATTTCTATGTTAAAATCAGTGGCGGGCGGTGCATTTGGTACCTGGGCCTTCAGTGGGGATTTACCCAACTAATACACCTCTTAATACCCCCACTATCACATTGCAATTACAGAAACCATCAATACAGTACAAAAACGCAATGTAACACGGCATGGCATTACAGAGAGAAACCCAGTTAAGACTCCATACCTCTACGGTTCAACCACAACTGTGCCACATACATCATCTGGAGCAGGTTCACAATCAACATTTAATAACATGACAAAATTATTAACAATTTGAATATAATATATAATATATTCAAAGGCTGTAAGCGTTATCAGTCGGCGGCACTGGTCTGAAATCTTTGAAATCTAAATAGTTGAAGACTATTTCTTTAATTAGCAATCTGCCACTGCTAATATAGTTTAAGTTACATGGGCAGCACTACTGATTCTGAAGGTCCTGGAAAGATTATATTAACATAGCAGCACATAGAAACTGAAATCTGATTGGACAAAAAAATCTAACATTCACTTACATGTATTGAAATTTCATGAAACAAATATTAGAATTCCGGTTGTAAATGTAGTTCAGCTCCTGATAGTGTTTAGGCAGCAGAGAAAGACTTGCTGGCCCTGTCTGCACGGCACTGGTTAAAATAAAACGTTTAGTTCTGAGTTTATACTGAGTATGAACAAAACTCAGCAATTTGAATGAAACACACAGGAGGATAAACATGTGAGAAAAATAAACTTGTGCGTAAAGGGTGTGATTGGAAGCACTTATTATAGATTTGTTTTCTTTTTAAATTATTAAAAATGTCTTTTTTTGTCACAAATACATTACTGTTTAAGACAGGGAACAGGGTCAGTCATGACATAACGCCCCTGGAGCAGCAAAGGTTAGGGGCCTTGCTTAAGGGCCCGACAGTGGTAGCTTGGCATTGGTAGGGCTCGGACCACAATTTTTCGATTAACAACCCATAGCCTTAGACATTTAAGCCACCGTTTATAAGAATAGATGATTCAAAATAGGCTGACCTGTTATAATAATAGTAATAATAATAATAATAATGTCTAAAAGGGTCAAAACAAATCCTAGAAAAATCGAAAAATATGCTTCTGTGCTTGAGTAAAAATAAAGAAATCTTAAATGATGATGTTAAATAATTTTATCAAATACTTGATTGGTTTAATTTAATGTTAATCAGCAGGAAGAAAAAACAATCACTCTGAAGACACACCAAAGTGATGTTACATCCTGCAACGTGGATTATTTATGAATGATGATTTTATGGTCAGTCATTTTTATAAAGAATCATACTTTTCTATACAGAAAAAAATAACATAATAAAATAAAGAATAGAATAAAAACTGTTGTCAATTACAAGTCCTGTTTTTGTTTATTTGTCCAGAGTGGGTGGAATCTGCAGCATTTTGTAACATTGGCAGGTAAAATGCTTAGGTTTTCTAGAATAAAAGGATTTGACATTCCTTTTACTCGGTAGTCTGTTTATCAGGCGAAGCTGGATGTGGAGACACAGTGGTTTATATTACATAGAAAAGAACAGAATTTTACAAAAAAATGCTTGCGTTCAAGGCAAACTGGTAAAAAATCAAACCCCACATTGCAATTTTCTTAGCAATATTAAAGGAAATAAAATTTGAGGAAAGCTTCCACACACTTCCACACACACTCACCTTCTGTGTTTCGAAATTAAATGATTGCCCAAACAATACAGGCATAAAATACAAATACATTAAAGCAAAACAAAATAACATCTTAAAGAAACACACCATATTAAAAAGAAGAAAAATAAATAACTCTGCAGAATGAAAACAAAATGGAAAAAAAGTCATCAGATGTTGCTTGTGTTACTCTCTCCATCTTTCTCTCCCTCTCTCGCACACACACACACAAACAACTCAAAAAAATATTAAAATGTTTTTCCATGTTGGTGACTTCAGTTCGGCTTCTTCTCTGGTCCGAGAATCTCTTTAAAGTCAGACTATGTAAATGGATCATTCAGGGATATCTGTATATCTACTCTAAAGCTCTTAAGCCTTGATTCGTTGGGGATTTGACTCACTGAGTCACTCAGATCATGAATCATTTTAAAAGCTTATCTGCAAGTAAATAATAATAATTAAATTCACACTTTTTTCTTGATGTATATGTTTATATTTAAGTATATATAATTATTACATTAAAATAAAAGGATAGGCAGTCCAAATTAAATGTTCTATTATTTGCATACCAATGTATTAGGTAGTTCGATCCTATATCAAGAAAAAAACATTTGCAGGTGTGTTTTTTAACCAAAAAACGCACCAGAAACCGTACAAATCTTTTAATGCTGTTTGTTCTGAATTTTAAATATCGGCTGCTGTTTTCGCATTTTGTATCTTCTCATTCTTTTAGTTCTCCATTATTAGCAAAAACAACCGCAAAAGTACCAGAATAAAAGATTACACGTGAAAAAATAAACAAATAGCTAAGAAAGCTATAGATACCCTGTATCACACCATCATTAAAATTACAGTCTAAGCGCATAAGAGCTTTTTTTCTTTTTCTATTTTTAACAGAAGGTCCTTTGCAGATTAGGATGGATGAGTTACACCAACAGCAAACACACACCTGCTTATAAACAGACACACAAACACAAGGAGCAAAGCGTCGGTCCTACTCTAACAGACATTCTCTTTATTTGACAAACATAAGCATTCATTTTAAACAGCCAGCATCATAAATACAATTTCATTTATTTAGGACAGAAGGCGGGGTGGTTTTTTTGGTAAAAGGGGAATTGGGCAAAATATTTAATTCCAGTTTTAACGATTTTCAATTTAACACAAAAAAATACTTTCCGTTAAACCAAGAAAATGTTTCTGTCGGAAAATATTTCTCTTCTGATCATTGCAGACGCGATCCAATCATTTTTTCCAGGTGGGAAAAATATCCATTAATAGTTTTATATATATTTATATACACATACACACGTACACACACACACACACACATATCCGCGCGCACACACACATGAGTGCGTAAAAAGGTTTTTGATCCATGTATTTCTCGAAGCGACCTTCGTAGTGCAGTGTGTGTTTACAAATTTTTCCAAAGGCACGATGTGAAAAGTCCCTCGTAGTCTTCATAATCAACATCCAGAGAGTTAATTTCCAAAAAAAATGGAGTAGTAGGATTTTTTTTGTTGTTATTTGTTTTTACGCAAACTCTCCAAAGCTGAAGAAATGTCGTGAGCACGGCTCCGTGATAAAAGCAGCCATTTTACAAACGAAAGTCAGGGATGATGTGGAGATGGAGGTGGAGTAAAGTGATGATAAAGGAGCTTTTTAATCCCTCACAGGTCAGTGTCAGGCCAGAGCCATAGGACACCATGTGTCACCCCGTACAGACGCCGCCACGTCGCTGGTGGACATTAATCCCACATTAGTGTACAGAGCCTCCTGACCTCCTGGGTACTTCACTATGGAGCTCGTGGTGCCTGGAGATTCTATATGACCCACCATAGAGGAGTTTACCTGGAAATTATTATTAATAATAATTATTATTATTATTATAATTCAGTGGCATTTTGGTATTTATAAATAACACAAATCCCTGGAAAAACTCAAAAACGCTTTTATACGTCACTCTGGATGAGGGTGTGTCTGCTAAATGATGTCAGTCTAATCGTACTAGATGTAATCATCGATATTCGTTCATATTCAGATCATATTAACCTTCATAGAACAAACCAAAGAAAAGCTGAAGCGTTACTGCGTAGACTCTATAGAGAGAACTGTTGTTGTTCCAAGCATTTACAGACTTTCATATCCAACACATATCTTTACATTTTAATCGAGACGACATTATAATAGAACGTTTTGTTATCGTATTTTTAGAACAATTGTAATTTCAAATATTATTTGTTTTGTTTCAGAAAAACAAAAACAAAAAAATACTTACTATTATACTTTATTTTATTATAAAGCACACACATATAATAATAATATATAATAATATATAATATAATAAAATATTACATGGGTAGGGTATATATATATATATATATATTATATATATATATATATATATATATATATATATATATATATATATATATACCTAATTAATAAAACTAAATACTATTCAAATATCAGTCCTAGCTTTATCAAGATTTACATCATGTTATAACACACAATGGCACTAATAAAATAAAATAAAATAATCAGAGGTACATTTTGTGCAAAGGATTTTTGATATTTATCTTAGTAAGCGTTATAGAGCAGTGCTGTGTATATTTTGCTCTATTTGTTCTATAGCACATGCACGAAGATTAATGTGTTGAACTCACCGAGGTCACGGCCACGTGCGCAGAAGGAGGACTGTTCTTCGAGCTCTCTTCTGAGGCGGAGGATGATGATGATGTTGGAGTCACGGGAACAGAGCTGCTTCCTGATAAGCAAATGAATCATTTTGTTAGCTCACAGGAATTAAACCCGACATTTAAAGTCTTGCTATCATTTTTATAGGTTCTGTCACTGACCAGACGATCCCTTGCTTTTGTTTACGTTTTTCGGTTTTCTTTTTCTGGTCTGAATCCCTTCTTTCTTCATAGCCAGGGGTCGGGGTACCTAATGAAACACGTTTAGTTCAGTTGACACGTTAGTTTAGTTTAGTTGCAGTGTGTTTTAGTTTTGCGAAATTGTGTCTGTGCTGTACACACCCCGTGTAATTTGGTGTAAAGTCCGCATGCGTTGCACACCGGTTCTCCCTCTGCGTTTCTGCGCCATAAGGTCGTTGTGCTGGTCTGGCAGTTTGCACAGGAAAGACCGACTCTTCTGGAGGACGACTACACAGAGAGAGAGAGAGAGAGAGAGAGAGAGAGAGAGAGAGAGAGAGAGAGAGAGAGAGAGAGAGAGAGAGAGAGAGAGAGAGAGAGAGAGAGAGAGAGAGAGAGAGAGAGAGAGAGAGAGAGAGAGAGAGAGAGAGAGAGAGAGAGAGAGAGAGAGAGAGAGAGAGAGAGAGAGAGAGAGAGAGGAGAGAGAGAGAGAGAGAAGAGAAAAAGAAAGAAGAAAAGAAAGAAAAGAGAGAGCAAGAAAAGAGAGAGAGAGAGAGAGAGAGAGAGAGAGAGAGAGAGAGAAGAGAGAGAGAGAGAGAGAGAGAAGAGAGAGAGAGAGAGAGAGAGAGAGAACAACCATAATTTAACTTTCCTATGTTTTTTATCTCACTGGAAACACTCACAAATCTGTATCTTGTTTCTATTTTTGGCTAAACTAAACTGCAAATTAACTGTTAAACAATTTAACACATAATTATCCTCTTTTTAAAAGATTCTGAATAATTCTATAATTAAATATTTTACAAAAAACAGACTCTAACAGAAATTAAAGAAATATATATTTTTATAAACCCTTTACCTCCCAGCTAAAAGTCCCATAAAGTTTGATAATTAAATTGAAATTAAAATAAAATATAAAAAAATAAAAATCACAGGTTTTGCTTCATAATCTACTTTATAACATTAAAATGATTTCAAATATAAATTATGTATTAACTGTTATAGTAATAAAGTGCACCTTCGAGCGCTCTAATCTGACTTTAAGGACCACTTCTCTCTAAAATCCCGTTAAAACCAAACCTCACGGCTTGCGTGAGGAGAGGAACTCAGTGCTGGCTCGATTTCTGAGAATGTATCTGATATTAACAATGGAAACAACTCATCTGGCATCTGGTTATTAAAGTGTCTTTTTCTTTATTGCTAGTAATAAGTTATTAACTTTTTACCTTTGATATGTGTTCTTTTTACAATTATAAATCATTTCAATTGCATTACTAAGTACCACAAGCACCTGCTTCCTTCCACATTAGCATCAAAAGATGGACAGCTTAAAATTTAGAACTGAAATATTTATTTGTCGGCGCTCAAAAATTGTATATTCATAAAATAAAATTGATCTGTTGCTATAAAAGTGAGAAATTTATTGTGAACAAATCCTACCATGTGTGTGTGTGTGTGTGTGTGAACTACTGCTTAATCTTTTTAAATTCATGTTTTATTGTTATCCTTATAATGTTTACATATAAAAAATAATTAACAGCTATGAGGACAGTAAATCTGTCGGGATTTTCCCCACATGCCCTCCTAGCAGTCGGAGACTAGTGTGTGAAATGAAGCTCACCATGCGCTTCTGCGGCTTAATTAATGGTCGGCTCAGGCCGTTCATTTTGCTGTACAGACCGCAGGCGTTGCAGAGAAAGTGACCGGTGCCGTCGCGCCTCCACAGCGGGGTGGAGATGGAGCCGCAGTTCACGCACTCCCGACTCTCCATCGCGTCCTCGAAGAAGTCTAGCACACACACACACACACACACACACACATACACGCGCGCACGTCAATGAGGCGTAAATTAATCGGTTCTGCGTCTGTCTGCTGTAATTGCGCTGATTTGGTTCGTCTCGTACCACCTGTGACCATCTTTTACTGATTTTATCCTTAAACATAATTGTATATGTTTTTAAATTTAAAACAAAAATATTTATTCGATAAACAACACAACACAACCAATATATCACACCAATTTTCAAAATAAATAAATATACTTGTATTAAACTGTTTACATTTCTTTTAAATTAGAAATCTTTTTCTAACACTGTTGTTTTGGGCTGTTTTTAATAGAAGTCGGAGTGTAAACGCTATAACTACTTAATAAAATTCGTCATTGTTATATTAATTAAATTGCAACACATATACCACAATACGTGTTTTTGCAAATATATAATAAGCTAAAGAAACAAAAAAAAAGTTACAAAAATGCTAACAAAAAATAATGCCAAGAAATATTAATCGGGCTTAATTACACATCGGCATTGTTACATCGTATTATTTTAATTAGGATCCCTTTAAAATGGCTGTACCTTTTCTATTTTTAGATTCTGTCTTTCTGGAATGGACGCATATATTTACTAAAAGTTTGTCCAACACACACGCGTCTATTTAACTTGTCTTATATTCTTTTTTTGACATATTTTAAACATGGCTGTGTATAAAATTGGATAAAATATTTTTTATTTTGGAAATATTTGATTGTTGCTGTGGGGTTGTATTTTTTAAGACGCTTTTAAAAGATTATACACACAGATCAGGTTTTGGGATAGTGTGTATCCTGTACCTGCAGGTCCGGGGCGGATGGAGATTGGCGCTGCTCGGCTCTGTAAGGAATGCAGCATGGAGTTATCGAATGGTCCAGCGGGCCACGCGGTGGGTAACTGGGGCAGCTGTGCTCCCACGTAGGGTGCGTACGGTCCGGTGTAGGAGCCGCTCAGGGGCCGCGACAGGTACTGCTCTCTGCTGCTGGCGTTCAGCGTGGTCGTGTAGCTCGAGTCCCTTGCCGTACCGTTGTTCACTGGCGGGCTTGGTGAGTAGTGAAATCGGGTGGAAGTGGCGTGTGGGCTCCCGGTGCTGTAGGACGACGGGCTCTCGGGCGCGGGTTGTGACCACGCAGCGTGGCTACTGACTGCGTGGCTTGGTTGCGACGCTGCCCCGCTCGGCTGCAGGTACGGCAGACTCGGGATCATTGGCCCGACCCGCGAGGTCGGCACGTACACTGGCGAGTTGGGACTGGAGTGCATGTAGGCTGCAGACGGCGACTCGTAGGCTGCCAGTGTTGAGTACATGTCGCCGGGGTCCACTATGATACCAGTCTTGTGCGCGCTGAGTTTAGCGGCCTGGTCCAGGTCCGCGAATAACGGCACGTCGTCCGAACTCACCGGGTGACTGAAGGCGGCGTAGGAGGGCAGAAGCCGCGTGTCTGCGCGGCGACTCCCCGCTGCGTCCAGAGGTGACGTCCTCAACTCGTCCCTGCGCTCGCCGTGAATGCAGCTCTGCTCTGTAGGGGAGCTCGGGTTACTGGACACTTCACGCTTGACTGTGGACCAGCTGTGCTCGCCCAGGTCCATCCAGGAACCGTGTGGTGGTAGCTCGCAGTGTTTGGAAAAGGGATTTAAGATGAGTTAGTCTGCAAAAGAGAAATTAAAATTTAGAAGAATGTAGTTACTAAAAAAACTCATTTTGTGTACATGGAATCAAATCTGGTATTTAGTCACACTAACAAACACTAACGCTAACACTTAGTTTTCAAAACTACTGAAAAACTATTTAAAACAGGTGGATATTTTGTCGTCAAAAAAGAAACACGGTGCATTTTTAAACGGCTTGTTTTCTAACTGTATTGATAGGCAAACCTATAGAAAACCAAAGAGTCTAAAATCCAGGGAACGTTCACGAACCTCTTACCATCCTCTAATTTTTCAATAAAGCCTCATCTCACCTCAATATTCCAACATCAACCGATCAAAATGTACATCGTTCCCAGATCGTTTGCAAGTTAAAAACTAAAAGTACCTTGAGAAGAAAAAGTTTTAGCAGTGAGAGTTTAGTGTTTTAACAAGTCTGTAGAAAATATAAAACGTTAGTCACGATATGAGAACATGGAAGTTGAGAACACACCTCATTGTAAATAGTTAGTAGTTAGTCTCCCTATCCTGCTGAAGAGACTCCCAGAGTAGAACTGAACCCGTCAGTGTCACGACTCAGTGTTCCCTCAATAAAGCCTCATCATTATTGCCAAAAAAAAAGTAGAAAAAAGAAACACCCCACACACATAGTAATAGATAGGAAACCAAACGCAATATGTCTTTCCAACTAGTAGATAACCTCGTGATAAGACCCTCAGGAGATAAGAGTTAACGGTGACGGCGCACCCAAAACGCGTTCCAGCGGCGCGGCGCGCAAACACACGCATTCCTCGGGCTTTTTCACAGAAACTCGGCGCAAAAGTTGAAGTTTATAAAGGACAAACTTCACTACTGACCTTCTACTGGTGTTTCCCCATCGGCGTGTTAGCGAAAGCCAGCGTTCATGTCACCTCTGCGGTTCTCCAAGAACATTTCCGAATGGATGCTTTAGTGGACTTGTAACGACGTTTACAAGAGGAGGGGCCTTTAAACAGCTGCGCTCTGATTGGAGGTCAACCTGCGCATGCGCAACATTTATAACGTTACAGTGGTTATATAAAGTGTTGCCTATTCTTTTCTTTTTCTTTCTTTCTTTCTTTCTTTCTTTCTTTCTTTCTTTCTTTCTTTCTTTCTTTCTTTCTTTCTTCTTTCTTTTTCTTTCTTTCTTTCTTTCTTCTTTCTTTTCTTTTTTTTCCCCTTTCTTTTTTTTTTTTTTTTTTTTGTTATTTCTTTTTTCTTAAAAATTTCTTATTTTTTTTTTTTCTTTCCTTTCTTTCTTTTTTCTTTTTTTGTTGTTTATTTTCCCTTTTTTTTTTTTTTTTTTTTTTCTTTTTTTTTTTCTTATTTTTTCCTTTCTTTTTTTTTTTCCTTCCCCCTTTCCCTTTTATTTTTCTTTTTTTTTTTTTTCTTTCTTTGTTTTTCTTTTTTTTTTCTTTTGTTTTTTTCTTTTTTTTTCTTTTTTCTTTCTTTCTTTTCTTTCTATCTTTTCTTTCTTTCTTTCTATTATTCTTATTTTATTATTCTTATTTTTTATTTTTGCATGGTATTATAAAAAACTAAAAGATTAACATTAAGAATTGAGATTACTTACATTCTTTACTGGAATATTTATCCCTTCAAATAATTAAATTAAAATGTGTTTTGTTTTTTGTTTTTTTATTTGTACCACAAACAAATCCTTACCATTTATTATATATTTGAATATAGTATAAGTAAATAAATAGGATATAAGAATTGTCCTACCTGTAAAAACGTGCTTTTTGATAGAAAAATATTGCATAAATAAAAACAAAGCAAATTTATTTCTATTGATTAGAAAAAAAATGTGTTCATAATCCTAAATATGTACATGTACGTAAATTGTTCATGGATAATAAAATCAGCATATTTAATAGAAATAATAATCATGCTTATTATTATTGTTATTATTATTATTATTATTAAATTGATGAATTTGTGTGTGTCGTAAGTAAAAGGTTAACTTAGAGTAAATGTATTACACTCACACACACACAACACACACACACACACACACACAGACTCAGTGATGGAATCACTCGGCTCTGTAGTTGGAATGTTTGTGGATACTCAGTGTGATGTAAATGAGCGTCGTGGGTAATTAGTTTATGTAAGCCGCCGGGGCTGTGTTTAGCAGGTTAGCAGGGTGAGAGATTGAGCACAAACACTCAGCACGGGATGGCATTACACCATTACACACACTCCGCCTTTGAACAGCAGATAATTCATTCAGGCCCAATATACATCATGGCTTTATGTGGATTGATCAAAAGATGAAGAAGGAGGAGGTCAGTGTGATAAATCGCTCTCTAACCACCTGAGTTCTCTAACACACACACCTTCAACCTGCATCATTAATAAACAACTGAAATTCAGATGTGATTAATTGTCGCAATACGGAATAACTCACTAGCCCTTCAAACAAAAAAAACAGATATTCTAGAAACGTTTTAATTTTATTTTAAATATACTTTATATTAACATGTTTAAATTAGGGTTAGTAACTTTAATTATCAATTCCTTATTTATTTGTTTTTTCTATTTATTGTTTTCGTTCGCCTATTTATCCTTCTATTTATTTATTTATTTATTTATTTTGTGTTTATTTGTTTGTTTGTAATTTAGATATTGCTTTTGCTTACATACTTTACAGATTTTAAACTGCGCCAAAACGAACACGGTGGTTTTATTTATTTAGCTGTTTTATTTGCTATGACAGGGAACGTTTTATATACACAGAAAGAATCGGTCTTAATAAAGAAAAAGAGAAACACGTCACTCCATTTACTTTAATTTAAAAATGAAAATAACAAATGTTAAATACAATTTTAAAAGGCTGATAAAGATTATTATTATTATTATTACTTATTATTATTATTATTATACCACAGGCTTCATTATCGAACCATAATAATCTTTTTTAAAAACACGTTATCTGTTATCACTGGTGCTAAAAAGGTGATACACACAACACCTATATCATAATTTCAGATAAAATACACTTTCAATCACAGATAAAACCGATTCCAAAATGTGTGTGTATGTGTGTGTAGTATAGTGACGAAAACGCCAATTTCGTTCTGATCCGGTTTCTTATTTAATTTGTCTGTACAGTCTGTTTAGTTACTTTAGTGCATTTTTTATTGTTATTAAATTGTTATCTAAAACCTAAAAAACGACATCTGCACACATCTGGGTTATTATATATTATATTATATTATATTATATTATATTATATTATATTATATTATATTATATTATAGATGGTCAGATAGTAATGATAACGCTGTTGGTTGTGTATTGTGTGTTTTGTGTATCGGCACTGTTGTAAGGTAAC
This sequence comes from Bagarius yarrelli, assembly GCA_005784505.1. Classification (NCBI taxonomy): domain Eukaryota; kingdom Metazoa; phylum Chordata; class Actinopteri; order Siluriformes; family Sisoridae; genus Bagarius; species Bagarius yarrelli. Next base: position 49,199 of record VCAZ01000175.1, on the reverse strand, counting down.
GCGTCAATCCTTAGCAGTTTTATTCATGAAGAGGTGAACGTGTGTGAGTTTGTGTTGTGTGTGTGTGTGTTGGAATGGGGTGTGAGGCAGACGGCAGACACTTCATTAAATTTTGTAGAAGAAGAAACGACTATTAAAGCTTTAACCTCTGCCCGGATAGACTTTGCCCTTGTAACGTGTAAGACAAGCTGGAAAAGGAGTGGGGCTTCCTTACAGCACAGAAAAGCCTCAGTTATTATTATTATTATCATATGCCAGATATTATTTAGTTATTTATTTATTTCGCTAGCTAGCAATTTTTTAGTTAGTAAGTAAGTTAATTGTGTTGTCGTTATATTCTTAATACACATTACCAATTAGGAGTTGTCTGTCTGTCTGTCTGTCTGTTTGTCTGTCTGTGTTTGTGATTTTTTTTTAAAAAGTGATTCAAAGTTTAATCATGTCAGATTTTTTCTCTGCCTTTAATTTAAAACAGAAATTAGAAATCTAGTAAAGAACAGACAAAGGTTTTCAAATGTGTAAAGTCACTAATATGTTGTTAAATCATGTTTAGTTGTAATACACTAATACGTTTCAAGTATTCGGTTATAAGAGTCAGTATAGAGTTTTACTACAGTTTTCTTGAAAAAAGCTTTTGATCTTGCAGGTTCTGAGAGGATCTTCTGTGCACCATCGTCAGTGCACCGGTTTTCTGATCTAAACTCTGACTCTAAAACATTGCTCTTCTTATGAAGCCAATTCTGTTGGCTTGTATTCATGAAGGCCTTTGGATTAAGTGCCAAAAATAGCCTGGTATTTGTTGCCAGCCATGATTCTCTTTATCACGCCTTTAGTCCCAGTCCCAGCTGAAGAAAAGCAGAACCACAACAAGATGCTTCCACCACTATGGACATGCTGGTTTTGGGTGCTAAGCTGTTTGTTTTTTGCACCAAACACATCTTTTAGATTTAAGCTCAGAATGTTCTACTTTGCTCGCATCAGAACAAAACACAAGTTGTCATATGATTTGACTTATTTGGACATCTGTTTATTATTTATGAGAAAGTTCTTCCGTCTAGCCACTGTACCCCAATGCTAAGATGTAAAGAATACAACAGATTACTGTTTTATGCAGGAAGTATCTTTAGTAAATGAGACATCATGCATGCTATAAAAGCTTTTTAAGATGAACAATTTCAGTAGGACAGGGGAACCAAAAGGATTTCATTATTTGGGGTTTATTACAATTAATTCTAAATATGTTTAAAAGTAGTTCATTGCAATGTATTAAAAAGGACATATAGTATTATAACCGGGTTATGTCTGGTCCCCCCACCCAAAGCATTCTTTTTAATGTACATCCCATTAAAGGGGAAATAAAACCAGTTTAAGAGATATATCCTTGTTTCAAAATCAGAAAAACATGCTTATTCGACAAACATCTGTCTGAATTATTGTAATTATTTCACATTCTATGTTTATTCTACTATGTGTAAAAAATGTGACATAACTGGGGTTTGTGTGTCTGATCTTGATGTTTAAGCGCCACAAACTAAACCACTTGTTCTTATACTCTTTTGGAGACACTTTGTGTTATAAGGAATGTTTTTTAGCTGTTTCACAGGAAAAGTGTTAAAGTAAAATCAGTGAGGTCTGTCGAAGTGTGACACTGAGAGACAGCACTGCTGCTGCTGCTGGGAGAGTGGACTCGACGGTTGAAAATGGTAGATGATTAAACTGGACAGGTGTAAAAGAAGGCTTTGTGTGTGTTGTGTGTGTGTGTGTGTGTGGGTGGGTAGGTGGGTAAGAGAGAGAGAGAAAGAGAGAGAGAGAGAGAGAGAGAGAGAGAGTGAGAGTAAGAGAGAGAGACCTTTGATAGTGAGCATGTTAACAACCTTTCCTACTGATCAGTGCAGGCTGAGACACACCCAGTCATGTGACGCTGAGCTGTACATAAAATCTGGACGTTATTTGCCTGCACTTCAGTTTGCTCTATTATACATGGCAGTCCTATTTATATGAATCACATGAAGCAAATTTGTGCCACAACACGCCAAACAAGGTTTTATTTAACATACATGTTGTAAAGACATTTCTGCATTAATAATTACACCCCTCTGTGATAGATCTGTTACCATAGAAACTAACAGGAAGAGCATGGATATAAAGGTGTGCAGTCGGAACTACTTTTTGGTCTGCTGGTATAGAAAGGAAACCTACAGTGTTGTGGTGTGTGTAAAATTATATGGAGCTGAATTTTCCTGAATTTTTAAAAACTATTTATAAATAAAGAAAAAAGTTTAAAACGTAAAATTTCGAATCAGTTTTGTAATACTTAAAATATAATTTTATTTTATTTTATTGATTAATTAAATAACTTCAGCTAATTGTATATAATCTATACAGAAAAAAAAATCAATATTATTTTCATAAAATTAATTTGTGAAAATTAATTACCATATATTAGACCTCTAACCTGGATTTCATTTCAGCCCCGCCATGTTTACCAAATGTTCTTGCATTTTTATGGGGCGTCATTAGCGCTGAATAGGAAGCGAACAGCGACGGCTCTCTGAGGCCTGGAGGCAGTCGGGCCTGTGAAAGCGCCTGCAAAAGATGTGCTGGAACAACAGATAAGAGCCTCAGTCATCAGTCATTAGATTCAAGTGTTTAAAAAGCCATTAGCACTCGCTCAGATGGCCATCGAGCTCCTTCTGCCTCATGCACTGGGGGGATATTGGCAGCTATATTTAGCCGTGCACTGGCTCACGTCTGGCTCTCTTTCCACTTTTGGTCTTTCACATGGGGATATTTGAAAGCTAAACTGACGAAAGAATTAACACAGTGTCCTGAAAAAGGACATGAGAAACTGTAAAATGTTCACATGGCAACAAAAAATGAATAATTTCCAAAGTTTAGGGTGTAAATGCAAACATAAGGTCTGTTGCTTTATAATATTTTCTAAATCTTTGTCCTTTTTGCTGCTCAGGAAAACATCTACTCTGTGGACCTTGTTGTTCTTTCCATGCTCCATCCACTCAGCCTTCATCCTGCTGCACCCAGTGTCTGTGTTTTGTCTAACATGAGAAGGTTAGCCACCAACCCTACAGAGAATCAGCTGTTTAAAAGCAGCAGCGGACGCTATCAGCTCCAACACCCACTACGTCACCTGGTGCCAAGACTTGGAGACTGGAAGACTCTGGGAGAGACAGAGAGAAAAGCAGACGTCCTGATAGGCACCATGACCATGCTGAAGGACTCCTACAGAGGAAGCGTATCAGGGTTAGGCCTGTTTTTTCATAAATATGCAAGGTCACTGTAACGCCCAGTGGAGTAAAATACAGGATGGATGTCTGGCACTCGGTTTGAGGAAAAAAAGAGAGCTAATCTCTAGGAAGAGAGAACACCGGCTTCTGTCTGTCAGGCCTTATCATGTAGAAAGGATAAGTGAGTGGCATCTATTAAGAAAAAATAGCTCTGGAGGAAGAAATGTTTGTTTAATTATTAATTTATTTTATGATAGCTTGAAACATTAACATTTTAATCACCAAGAAGCTTTTAGTGACCAGATTTCTATCTTTCACTCCAAACGAATTGCCTTTATACAGAGACTGAACGCTAAATCAAAAGTCTTAAAAAACTTTAATCAATTAACTTCAATTAACGAGATATGTTTTCTTAATTTTATTAGGTTATGTTTTTTTTTATAATTTAATAACAAAGACATTTGTCCAACAAATTACTTTCATAGATTAGTGCCACACAAGTTAGTTAGCAAAAAAATTAATATATGTATGGAAATAAAAACTAAACTGATAACTAAACAATCACGCCTAACATTGTTTATAGAATGTAATAATAATAATTTAATATTTTTTTCCTAATATTCTTTTTTTTCTGTTTTTTTAATGATTAAACTGATGCTGGTTCACTTTTTTTTTCTTTACTTATGTATTTATTTACTGATCTATAATTCTTACACTTGCATATTGATTTCCACATACAAAGACTATTTTAATTTAAAAAATCCCTGAAATTTTTAATAAATTAATAAATGTTATATTTATTTGGTAGTTATTTAATAGCTTTATACAGGTGTTGACGTTTATAATCCCAGGGTTTCTTTTCTAGGCTTGGTTTTTAATGTATTTGTCCAGTATTTTGTTGTAATATTTTATATTAATATTTGATTCTCTAGGCTGTCCTAAGAAACCGGCAGTTTGAGGCGGTTGGACGTGTTCCAGTCGTTTGCCTTTCACCCAACCATCGCCTTTCACTTCTCGATGGAAAAATGCTGTCACAATGATTAGAACAAATGATTTCAGTGTGATTTTTTGATAAGAACTTTCACTCCACTTCACTGAAGTGCAGAAGAACAAAACATGTCTGCTGCGGTACAACTTTATTTCCCTCTTGTCCTTCAGTGACCGGAGTCTCCATTGACCCCGACAGTTGCACCTACAGTACACTCGCAAACACACCACACCTTCTTTCACCCTCTCGAGTGCTGTGCGAACACAAACACACAATGACTCACAATAACAGTTTCAATAGTGTGACAAGGTCTTTGTTTCGCCAGAAATGAACCTACACATTCGACATTATTTAATTATAGTGTTATCAGCTGAGGTTTTTTTGCCCTCTGCGTGTGAGATTTGTTTCAGCTCGGTACCAGGCACCCTTTTACCCAGCCTCACTGTTTGCCTCTCTGTTTACTCATGGCGGGAATGGAGTGTTTAAGCGCACCTCTGGTCCCTACTGGAAAGAAAATAAGAGACGTGACTGCATCGATAAACCATGTGTCGTTCCACTCCCATTTCTCTCAGACTGATTGGTTTTTAAATTTGATTTGTTTGTCAGTATTCTAGTTTTTTTTAAAACATGGTTGTGTTTGTTTTTAGAAGTTACTCCAAGTCTCTGTAAGGAGCAGACTTTAAAGAAGTCTCCAGGTCGATCTGATGTTTGTGGCTGGTAGATTCTGCTTTCTTTGGAAGCTTAAGACTAATGTGTAAATCCTAAACAAATGCAATCTTTGGAAGACGCTTTTATTTTCAATAAAACTTAGCAATTGGAGGTTAAGGGCTTTGCTCCGGGGCCCCAGCAGTGCTAGCTTGCTGGGAATCAAATCCTGGTCTTTAAATTGATAGTCCAACACTTGATCCACTGCGCCACCACATCGAAATGATCACATCAATTCCAAATGTTGCTTTGACATGCCATAGGAAACAATAGAACTGCACCCTTAACTTAGCTGCTTAAACACCTGATCAAACCGGGAATCCTTAGATCTTCAGTCTAACACTCTCCCGACTGGTCTATTTCAGCGTCTCCTCCATAATACGACACACTTCTGTGTAACACCTGTATACAGCAGCTATTGTGTCTCTTTTATGACGGTTACAGAAATCCATACCAGCACATGAACAATGGGGAATTTGAAAGCTAACAAGAACTTCACATGTTTCCTTCTTTTCCTAACAATCTCATTGAACAGCCCATAAAGCATTTCTTTATAATTCAGATCTAAACACTTTATGAGACTGTTTACAATTATGACAACACAATTTGTTTCTTTTTCTTATATTTTTCTTTACAATGCAAAAGTGATATTTTTTCCCACGGAACCTTCTCTGTTTTTAATTCAGTTCCTTGTGAAACTGGAGCTATTAAATTTCTACCTGCTTTAACAACCGTTTTTTTACCTCGCTCTTTATATAGAGCTAAAGAAAAAGACGTCTGAGACAAACTGCTATAAATCGGTTAACAATGAATCGAGTGTAAGAACGTGGATTGTAAAGTTTATTATTAACCAAGTCTTTATGATCTATTTAAGACATTGCAGTTATTTTATTTTGGATACCTTAAGCTGAGGTCTTTAACCCTGATCCTGGGGACTCACTGTCTTGCATGGGTTATTTCCAACCTGCTTTAGTACACTTGCCTGTGTATTAAGTGATCCTGTAGAGTCTGATTTGCTGGTTCAGGTGTGTTGAAATGGTGTTGCAACCAGGAGATGGGTTGAAAAATTTAGCTTTAAAGCATCTCCTAATTAGCTGCTTCTATTTTTATTCATTCACTCATTCATTCATTCATTTATTTATCTTCGTCACCCACTTATTACCTAATTTGGGGTCACAGAGATATGCTGGAGTCTATCCCAGCCGTCTCTGAAAGGACGATAGTTAAAAGGGGTACACCCTAGACAGGTTGCCAGTCCATCACAGGGCCACACATACTCACACTCCCATGGGCAATTTAGAATCACCAATCAACCTAACACACATGTTTTTGGACTGTGGGAGGAAACCGTAGTACCTGGAGTAAACCCATGCACACAGAAAGACCTCTGCCCAGGAATCAAACTGGGTTCATTCTTGCTGTGAGGAAACAGTGCTAACCTCTAGGCCATCGTGCTGCCCAAGTTCTATTTTTAATCTAAAAAAATCACTTGCATTTAAATATTTTTAGATTTTTTTTATTAATTTATGTAATTCATTTTGTTCACTCGATAATATTGTACTATTAGCTCTGATATGAAAAATCTGTTCCAGCATGACAAAGCCGCTATGCACAAAGTCTTTGAGCTCCCTGACGACTATATCGATAAATCACTGAACACCTTTGGGATGAACTGGAGCCTCCTCAACTTCTCCTAATGTGGGTCTGGTGGTGAGGGGTGCGCAAACGTTTGTCCATATATGTGTACATCACTAATGATGCGTGCGTGCTCTACTTTACTTTTTTTTTTTTTTTTTTTTAGAATTTTTGCTGATCTTTTTTAGAACAATTTACATCCTATTTATACAGCTAAGCCCAGCAGAAGCAGCCTGATAGTCCTGTGAGTCAATCCTAACCACTGGCTCACTCAATCTACCAATTTTGAATGCATTCTGTACCAAATTTCCCAGATTACTAGTTTTAATTGCCTCAAACAAATCTCCTCTGTATTTTATTTCATTTATGCTTGAAAGGTCTTGAATTCAACATTTTCTTAGACAGGCCATCAATTTGATTTGACTTGAACCAACTTGCCTTGAAATGTTCAGGTTTTCCCCAAAATAAATACAAGAACAGTTAAAAATCAACTTCCAAATTTTTTGGAAGTGGTAGATCGGTGGATAGGTTGTTGGCCTGCTGACTAGATGATTATAAATTCAATTCTCAGCACTACCAAGCTGCCACTGCTGGGCCCCAGAGCAAGGCTTTAAACCCTCAACTGCTCAGTTGGATAAATAAGATTAAATAGAACAACATCTGCCAAAAATGTAAATTGTACCTTCAACCTAAAAAAGTCTGTGATCCTTCATAATGGCCTGAACCCCACCACAACTCCCCTCAACCCAACCAATATCCACCCCCTACTGAGCCTAATAATGACCCCCTGCCAAATTCTCACCGGCTAACACCTCTAAACCCTCCTCCCTTCCACACCCTCGGTTTGTTTAGTTAATCTTCTTCATCTAGCCATCTCTCTAGCTCTTCAAGTAGCCTGATGTTTAGAGAATGCCAGAACCTGATGAGATCTGGCTCCTGCAGAGAAGGCCAGGGACTTGCTGTCCAACCGATAGAGAGATCACACAAACAAGATATGCAAAATGACTGGAATGACGCAGTCAGTCAAGTGTCACTCATCTACTGTCCCACATTAAATAGATAATCCAGAGACAAAAGATTACACACCGGTCACCATGAAGATATGAGATCATGGTTTGGGATATCTAACTGTGGTGTTATTTAGAAATAGGACATGATATTCAGGCACAAGCTGAGATAGTAACTGTGGCATCACAAGCCTTGATTTTCTTCCACATATTTAAAAACATCCAAAAACTATCACACAGATGTTTCATGTCTTTTACTTTAAACGTCATGTTTCTTTCCAAAGAAATAGTAAAAGCAGCATGTGGACTACACCTGACCCTGGTTTGAGCCCAGGTTCTTTTAAACATTAATCCACAATGCCTTTCAGAGAGAGCACAGCTCAATTGTTCCCAAGATGTTGACACGAACAACAGCACATTTTCACCTTGTGCACTTCAAAGCTCCATCACCTAGGAACAATTGGCTTGCTTGTAATGGCAGTAGATCTGTGTACCTGGCTGTGTTTGCTCGCAGGTCTGCAAAAGCCAAGCCAACGGACGCTCACCCCACTCTCTCTCTCTCTCTCTCTCTCTTTTTTGCTCTCTCTAAAACCTGCCATTGTACTCTTAAAAGACAGAGTTACGCAAACCCAATACCAACATTAGGAAATGGAGACTAACTCAATATGCTATTTCCCTCGTCTGGTTGGACCTTGGACAATTTGGGCACTGAAAAATGGTGGTTGTGTCATTTATAGGTTTTACTTACAACACAGACATCAGAAAATATTTCAAAATGTTCTTCAAACAGTTGAACTGCCATAACATTGGTAGCAATATGAATTTGCATAATGAAAATGACATCTTTTATTAGCAGTAATAAAAATGCACAAGTCCCAATAGTTCTAAAATACACAACAATCATTTCTGTGAAAGTTTTCAGCTGGATTTTTTACTGTCTTTTTTTACTCCAACTGCTTAAAAAGTGTTTATTTATTATACCAGCAGATTAAAAGCTGGTTTCTGCAGTAATGCAAACATGGCAGAGTTAAATTAATGCAGTAATGAATTATTATAGCAGTTACCTTTACATTTCTGGCTTTTGACAGATGTTCTTTTCAATCCAATTTAATTCATTTTATTATTATTATTATAATTATTATTATTATTATTATTATTTTATTTATAAAAGCGCTGTTAACAAGAGACTGTGTCTCAAAGCAGTTTTACACAGAAAGCAGTAACAGTGAAAAAGTGGAAGTTTCTCCTTAATGAGGAAGCCAGTGGCGACTGTGGCAGAAAAAAACTCCCTGAGATGAAGGAAGAGTAAACCGTAAGACTCAGTAGAGAACCTGTCCTCATTTGGGCGACACTGTGTGTTTTTGTTAATTACGGCATATTGTAATTGAGACCAAATGAAAGTAGACTGGAGCCTTGGGTCAGTGGATCAGAGTGAGTCCCAGTCCATCCTCAAAGCTCCTGGAATTCAAGGAAAGGGGCAGAAAAACTGGCAAGATAACCGCCCCAGAGAAAGAAAAGAGATATGGATTATTAAGTGTATTGTTGTGAAAAAGGTAAAGACATCTCTTCTTACATTACATTTCTATCATGTTTTATCCAACTAAGCAGTTGAGAGTTATAGGGCCTTGCTCAGGGGCCCAGCAGTAGCATTTGGTGATGCTGGGAATTAAACCCATGATCTTCCAATCAGCGGTTTAACACAGAATAAACATTGTTTTCAAATACACAATTGTAAATATAAATTGTATAGACAGGGTGGACACCCCTAAGAGTGTTCCTCCTTAGAAGCTCTGATACTGGACATAGACTTTGGATCCTGTGTTAACAAGCAAGTCACTAAAGTGTCAGCGAGTACGCAATAACAATATTATGTAATAATTATATAGTTATTATTCATGTCATTAACAATCTAGAGTAAAGGTCATTCTGTAATACGTAAAGGATAATATTAAAGCTGTCAGAAAACCTGATGAAGACTCCTGGACTTCGTAAGGACTTAGATTCCAGTAAGTAGGATTTTGTTAAGAAGGATATTTAAATTATTATAACATACATCAGGAGCAACCTGGAACAACGAATGTTTTAATGAACTAAAGAAGGAAAAAAAAGATTCCCCTTGAATAAATGTTAAGAAGTGTACAATTTAGCCAATCTTGAACAAGTGCTCATAAATCAAGACAACTTCTGCCCTTGAGGAAAACGAGGAGACATTAAAATGTCAGCCAGGACTTCCTGAGCCTTTTGCAAAAAGTGCCTTAATTTGCGAGCGATTACAGAAGGCAGGATAAGGAGTTGCGCTGGATGCTGCAGTGGAGGGAGTGAGAGCGGATACATGGCTGGCCGAGGACTCGAGATGGATAAGAAGACACCTGCGCACACAGAGGACATGTTCCGGGTCAGCTCCAGCATCAAGAACATCAGGTGTCAATCAGTAATACGGTTATATGAGGAGGTTAATGATTAACACAGGGGCCCCGTGTTTGGCCCCTCTTTCAATATATCATACCATGTATACATACGTTTGAATTCAGCAGCATGCAATTTTTAATTTTGATTAATTTTTTGCACTTAATGGTGTGTACAAAGCACACACAAACTCTTTCTCTCTCTCTCTCTCTCTCTCTCTCTCTCTCTCACACACACACACACACACACACAATGTCACCCTCTCTTGCCTTCCAGGGTCAGCAGAATGTGATTACAAGGCTATTTATCTGCTTTGCTCCCCCGAAACGGCCTTGCGGCTACGTGGCAGAGAGAAACGAGCGCCATCCTTGACAGACACCTTCAGTGTGCTTCTCCATCTCCGCCCCCGCCGCACTCCTGCCCCCTGCCTCCTGCCCCTCTGCCTTGATAAACACTCTGACTGAGGCTCAAACGAGGGTCAGGATAACCTCATGCTGACCCAGAGGCTCCGGCTTCCAGCTCTGTTTCTTAAACACACACACACACACATCTCCTACCCCTAAACCATCCAGGCATCTTTGCTTGCTGAGCCACTACACACCTGTTATTAGTGGAAGACCACTCGAACAGATTAAAAGGCAGACTGGAAAAGGAAAGGAAATCACTGTAAAGAATATGACTTTATATTCTATTTTAGCAAAATAAAGTTATAAAATATTTGAAAAGAAAAACTGATATTTGGATTTTAATGCAGAAAAAGTGCCTTGGTTAAAATAGATAAAACATTGTAAGCATGTCAAAAAGCCAAACAAAAAAAACTTACATGCTAAATTATACTTTTATATATAAGAAATACCTTTTTAATACTATTTGCTACATACTACATACTATTTGCTTAAAATTGTTTGTATGGGATGTACCATTATTGGAAAATCATCAACCCCTAGGATAAGAATAGCCATTACGTTTTGGGAGATTGGAATAATGGATGGTATAATTCGGTATGTTAAAGTTAGTTTGAGGAAAAAACATTTATTACACTTTTAATTACCATTTAATCATCGAAATAAATGGCAAACTTAATTATACAGTAAGTCTTAAAGAAATATTTACTTCAGAGGAACAGAAGACTTTATCTGTCATATATACTTACTAAAAACTAAATTAGTTTTTCACATATCTTAGATTAGGAATTGGGGTCAGAGTGCAGGGGTAGCCATAATACAGGACCCTGGAACAGGAACAGTGGATTAACTGTAAAAGACAGTGCTGTGCTTGTCTGATCACCAGTCTTAATCATTTAAGTTACCACCACTGATAAATGTCTCTGTTTCTTGCACTATATTTCAGTGGTGAACCAATCCGGGCCTTTAGCAAGCAACTGTAAACAACATCTTACACATCCCTGTTACAGCCATATGCTAATAATGTGCATTGTATGACTAGCATAGCACGACTGACATTATATGGCACTTTCCTCAAATCAGATGACATTCAACAGAAGGGTACAGCGTTATCTGTAATGCTGCCCCAGACCTTTATAATGTAGAACATTCCAGTTCAACATCAACAAAACTAATTACAGGCAATTCTAAGGACATAACACTCATGACAATTAATTAAACTTCGCTAATGAATTAAAATGTATTACAATTTAAATAAATAATCAAGGTAAAGTTTTTTTTTTTATTATTTATTACATTTAAATTTCAAGGTTCTCTGGGGTCTGTAAATTTTAGACCAAATTCTAACACCCTAAAATTCCTAAAACTTTGTTGACTTTTTCCTTTAATTGTGTATGATAAAGTACACCACAATTGCAGGTTCGGATTTCAGTGCTGAGAATTTCACTGTGTGTGTGTGTGTGTGTGTGTGTGTGTGCGTGTGTGTGTGTGCGTGTGTGTATGCAAAGCAAACAGGAACCTTGTACCATAGAACCAGAGAAAATCTTTACTAGTATCCGTCTTTGAAGCCAAGTAGTCAATCAGCATTAAAATTCATGTCCGATTAAATATATTTGAAATAATTATTAAACAATATATAATATAATCAAATTATCACAATAATCATATTTAGGAATAATAATGTTTAATGTCTTTCTTATATTTAATTAGTACTTAAATAGTCACTGATAGTTAATATTTATAATAACTAAAGAATAAATAATAATAATTATAAATAACTTTTAATAGTACACAATGTTACCACTACATTACTATTAATAATAATACTAATAATGATGACGATGATAAAGTAAAACAATATGTAATTTCACACTAAGTGTTATCCGTATATAACGTATTGGCAATAAATAATAATCAATCATTATCTGTTAAAGATTTTATTATTTAAATTTCCTTTTTAAATTTATTTTTTTATTTACTGCTATTATAGTAACAATAGAGGCTTTTAAATATATATAAATATATATATAATAGTAATCGAATTAAATGCAGCAAAGTCCTATTAGTAGTTGTATATAATGACCAGTATGAATGATCAGTAATAATTTCTAAAGTTAAGGATGGGATATTATTCTTCTCTTTAATAAGCAGTAATAATATCGTACTGTCTAATGGAGCAGTTCTAATAATCTGATACTATGACTCAATTAATAATTTACATCATTTGGTGTTTTTTGTGAGTGAATTTGCTCACTCACAAAAAACACCAAATGATGTAAATTATTAATTGAGTAATAATATTATATATGTATGGTGTGTGTGGTTTTTTGTGTGTGTACAGGTGTGTGTATGGGAGAGAGAGATGAGAATGTGAGTTAAAGTGCAGTAAAGAGATGGTAAAGGAACTGGAGGCAGAAGAGAAGACGTAAGGTTTTTATTTTTAAACACTGTGATGTGTTACATTCCTCTGTCCCTGCTCTGGTCAGTCTCGATCAGCAGCTCCGAGCTCCATGGAGTCACTCTATCACATCCACAGCTCATCTGTCTGCAGACTGACATGCACCACACACACATACACACACACACACACACACACACACACACTCCACACAGACACACACACACAGCAGCATCGAGTCATACTCATCAACATTCTAACAAATCAGTACAGATCAGCAGCATTTAGACTGTTAGCTCAGCTCTGCCCAATACCAGTATCAAATACCAAATACCAGAGTATCAAATACCAGTGTTTCAGAAAAATAATCATTTATTTCATTTTAAAAAAAAAATAATTTAAAAAATATATTTTACAATTTTCATGTTAATCCATAATGTGTCCAAAGGCTAAATGGAACAGCTGGAACTGAAGTGAGTGGAACAGCTGGAACTGAAGGTTTCTTTCACAAACTTCACATTGCTGAATCTTGTTGCTTTGCTAAATACGTGCACTCACACACACACACACACACACACACACACACAAGGCCCAGGTGCCCTGTTCTCAGGCAGCGTGGACTGACCTTGTCTGCTTGCTTCACCTTGTATTACTTTAATAAACATCATGAGTGTGTTAGTGAACAGCTCCATGTTTAGTTCACTGTGTGAGAATAGAGGGGGGGGGGGGGGAGAGAGAGAGAAAGAGAAAGAAACAACGAGAAGAGAAGAGTGAGAGAGAGAGAGAGAGAGAGGAGAGAGAGAGAGAGAAAGAGGGAGAGAGAGAGAGAGAGAGAGAGAGAGAGAGAAAAGACAGAGAGAGAGAAAGAGAAAGAAACGAGAGAAAGAGAAAGAAACGAGAGAAGAGAAAAGAAAATAGAGAGAGAGGGAGAAGAGGAGAGAGAGCGACGAAAGAGAAGAGAAGCAAGAAGAAAGGAAAGAAACGAGAAGAGAAGAGAGAGAGAGAGAGAGAGAGAGAGAGAGAGAGAGAGAGAGAGAGAGAGAGAGAGATAGATTTGTGAACTATTGTATCAGTATTCATCTGTTTAATGATGTGACTTAAAGCACGCTCTGGACAAAAGCGTCTGCTAAATGCTGTAAATGTGAATGAAAGGGCGGAAGAGACAGGAAAAGTTTGAGGATTAAAAGTATTTATTTTTATTCAAATTGATCACAGAATTATCCCGATCTCCTCACTGGAACTAGGAGAGTGTAACACAGTTCCAGTATTACCATGTCCCAGTGAGAAATTGCTCTCGCCAAAAAAGTCCATGAAGACATGCTGTGTTCTGGTTAAAGTTGAAGAACCTGAATTTTTTTGCACTGATTATCTTTCAGATGATCTGGAACACGGACTGCACCCCAGACTTACTCACCCATCATTACTGTCTGATCTCATTAATACTGTTGTGGTTGAATGAACACAAATCCCAAATCACAGTCTCCAGAAATGTGAAGGTTATTAGGAGGAAGAGTGAGATCTGGAACATCTGGAATAGGATGGTAAATGACCAATATGGATGAGATGATCAGGTGTCTCAATATGTTTCTCCATAAATTGTATAACTAGTAGGTCTACACAGCATGTTTGGTTGTGCCTTTTAGTTTTTGCTTCATGATAGTAGCTTTTCTTGCTGGGGCCCCTAAGCACAGCCCTTAATGCTCGGTTATTTTTCTTATGTATTCATTGTTAAAATAAATGATTTTATATAGAAGAAAAAGGCAAGTCACACGAACACATCTGTCAGGTGCTCCTCTCAGACCTCCTGCAACCTTGAGGAGAATGGAATGCTAAAGCACTATCTGGAAGCAAAAAAAACCCCTACTTAGTTTTTTTTTATTATTTAAACAAAAGGGGGGGGAAAAAATCAATATTCCAGAGTTCATGACGAGCTCGTTTTCTCTCTCGTGTTCTCTTTTGTGAAACTGCAGTGTGACCCCTGGCAGGAGTTAATGTCTAACTCCGTTATCTCTCTTTTACAGCCGAGGGTTGCTCCCCAAATCGATAGACATGCAGGCAGAAATATCCCGTCCCTCAGCATTCTATTCCCACAGCATGCAGGCCATGAAAGACCCGAAATCAAATGATCAGCAGCTGCTTATGTTTAGAAATCAGAATAAATCTCAGAAAATTGTTAACCCGAAACTAATATCAAAGTTTAAAGTCGGGAAAATAAAATAAAAAAAACAAAAAAAAAATGTTCACTCAGCGGCTCCTCCTGTTTATCACCAGTGGATTGAATATTTCACATGCGATTGAATTAGAAAGGATCGGATTTACTATAAGACCGCAGACAGAATATTTGGGCTTCGGAGTTTAGTGTTCGTTTCTGAAATGCTTTAAGGAGACAAACATACACTGCAACACCCCCCCACACACACACACCACCACCCACCCATACACCGCCCACCCATACACCGCCCAACCACCCTGGTTTATTTAGTTTGTTTTTGTCTAGTTTTTGCTTTACATTATTTACAGATTAGCCATTAAGTTTAGTTTAATTATATATTTTTTATTACTTATTTACTTATTTATCTATTTTTTTTCAGCTATTTTCTATGTTGTACATTTACCGCTAACCTGACACCATAGCCAAGTAACGTATTCTTTTGTATATTCAATGATTGTTTCTAGTATTCTGTAATTAATCTGGAATTAACTTATAAATATAAAATATAAATAATATAATAATAAATAAATAACAACAATAATAATAATAAATATAATAAATAATACTATATATAATAATAATAATAATAATATATACTAATCTAAAAATAATAATAATAATAATAATAATAGTAATAATAAAAAAAGAATAATAGTAATAATATAATAAATAATAATAGTAATAATAGTAAATAATAATAATAATAAGAATAGTAATAATTAATAATAATAATATAATATAAAATATAAATATAATAATAATAATAATAATAATAATAATAATAATAATAATAATAATAATAATAAAATAGTAATAATAATATAATCATATAATAATAATATAATAATAATAATAATAATAATATAATAAAATCATAATCCTAATAATAAATAATATAATATAATAATAATAATAATACTAATAAAATAATAAATAATAATAGTACTAATAATAATAATCTAATAATATAATAATAATAATAATAATAATAATAATATATAAATAATAATAATAAAAAAAGTAATAAATATATAAATAATAATAAAGTTAATAATTAATAATAATAATAATAATAGTAATAATAGTAATAATAATAATAATAATAAATAAATAATAATAGTAATATCAATAATAATAATAATAATAATAATAATAGTAATAATAATCATATACTAATATAATCAATAATAATAATAATAATAAGAATATAATAAATGAATAGTGAAAATGAACGCCTGAATTAAACCAGGTACTCCTGCTGTCGCAGTGAATAAATGAATGATGATATTGGACAGATGAAGGATGAAGGAAGGGCAGTAACATCTCTGTTACCATGCCGACGTTGATGCTTTTCCTAAAACCTCGAGTGTTTCATTCCTCCCAAACCACAAGATCACCCAAAGCCACATTCTACTCAAAGAATAAAATGTGATCTATTACTAGTTATGTTCACTTCTGAGCAGCACCAACTCACGTTAGAAGGACATAAAAGATAGTTTCTCCTGAAGACTTTGGTGTTGCAAAGCGCTGACAAACGATCGACATCTTACAATAAAATTAGCCAGTTTTCTGGTTAAAATAAATAACATAATAAGATTCTGAGGTGCAAATTCATAGTAAAAACAACCCCACTCTTGTCTTATACCACGTGCCACTGAATAAAAATCCATAGAAAACGTATGTTTCATGTAGAAATGAATTGTTGCTGTGTTTTAACTCTCAGGAGGCGCGAGCTTTTAAACCGCTGTTCAGTGGATGGTTTTGTTCATTAAGCTGATCCTGATATTTGATGTGAAGGTGATTCTCTGGTGGACAGCATGTGATTTTTATGCTCTGCTGTTGTGTAATCGTTCCTAATAAATAAATAAATAAATGCCAGTGGGTTTATCAACTTCAACAACTGATTGTTTATATGTGTACATTTTTCATAGTCAGATCACACACACACAGACACAGATACACACACACACACACACACACACACACACACACACCTTGCTTGTTGTCCTTTTCCTTCCTTTAAAGCCATGCCTTTCAGTTTATGAGTTCTCAGGAACAGCACACAGCCTCCCAAACATTCCCACTGTAATAAAATACAGTCCTTAAGGAAGAACCGAGCGAGAACGTGCGAAGGAAAAACACACACACACTATCAACCCGAACCCTAGGGTTCTCCTCCAATCTGAGAGCTGAGCTGAATTTCTCCAGCTTTACAATCCAGCCAAAGGTTGTGCTTGGAGAGATTTATAGAATTATTAAGTAAGCAATTATGATAACCTGCGCGTTTTACAGATAATCGAATGATAAGGTTGTGCCAGAGGAGCAGCAGCAGCAACAACAGTATTTCTTCTCTCTGGCACTGCTGTTTTTTTCCTCTTTAACTATCTCACCTTGTCTTCCAAACACTACACGACGTTGTGTCTCGCGTGGCTCTGGTTTCCTGTCTGAGCTCGTGCACTGAAAGTCCTCCGGCACCACCGAACAGCGAGGGTTAAAACGACCCCAGCGTGTTAGTGGCTTTTTTTTTTTTTTTTATCAAAGCTCATAAAACCCTGAATGACTATATATTGATAAAGGCTGTTTAAAGTGTCGTTGGAACGATAACATTTGCACTGTAAATGTGACTCCGGCTCCATCACGGCCCGGTGATAAGAGGACTGGTACGGGGGGCTGACACGCGACCCGCCCCTCTGGACCTTACACACTTATTCATACAGTGTAAATATATATAAAACAATTGTGGGAATCTCTATGAACTTTATATAATAGTATATATACTATATATATATATAATTATACTTAAATACACACAATTCTTCATTGCATTGCACACAATAGGTAAATTGTTCAATTATTTAACGAAATATTCATTAAAAAAAATAAATACTGTTCAGTTGATTATTCAAGGCGCTTTATTACTTTAGTATATACAGTACTGTGTTGTAGATAAAAAGTAATACTAATATTATATGGTATTGATTTTTAGCATGGTATTGATTTTTAGCTGTGTGTGTGTGTGTATGAGTGTGTGTATCAAATCAGGTTTCAGTCAGAGGCGTAGCTGGGGGGGGGCAAATTGATGGTACATAACTACAAATTTTAGAATTAAATGTTTTTCCCAATTATATCTTCAAATTCTCATTGTTTCCTTTATTATTTCAATTTTTCTATTCCCTTCATAACCTAAAATATGCCACGAAATGCAGGTTTTCCTGTTCTAAAACTCATAATAACTCTAAATTTCTGGGAAAGCATGACGAACCCCCATATGACTCACACCTTCACTAGGGGGGCAGGAGGAGGCGCGAAACCTGACTTTGTCCCCTGGCGCTGAGATTTCAAACTACGTCTCTGCTTTCAGTGCTGTGAACCTGAGCATAAAGGGTGCAATGCTACACACACTCCTAGTACTGGGACTATAGGTGCTTTCGCACGCATACACACTTTTGCCAAGTTCAGAACCATAAAGAAATCATTAGGTCAGGGCAGTAGATGAAGGGAGGGAGTGAGGGAGTGGCAGGCACATTTATGGTTTAACAGTGAGTGTGGGGGAGGGGGTGTTGAGTCAGTGCTCAGGTCCGAACTCCACTGCCTACCGGAGGCCTTGTCCCATCCCGTTTGAGCGGCCTTTGCCCGTCATTAACGACAATCTATAAATATCCCCCATCAGACAGTGCGGTAGAGAGCCTTCAGCCGCACGCAGTCACGTGTCAACAGGACAGGTATTCATTGGTCTTTTCTGGATGTGGTGTTAAAGTGGACATTTGAGAAAGCTGGTAGTTTTACTAAACAATACGCGTTACCCTGAAATGGCTCAGAAAGAAGTGGCCATGTTTGACAAGCCAAGTGTCCGCTGCCACCTTGTGGTGCATCCAGGAATCGAAATCCAGACTGCCTTCATCAGCTCCTGATAATCTTCTAATCTGACAGCAGGAGCCCAGCATGCCAGCCAGCAAGGGTCGGTTGCTTCACCATGACTCGCCATCAGTCACACAGCAGGGCCCTGTGTCTGTTTACTGTTCCCCACCGAGACACCGATCTGATGATCTCTAATCTCCAGTCGAGATGGCAGTAAAGGTAAAGGCATGTACAGAGGAAGGGGGGCAGATCTTGATCAGCGGGCATCTAAATTACCCAGTTAGAGTTTAGAAAAGAAAGCAAACCTTTACTGCATTACTGTTCTAGCATGACAATACACTTGTACAAAGTCCATGAGCACCATGAAGACATGCTGTGTTTTGGTTGGAGTGAAAGATCTCAAGACTCCTGACTGGGTCCAAGACCTCCTCACCCAACATTACTGTCTGATTTTACTAATAATATTGTAACTGAATGGACACAAATCCACAATCAGATAAGACAATCACATTGAGTGGAAAGCCTTTTCAATGATGTGGAGGTTTTTATAGGAGGAAGAGTAAGATTACATCAGGAATAGGATGTTTAAAAACATATAGATGTGATAGTCTGGTATTCCAATACTTTAGCATATAGTGTAAGTGATTTATTCTAACATCTCATTTAACATTTTGTTCCTAACTCAAAATGATTTGTTTTTGAAGCATGTTCTACTTTTCCAAAAATAGATTTTCCTGAAAACTTTTCCTCTCCCGCATCTTACATCTTAAACCAACACACACACACACACACCTCTGTATGGAATTAGCTGGGAGTCGGATGCAGAACAGAGGATCGACTTATCAAAGGTGATCTTGGATGCTGCCTGTGCTGACAGTCAACACCCTGACACGCACTGATCTATTTCCACTCTGTTCACTCATCCGTCTTTAAAAGTGCTCTCAATTTGCTTTTTTCTGGCTGATGCAGCATTCTCCTAGTCCCAGTGAGTTACAAATCACTATTAAGAAGCAGTGTGTACTCTGAATTTAGCAGATTCAAGGATAGCAAAGGATCAGGAAAGGGAAAAAAAGGGAGTGAACATGATGAATTTCTCGAGTGAGAAGTGAGCAAACGTCGACTTCTTTAACAGAAGGAGGCTCAGGGGAGCTCTGCGGTTAGGAATAAAGTTTTTGAACAGAACAGAAATGCTTTAGTGGATGTTTCAAGGCCCTGTGATCTTCCTGTTTATTTGTGTCTCTCAGCACCTTATTATACAGAACAAAGCTGAAGGTTGAGGGAGAACAGTTGAAGGTTGAGGGCCTTGCTCAGGGCCTGACAATGACTTTCTGGTGAAATTAAAACCCATAATCTTCCAATCACTAATGAAAGGGAGTCTGACCAGATTCACAGAGCGCTGAAATAAGTGCAGGTTTCTTTTTAACTCTAATCAAATGGGAGTCACAAATGATTCCACCTGAGATGTAGCTTCTACATGGCTGGAATAAAAAGGCATTTAATCAACCCTTTACAACATAAAGGGGTGAAATCTTATTATTAATTTCTTATTATTTGTTAACTTAGTGGATTACTGATCAGAAGGTTGTGAGTTCAATTCCCAGGATTACCAACGTGCCATGGCATGGGCCTTGAATAAGGCTGCTTAGTTGTAATAACTTTCTTGCATAAATTTTAGAGTCCCAAACAGGGTTAAAATGTTTAATCGACTTCGTTTTTCATAACTAATGCTGATAATTTGCAGGTTTTTGTGATTAATAACTGATATGCAGAACAATTGTTTATTTATTGATTTTAAACACAACAACAACATTAGTCAAGTGAACAAAAACTTTTATTTACCCAAAAATACCTTAAGGACTGTTAGTAATAAAAAAAAACCCAACAACTCCTATTTCGACATCAATATAAATAGTTAATATAAATGGATAAAATCTACTCGGGCCACTCAGTTGCTTGTGCAGTCTCTTGTAATTTCTAAACTAGACTACTGCAACTCGCTCCTGGCAGGTCTACCTCTGATTGCAATTCGTCCTCTGCAGATGATTCAGAATGCAGCTGCACGTGTTGTTTTCAACCTAGTAAATGTTTCACACCCCACTCCACTTCTGCGCTTCCTTCAATGAATCCCAGTAGTTGAATACATGCGATTTAAAACCACTGATTCTTGCACACAAAGCCAAAGCCATTTTGTAAATGTGAATAAAGTAGATCAATTCAAGATACTTACCTATAAGCACAATTGTTAACCTCGTTATTCAACGGCCACAAGGCGGCGTCATATATATTAATGCATCCGATATTACAAAACCGATAACTGAAGGCGTAAATATCACTTAATTATGCTGGCTGATTCACTGTAGTGGATTCACAGCGAGTGGAGCTCAAGCTTGTAATTTGATGGCGATCAAAAAACCATCAGGACAGATGTTTTCTTAGGTCTTTATTCAGCAATTTTTAAAAGCTTTTTGCAATACAGACTGATGGACATTTTTCCTGGTGATAAACATACTGCATACATCAAACATTTTCTTAAAATCCGGATAATCTTTATGTACGGAAAAATAAAATAGAAAATAGACCTTTGAAGTAACCGTGACGACACAACACGACCACTAAAGTATGTTAGTGCGTTTAAGCCTCAATGTTAATGTTTACTTAGAGGAAATGATACCAAACATTAAAAAGACAGAACTATGAAGCTACTCCACTCCTAACCCCACCCTCATGAAAAACTAAGAAAAAATAAACAAGAGAAACAGCTTCGCACTTGTGATATAAAGAGCAAATGGCTCTAATAAATTATAGAAAAAGTTCCAAAGACTTCTGTTTATTTTAAAACGCTGTTCACAAAGAGGAGAGATGTAAAGACTCGAATGGCAGCGTGAGATCTAGACATGCTGAATCACACAAGTACGCCGTCTTATGGTGATGCTGACTTTTTTTCAGTTCTGCACAGGAAGGAAAAAAAATTACCTTAAAAAACAGGGGTGTAACTTGTGTTAATGGAGGTCTTTTCTCCTGATTTTTTTCAACCAGAAGCTGAAAGATACCATCCCAGATGAGGGTGAAGTGGGGGAAGACAAAGTGAACTAGTATTTTCCAGCTTTTGATCTGATCTTCCAGCTTTTGATTTCATACATAAAAACATTTTCTTATCTTAGATTTGTTGCACAAATTCCTTATCTGTATATAAATATGTTAAGATTTTAGTATTTTGCTGCTCATTAGCGTTTCATCTTCTGGGTTTTGCACTAGTCTTAAGACAATAGTCTGATTTGTTTTGCTTAAATCATTTTGACACTCGATCCTGTGTCCTCATAGAACAATAATACTAAAAGGTGTGTACATACTGTAGTACAGCTGGTATATCGAGTACAGTGTTTTATACCCTGCTGCAGGGAAATTATTCAGCTCATATACATCAATCTATATACCAGTTCATTTTAAAAAAGATGGTTTTAGAAAAAAAAAGGTTGTGACTATTGATTATATCCAAAATGCCAGCTAAAAGAATCTGGGCAGTTTTTACATGTAGTTAAAGACAGCGTGTGGTTTTAGTGTTTTGTTTAGTGCTTTGCTTGTACCAGCTGATTTCTGGTACGGTATTTTGGTTAAAGGTAAGGATGTTCTGCTAATGACTTCAGCCATTTCCTGTACAATATCGGTGTTTCCTTCGAAACGACGAGTGAGATTGGCTGGGGTATGTTTATCGTGGTTGTTGCCCTATAGGAGCGCTTACTTGTGAGTAATGTGTTTCTGTCTCGTTAGCAAGATCTACAGCATACATGGAATATTTATTTATTTATCATTATTGTAACTATTTATTATATATTTAAAGCATCAATAACAAGTAGACTCCTCTGAGACGCTGTAAGACAGATAACTGCTGCCTACCGGTGCAGCATACAATGTAACAGTTTTAGGAGAAAAAAAAAAAAATTCTGCCCTGTTCGGCATACATAATTGGCTAGTTTTGCTGTGACTGGGTAAGTTGTAGCTCAAAGGTTAAGACTGTTGGACTGCTAATTGGAAGATCGGATGACAAATTCCCAGCACAATTAAGCTGCCACTTTTAAGCTTAACCCTCAACTGCTTAATTGGATAAAAAAAGAGAAATTAAAGAATAAAGATAAACAGAAGGCGGTCTGTTTAAGGGCATCTGTTACATGCCAGAAATGTACATGGGACTTGATCTTTCAGCTTAAATGCTTTTCTGTTGCAATCGGTGGCCCTTTGTCTAAGCCTGAATATTTGTGCCAACACTAAAAAAAAAAAAACACTACAGGGTAGAAAGCACACAAGCACAAGCTCAGCAGTTCAGTTATCCACTGAAGGTGAACATGCCACATTAGGTAAGGCTGTGTAGTGTTGTAGTTTTTCAGAACTCTTAAATCTAGGAGACAGAGTGTAAAAAAAACCCCAAAAAAAAACCCAACAACCTAATAAGCAAGGTTACGGTTATGGAGAAGCCTATAGAAAACTATGAACAATAAAATGGAGCACAAGACGAAATGGTTTCCTCATTCATCATGCAATGAGCCTGTAATAAAGCCATGATGAAGCAAAACATTTGTGTCCAGAAGAATTGCTTTAAGACAATATCAAAAAAACATAACATTGGTGGACCTCTGAAGCCCTAATACAGCAGGATCCGCCTCTCGATAGCCTTCCGGCAGATGGGGCACTCGCTCATGCGGTCCCCGCACAGCTGGCAGGTGCCATGGCCACACATGAAGATCATGTTCTTCAGGCGATCCAGACACACCGGGCACATTGTCTGAAATAAAGAACATTAAAAAGGGGATTTTACCAAACTTCTTGAAGCAATAAATACACACTGGGCTCTGGGAATTCTGAAATATCAAAAAGAACCTTTTTATGCAACTACTACGCATTAGTTTCTGGGTATTTTTCAAGGATTCATATACACATTTTTAAGGCTGCTGATGTGCCTCACAAATCAAGAACTTTTCTTAAAGATCACTATTATAGACACATTTTTGGACTTTGTACCCGTTGGCCACACTATTAGGTTGCCCTCTGTGTATCATGTCCAAGCGGAACCTTCTCAGCACAACCTAACAAAGAACTGCCTGGGAAACCATCCCAACATTGTGTCCTGATTATTCTAAATGTGTTGCTTGATGGCCAACCTCGATAGGCTATTTATATATTGCGTCTTTTGCACTTCATTTCTTTATTTTAAACGAAGATGTGTGACAAGCATGCGTAAATTGAGAGTGACACTGTCGCGACACACTCGTTATTTCCAGGCGCAGCACCAAGATAAAGACAACTCAGCTTTTTACAATGCTGCAAGCACACTGCGGGGTCATGTGACAAATAAAACAACCAATCAGCTTTCTCTAAAACCTCAGCAGAGGAATGAAAAGCAGCAGTTGGAACAAGGGTAAGAATCTATTGCTGAAATGTCCTTGTTATAATGGAGAGCACATTAGAAAGAAGGAGAAAACGGTGCAACTAGTATTTTACTTTTTTAAACGCATTTTAAGAACAATATGCAAAGGGCCAGAATGGAATCTATAAACCTCTTGTCCAAATTTTAAGATTCTAGTCAACTAGTCAATTTCTTGGGCCTACAAAATCTGATCATTATTCATCTCTCACAACTTTCCACTTGTAATAAATCCATTTATTATGGTTTTTAATACACAGCTGGAAGGTTTAAGTGACTGCCACAAACTCTACCTGTTCTTTGATGTCCTGGAGTTGTTGCTGAAGCTTCTGCACATCTGCGTTAACGTTAGTGTTGTCCTTGTCCCTCTGCAAGGCTGGGATGTTTCCACTGGCTGCAATGCAAAGACAGGCAGATATTAAGAGCTTTTATTTTATCAATGCCACCCCCTTGGCAAAAGACACCAGGCAGGGTGAAATATAGGGCTTTAACAAGAACCTTGACCATGGTGAGATTCTCGTTGGTATCCTTTTTTGCTATTTTAGCGTAGGGAAACTCCATTTTAGGGTACCATGGAAGGCGGCTAGCTTCATTTAGAAGTTTTAATATGAGGAAAAAAAACTAAGAAGATTTAGTTTAGGAGCTGAACTCAGGACAGAATTGGCCTCAGGAGACTCCTGAAAGAGCGGAGCGGCCAAGGCGAAAGAGTTCTGCAGGCTGAGAGATCAGGAAGGACGTTTCGGAAAAGAAAGAATTGAGGGGAGGGGGATACTTACACCAACTTAGAGCCAGATTGTTGGGCTGGAGAAGATCCTGTGACCCCCCTGCCACCGTGTTAGAGCTCCCTGCTGAGAAGCAACCAATCAACAGGGTTACGTAATGCATGGCGCTCTGCAGTCGATCAGGACTGACCTAGACTGCCTTACAGCACAATGTCATGAGGAATTTAAGAGCAGAAGTAAAAGGAATATTTAACTACTTCATTTAACTAAAGGGAGTTTCAAGCGAGGTGACAAAACAATAACCTTCTCCTTTAAACCTATTAAAAATTGCGTTCGTTGAATTGTATTACTGTCATTATTTATAAAATGATTCTCTGAGAAAAATCTGATGAAGTGGGTAAAATCCAACACCCCCCGCCCCCCGAGTTATTTTATCCAGGCTACTGTGTTGTGTGTTATTTTAACTGTCAGGCTAATGAGGTTTTTTGCTTTAAAGGGTTCTGGTCTGCACTACAGCTTCCAGGCAGAATCCCACCCAAGATAGAAACTAAAAATGTTCGTGTGTACGTAGCAGGGAAAGGAACACCGGCGCATCTCTGAAGGGACAGAGGACATTTTGTGTGGGACACTGAGCTAAAATTGGCCGATTATAACAAACAGAACGCAGGCATTAGGGCGAGGGAGAAAAGTGGGAGGGAGATAAGAGTTAAAAGCTGCATTCCTCTGTTGACTGAACTGTGTGTGTGTGAGACTATGAGACGTCAGCTTCGAAGGATCTTTCTGACATCGACGTGTGGCTACAAAAAAACCAGATCCCTATAAAGTACAAATACCATATAAGTGAACTTACACTAGTGTCCCTTTTGAACTCAAACTAAACCAACAGAACAAAATTAGACTGAGGGCTGTGAGCCCTGGGAGCGTGATAAATGGAGGTGGATAATAATGTACAAAAAAATTCAAAATACACTCATGGCAAAAAACAAAACAGAGAAACATTGGGGGGGGGGATTAACTCTAACGCAAAATCTGGAAAGACACAAGAACTACTATACAAAGGGATATCAAAAAAAATGTGAGACATGCAAACAGATGTGCTGCAATGCAGTCTTGAAACTGTTTGATACCTACTCACACAACCACACTGAAAAAATCCACCCAACACACATACAACATCTGGGGACCTGGTAGCTCAGTGGTTAAGGTGTTTGGCTGTTGATCAGGTCATGGGTTCAGCTTCAGCTGGGCCCCTAAACAAGCCCTATAACCCTCTAACTGCTTAGATGTATAAAAATTTAATAAATGTAAGTTGGTTTTAAGGTCATCCACCAAATGCCAGATATATTACAATGTTTATGTTTTTTTGTGATTTGGGTTTTTTTTTTACATTTCTGGCATTTAACCCGTATCCAGGACGACATACATTTCTAGCATTTTTTACTGGGGGTTGACCGATTATCTGCCTCACTGATTATCAGCCTAGTATTAGTTATTGATATGAATTTCTGTATTGGTCAGTATTTGCCGATAAATTAGTTTCATTTTGACCTGCGCGATTTGGTTCTGATGAGTCCCTAAACAGTGTGTTTTTGTTTACTTCAGTTTTTTTTTTACAGAACGCTGCATTTTTACAGAATCATTATTTTCAGTTACCGGAATGAAATATGTTTAAAGGCATTTAAAGAAAGTTTTTGACAGTCTGTTTTATTTGTAACTTTGACAGTAATTTCATTTCTATGCCAGCCTTTTCCAGACTGATAGATTGTCAATTACTTTGTTTCTGATCCGTTTCGGAATTTTTCTTGGCATCGCGTTATGATGTCCTGCTTTTTGAGATCTTTTTGCCAGACAGGTTCTATAAGTAATCTCTTGATTTGGGTCAGTTATATTTAACCCAGTTTTAAAAATTATATATATATATATATAAAAAACTACTGTTACTTAATGATTTAACAAGGGGGCGATTACTTTTTCACACAGGGACATGTAGGTTTGGATATTTTTTCCCTAAAACAATAGAATCAAAAATTAAAAACAGCATTTTGTGTTTACTTGGGTTATCTTTGTCAAAAAATTACGCCTGTTTGACAACGGGAAACTCTCTTTCTCTCTCTTTCTCTCTCTTTCTCTGTCTATCTATCCATCTTAATCTGTAATCTGAAAATCACACAGTTGGATGACCCCAAAATCAGCAGTCTAACACCCTAACCACTGAGCTACCATCTTCTCTCCTTTATTTTAAAAACATTTAGCTGTTTTGTGCTGTATAATTATTGCGCGGTTAAAAGCCGCTAACGACACAGTGGAACAGGGCTGGTTTTTACAAGCACACCATGTCAAATTACAACCGTAAAACAGAATAATCAAGCTGTTAGCTTTTAAAGCGGACTGGTGCTAACATTAAACAAGAATTAAATGCAGCTACATGACGCAGTCGCTCAGCAAGTTAGCGAGCGACAAGATGAGAAACGTGACCATGATTAGCATGGAAGCTGGCCTGTGAGCTGGACAATCTAAATCACTTAACTGTCACCACATCGCATGTTCTAAACTCTGTGTTGGACTACTGATCATAATACTAAATATCAACATGGTGGATTTTTTTCTTTGAAACATTATTCAAAATGCGATATCACAAACTTAGAAGCTAGAAGGGAAAACATATTAGAAACATGAACATGAGCAAAAAAACAGAAGCAACAAGTCAAGTCGAAACACAGAGAGTACAAATATGATATAAAAAAAGAAAAGAAAAAAAAGGGAGCTTGTGGAAGTTCACTCACTAAGGTCCTCATCATCAGTGGCATCCTCCATACCTTTCCCTCCGCAGCACAGGACGAAAGGAGTACGCCGCTCCACCACTGCCCGACACTGTACACACTTCTTCATTAGGCTGGCACAGTCTACACACACCAGACACAGATCGAAAGAAGACAAGACAGGAATATCTTATTAATAACTATGTTAGTGTCAGGTGACCAAATTGCATCTCAATTAGTGTACTGGATGGAGTGCTCCTACACACACACACACACACACACACACACATATACACACACCTCACAGTCTCTCTCTCTTTCTCACACAAACACAACACAAACACACATTGACTGACTCACACTTGGATGGAGTGCTCCCACAGTCTCTCCTACAAACACACAAAACACAAACGCACACTTTGCACACATTCACACACACTCTCTCACACACACACGAGCGCACACACACTTGTAAATCAAAGGTTTGACAGTTAACTTACTCTCACACGCGCACATGTGACCGCAGGGCTGGAAAAGGACGGCTGCTTTTTTGTCAGAGCAAACCACACACTCTTCAATCTGCAAAATCAGAAATGGGGAAATACGTCACAAAATATATGTCACAAGGTGAAACAGACACCGCTACACACGTCTCACAAAACCATGACACACACTGTGAGATGAGATATGCAGTTCATAGTTACATGAAGAAAGAAATTAATCAAATCAATACAATACAAAGCGAATTTTGTATCACAGCTCAGGTATAAATAGAGCAATACTTCCAAAAAATTGTGTTTTCTTTGTAATGTGGTGCCGAGACATGGTGCACTACCTTGGTCCTGGACTGGACCTGTTCTTTACAGATGAGACACTTCTTGACACGAGGAGAACACAGAGAGCAGGTGGCGATGTGGCCGCACGGCCCAAACAGCGTGTCCCGCTTCATGTCTGAGCACACCATGCACTCCTCCAGGGTCTCGTTGTTGCTGTTTAGGGACGGGCTGCGCGAGCCCACTTGCCCGCTGAGAGACACAGAGAAAGGGGGACGAGAGACATGATGAGAGGAAGAAGGGCAGGATGAGAAAAAAAGGGTGAAAGAAACGGGAAGCAAACAAAAGAGGGATGGGAAGAAAGGAAGTCATGGCAGACCGTGAAGATGGATGGGAGCAGGAAGGGGAAAGAAAGAAGAAAAGAAATGACAGGTGAGATTGAAAACATCTTAAATCGTGTATTAAATTCTGATTCATTTAATTAATAGCAATCAATATTTCTGAATGAGTTAAAAACATAAATGTGTTAATGAGTAGTTGTACCTTGTCTTTTCCTTGTGGCACTTGGCCAGGGCTTTGCACAGACTCGGGTCAGGGCACAGGTCGAGAGGAGACTGGCCTTTCTTGTTGCGGATGGTCAGATCGGCGCCATTGGCTGCCAGGAAGCAGGCGATAGATGCAGCGCTTTTCTTCTCTGCTCCTTGTGTCCCCAATCCCATAATCAGCTACACAGAAACACAGAACCGTCATAAAGAATGGCTCTCTACAATGAACAAAGTTGTAGTGTGGGTGTCATTTCAGCTAGACAGTTAAACCTTTTCTCTTTTATAGGAGCTAAAAATGCAACTATATTGGAGCGAAAGAGCTCCTGCTATATACCAGAGTCAGCAGCCTCACTAACCTGTTCCTGTTCTAGAGAAAACAAACATAACTAACAAAAATAACGTAAAAAATAAAAATTTCAAAGCACCACTAACCACCATTCTGAAAAGATTCTTGCCTCCTAAGTAAATGCAATAACAGATGTGCAGACAAAAGATACAGCTGTTTTCAAGCTAATTTCTCAACTAAACAGAACAATGATACAGCAAAAAGCAGAATCAGAATCAGAAAGTGCAGCTATTCCCTGCATTGCTGCATTAAAACAGTGGCACAAGCATTCCGAGTCTGGCTACAGGAGTCAGGAGAAATAGATGGCTTACATGTCGGGTAACCGGGAAGAGATTTGTCACACTGATTTGCCTGTGTTAATAAATCACATGCCTCTGGCCCACCACATCAGTCATCTAGCATGAGCTGCATGAATCAGAGCGGAGTCAGGGAGCAGACGTGGCCCGCTGTCAGGTCTGAGGGCAAAGGGAATGAGGAAGCAGTGATGCTATCTGTGCAGGTCAGAGGTTAGGTAATGGGCGAGACAGAGGGAGCGACAATAGGTTTTGATGACCTGGCATGGACGGACCGCGTGGGGTGTTAATGAGGATGAGGGATGGTGTCGAATGGAAAGTTAGACAGCAGGTCAAGCAGATATGTAAATAAAAGTGCAAAGGAATAAAAATATATAGTGAATATACTAGAATCAGACCCACAAACTGACTCTATGATGAATCTTTTTCACATCAACAATTTCTTCTGGAAATTTTAGCTTCCTCCTGCTTTTATTCTATCGTCCACAAGAGGCCGCTTTCACGCAAGCCAATAACGTTTGGGGGGTAACTTTAACTTTATGGCCAAATGAATCAGTATTATATTATATCTTTTCAGGCGAATCATATTATCTGACTCAGTGTATAATAAGAGTCGACTCTTTTGAACGACTCGTCTGCAAGTACGGTGTCTTAATCAGAAACATGAGGAAGACTCACACACACCGTTTGGATAAATAGACAGAAACACATTATAAGAAGCTAAGCTGTAGAACAGAAGTGGGGACAATTTATATCCGAATTCCAAAAGCAAAGTTGCACAAATGTTCGAAGATGTTGCATCATTCATAATTACATTACGGTGGAAAAAAAGGACAGAAAACTTATACAAAACTTGTACAGTAGAACTTTATACTCCATCGATCACCTGAAAAATTCAGTTAGAGAGGCAGGGATAATACATAGTGGGCATGCCAGCATGATTCATATCCTTATACTTGCTTTAGTAATCATTTGAGTTTCTAAATATAAAAGAGTATGTAAAAAAAATCTGCAAAAATCCCAGATCAGTAAGACCAGTTTTTTAGTTATAAATTGTTAACACAGACACAATTTCAGCATTTGTTTATAGTAAATATTATATTTATTCTCTGAGCAGCAGTAAGACACATTTAAGGCCATTAAGATGTTTGTTCCATTGCTGTTTTAGGACTGAGATGGGATTGAGTGATTTGCTGTAAAAGTCCATAAGCTCCCCTTAAAACCACCAATACAAACCATAATAAGCTGCAAACAAGTGATGGGTTAAGGGGCTATTCCGCTCTTTTATAGCTAACCTTTCTCCTATTGTGTTGCTCTCGCCTAGGTCATCAGGACAGTCGGGGAAGGCGTAAAAAAAATAAATAAATAAAATTAAAAGTAGGGGGGCACTGCTGTCGTTTCAACGACTCTGGATCGTTTCCCATGATTGTGTCCTGGCTCGCCGCTTCTTACATCTGCTCTGATGGAGCCGCTGGGCCGGGAAATTCAATTTTCTTCACTGCGCTGCTGGATTGTACAAGCCAACGTGCTGTAGATATCAATTAGGCTTCTGAGCGCCGCTGCGCTGCCTTTCTGCTGATCTTGTTCCGATCTCAGCAGCGCCCTCTGTGGCTCACCGCGCACAGAAGGTGAGGCAAGCCGAATCTTGGTGCGATCAGATAAAGAGCACAAGGACAGCAGACTAAATAGATGGCGGATGCTTGTGCAGGAGTCTTGAAAGGAAGAAGCTCATCTTTAATAAACACTTTTTCTGAGAGATCACAGAGATCACAGAGCTCTCTTGCTAGGCTACATTAACCTTCTCTATTCAATTCTAATTCTAAATCGATTTCAGAGTAGATTTACTGATATACTGATTAGTAATACTGTCAACATGTGGAGAATGAAATTTAAACAAATAAAAAAAAAAATAACAATAAATAGTTTGGCGTAAATATATCGGTTTTCCTTAACGTGCTTCTCTCTGAGACGTGTAATCATGAAAGTGGAGGTGACGTGTACCGTGTTCTTAGAAGGCTCCCAGGGCTCCACTTTGCTGACGTCCTGCATGTCCTGGAGCTGACGGAGCTGGGACAGGGTGTGATGACGGAGGGCCTCGTGAAGCGGTGTGTCCCCGTCCTTGTCCTGCACGTCCAGCTTGGCCTCGGCTCTCACCAGCAGCTGCAGAGACACAGAAGTCTTGCGTTAATTAAACTGATGAAGCAAAAGACAGCTTTCTGTTTTAACAAGACGAAGACCTTTCTGGTTTTAGCTGATCTGAAACAAACAAAAATGAATAAATAAACATGGTCAGAGACTAGCAAAATAAAATGTTAAACTTTAATTAAAACTAAAAGATGGAAATTTTATGTTTATTTAACCTGTACTAATAAAACTGCATATAATGTCTCGTTGGTAAATTAAAAGATGCTTAAATCAATTTGAATGTGTGTTTTAGACTAATAGATTTTTGTGAGGGAAAAACTGAAGTGGGAGAATAGCTGCTTAATTTAGACCAATAAAGGTTGTTCCAAAGCATCCTATTAAAAAAATAAACACTTTTCACCATTACTGCATTCTGTGTAAAGCTGCTTTGAGACAATGTCTGTTGTTAAAAGCGCTATACAAATAAAATTGAATTGAAATAAAATTGAATTGAGCCAGGCGCCATGGTGTAGTGGATTGAGAGCAACCCGGGTTCGATTCAGGTTCGATTTGAGTCATTAGAATATGACAGAATTTAGAGTTTGGAAGAGCAGCACGCTTTACATTTTAATTAGCGTTTAACAGGAAAATCAATTTCCAAAATGCATCAAAGAATATTTACCTAATTGGTTTTAATAATTGATTAATAATAAGACATGAATAATATTCAGTGCAAGCACATGGACGCGCAATCCTGCTGCATGTACACAAGATGGCGCTTAAACAATTTTTAACCTCCTCATTCAGACCACACACTCGATTTGCTCCTAGAAGCGTTCTCGAGTCCTTGGGGTTGAATTAATTGAATCATAGGGGCTAATTCTGCTGCAGGAGGGTGTGCGTAGTAGACCCAGGCTAAACCAATCGAACAGTTTGCGCCTGTAAACCGGACAAGATAAGAATAAAGTGGAAACAGGGATGCATTGTTCCATTGAGATCAGAGCTGTTTGATTACGACATTAGAAATAGGGAGCGAAGAGATCACCAGCAGTCACTCACCCGGACAATCTGCGTGTGCTGCCGCTCCACGGCCAAGTGCAACGCCGTCTGCTGGTTAACGTTCTGTATGTCCAGACTTGCATTTCCCTGAGAGGAAGAACGAAAAAGACAAAGTGCTTAAATCACATTTGGCTGAGAGCATCCTGTCTGGAAGTCGGTGCCCCTGCAGTAAAAACTGCGTTCAATCAAATGCCATTAGGGAAATCTACCAATAAAATCTGCAACAAAGTAAACGACCTGGAATGCTTTAAAAAATAATGGACTCTCATCCTTATACATCTACCTTTCTCTCATTCATTTCCCACCTACATACCTCAGAACTGTTATAAAGCACATCCGCACTTTAGCATGTGCCGCATTCTGCTCCCGAGAGCTGCGTTTGGAAACGGGAGATACTGGGGCATAATTTGTATTCAGATATTCCCTGAATGAACCTCCTCAGCAACACAGACTCTCTGCACTGCTGCAGTGCAGCTACTACTGCAGCTCCGCAGCAAAGAAGGCTTAAGTCATACTGGTGTGAACCCTCTCTCCTTCTAAAGCCCTATGCCTCTCTACGCCAGACTCTGCAGCTGATGGGTTTTTGTGATGTAGTGGGCCACTAGTACCGCTTTTCTACCAAAGCTGGTTCCTAAGGATGACACTCAGAACCAGCTCATGGCAGAGAGCTGAATCCACTATGGTCACCAACATTCAGTATCACTCGCTATCGCTTACAAAACTGCTGCTTACTAATATCTCTTTTTTTTTTTTTTTTTTTTTGTGTCATTGTTTTAATTTTTTAACCAGTTACCCACTTGGTTGAAAGATCCATTAAACCCTGCCATTTTCCACACTCTCTCTTCATATACAAGCTTTTTTCTCAGGCTAATTTCTAGTTTGTCTTCCATTTAACCTCGTCAACCTGATGGTGAGGAGAGCAACCACTGCTGAGCTGACATATTTCATTATTGTTTATGTACCTAAACTTCGGCAGCTTTTTAAAAGAGCACGTTTTAAATTGTAGTCTGTAGGTTCAACACCAAATAAGTGATTTGGGAAAACTAGACCTGTGTGACTAAATCTGGAAAAGCAGTAGTAACCCGTTTGTACCTGTCCCTTTTCTGAGGTGCATCATACTGTTTTTTTGGTCCATAGTACCAATGTTAAGGGTGCCAATACTTAACAATAATAATAAAAACAAGCAACTGAAGATGTTGCGTTAAGCAACATTTTACATTTGTTGATCATCACTTATATCTAATTTATTAAAATATGCTATAACCTTTAGTACAATATCAATTCTTTCTTTGTTTTTAGTGGTTGGGTGTGTGACATTTCTAAGAGACTTGTGTAGGGCTGGTGTGGTGATGATCTTTCAAACAGGAAGCACTACGAGGCTTGCAAAGGTTTTTTTTTTCTGGGCCCAGAAACTATAATTACCTTAAGTGGATTCATTCTCAACCTCAATTAAAGTTGACCGCTTTATGGTAGTTGTAAAAGCAGGTGCTTTTACCCTTCCCAATGTATTGGCTGATCTTACAGGACTACTGGCACTCCAGGAGAGCGACCGGCTTTTAAAATGCGGCATGATGAGTGTGTGCAAGTGTGAGAATACCTGGTGAACTAGAAGCTCTGCCACCTCTACGTGATTGTTAAGCGCAGCAAGGTGAAGGGCAGTGTAGCCATCGTCCTTTTTCTCATCGACTATCCACGGTCGGGGAAGCTTGGACAAAAGCACACGCATGGCACTGAGATAGAGAAAGACAGAGAGAGAGGGAGGGGGCAAGAAAGAAAAGAAATAGAAGGGTGGAGATGAAGCAAGAGAGCAAAAGAGAAAGAACATAGTTATACTTTACACAATTTTGACTTTTCTGACAGAAAAGTTAAATTGTGTAAATACAAAAACAATAGGATCAGAAAAAATGAATAAGAGAACGCAGAGCACAATAAAACTGGGACAATTAGCATAAACTCATGGACACAGCGTGCTCACAAAAAGTGTTACATTTCAGACATTCCGACTAGAAGAACACCAGTGATTTTATGGCTAATACAAGCTGGTGTTAATGGAGGGCTTGCAGAGCGGGGTGTGAAGGTTATGTAGGTCTGATGGGAAGCTGAGATCAGTTTTTTCTTCTCTTCCTACATCCACTTTGTGAGGACCAACACACTGAGCCTGACTTCAGATCAACGGGCGGCAGAAACTGTGCTTACAGATTGGAGCAGTGTTGGGGATGGTGGTGGAGGTGGTGGTGGTGTAAAAAATCTGATTGGGGAATCTGTGCAAAACCGGCAATGAGTGAGCTAAACACTGAACTGGGAAAGCTTAAGATGAGACATCATTTACAGCTGGGAAATAAGGAGTTACAAGAGCAAAAGGTTTGCTGTGATGTGCAAATGTAAGAACAGGAAAAAAAGGATGAGATCTGAAAAAGATCAGCACGGATATTGTAAGTATGAAGAGGTTACGTTCGGTGAGAACATTAGCAGAGAAATA
The DNA here is from genome assembly GCA_005784505.1 of Bagarius yarrelli. Taxonomy (NCBI): domain Eukaryota; kingdom Metazoa; phylum Chordata; class Actinopteri; order Siluriformes; family Sisoridae; genus Bagarius; species Bagarius yarrelli. The sequence goes on along the minus strand of VCAZ01000175.1, from coordinate 13,825 downwards.
GGGAGCTCATAGAGAAAGTCAGTACGCTGCACTGGCTTTACAGCTGACATTTCTCACCGGATCTCACTCCTCCAATCAATGCATAAGCCAGATCGAGACTTCCAGGAAAGCAAGTAGGAAAAAAAAAAAATGAAGTGGGGGAGGGAGGGGGGAAAAATAAAACTAATCAAAAATTAAAAACACATCCTTTCCACAGAACAAATAGGTTAAAAATGCCTGTATCAAGACAGTCGCGGAACTTTGGCAGCTCCGGAGGCTACACGAAGGATTTCGCTTAAATCAGTCTTTTTTTGTTTCTTTAAGAGAGAGAGAGAGAGAGAGAGAGAGAGAGAGAGAGAGAGAGAGAGAGTGAGAGTGTGTGTCAGCAGCAGTATATACACACGGAGGGCTGCAGAGCAAAACAGCTGCACTGCAGTGTACATGCTGCTGCACATACGAAATCCATACAAGCTTTAGCTCACATTCTTGGTGCCTGATGCGTTATAGGCAGCATTTCTACCAGATGCGACGACAATAAGGTCAATTTTTAAAGTAGCATTAAAATCCTGATCATGCTCGTTGTCCCAAAGTATAATTTTCATTTGTTTTATTACTTTCAGAGACTGGGAACCTTGGTGTACTCCAGGCTCCCTGCATTCGCACATCTAATAGAAAGGTGGACGTAGGCAACGGTGGAACGGTATGCATGGTAATGTCAGCCTTCACTCCTGGTAACGTGCCATACAACCACAAAACCTCACATACAAAATAGTATACAAGTCTGAGATTTGACAACAGACATTTGGTAACAGATGTGATGGAAGGTCAATCTCAATTACAATTCAAAATATATATATATATAAATAATGAAGTCTATTTTCTCTAGAGATCTTTTGTTTGCTCAAAGTCTTTAGTTTTTTTCGCTGTGACGCATAAAAGTGAAGGCAAAGCTGATGCAAAATAATCCCTTAGTAATACCAGCTTTCAAGTCTTGGTCACCTGGCATGCACTGCAATGCAGTGTATATCTATACCGCTAACAGCAAAAAGTCTTAGGGGAGGTGGGGGTTTGGGGGTTGAGGTGTTTGACTTGTAAATGAAAGATTGTGGGTTTCAGCACTTTCTGGGCCCCTGAGCAAGGCTCTTAACCCTCAAGTGCTCAGTTGTATAAATAAATAAATGGATGTTGCTCTGGATAGGGGCATCTGTCAAATGCCAGAAATGTGAATGTTTAAATGTGGCTTTGGTTTAGCACTTCTACCAAGAACATTTCAATAGATGCAAAACAGACTACCAACAGTTCTTGCGCTGACCATCATAGCAGGAACAGACGGCTTCGACTCTTGATGGTTCCTTGTCTTATAATAAAACCCAAGACATCACGAGAGACATACTGGAGTTGTGAGCACTAAACCCCTGAATCCCTGGGTTGAATGTTTTGGACAACAAAATCCCAAAGCGATCATTAACTACCAAAAATCATAGGGTCAACAACAAACCCCAAACACTTTGGGTTTGTATTTGCCAAGGAAATACAGCCGGTATACTTTTCCGGTAGGATCCCCAAGGCAGACAAGTGGTAGCTTAAAACTGTCAGGACTTTGCAACTAACACAGTCTTGGTCACTCAGTCTAGTGAAAAATGTATACCCATCTAGCACATCAAAATAACAAGCTGCCAAAAATGAGTATTAAAGCCTTTATTTTACATTGTGGTTATTTTACCCCCACTAAATAAGCATTAAACAGAAACTGCATAATAGCATAAATGCAAATAATAATAATAATAATAATGAATTTGCTTTTGGGTGGAAATACTTAAGAAGGCAGGAGAAAGGAAAAAAAGGAAGGAAGAAGAGAGAGGTCAAAGAAAAGCTCGATGAAACTGGGTTAACCTGTGAGACGCAAATGTCCCTCGGGTGTGTACCAGTAGGTTATGTTGTCTCAAGCAGCAGCGCTGTAATTTGTTATAATGCAGGAACTCAATGCTGCTGAGGAAAACTTGGTAGTTCAATAACTGGGTTTTTTTTTCTTTTCTGGAGGCGGCCAGGCAAACTTTCCAAGGTAGCTTGGAAGGCAGTTGCTATATTAAAAGATGAACTGCACGTCTACAGCGGGCCATCATGCCCAGAAAGGAAGAGAAATAGCATATCATATCTACAAAAACTATTAATGACCTTATGATAATGTGTGTGGAGGAAAGAAAAAAAAAAAAAAAAAAAAAAAAAAAAAAAAAAAGAGAGAAAAAAGAAAAAAGAGAGTTGGACATGCTCCTCTTCTCCCCATTAAACAAGTCCTTTTACGAATATCAGAAACATCATAACAATTTGTCAAGACATCTGTTTCCTTTCAGATATGAATAACTTTTCTTTTAATCCAAAATAAGGAATTCATTTGGGGAATTGAAATATCACTCTTTCCTCTCACAGAAAATTTTAGACCAAATCCACAATATGGTCAGTTTGCAAAACTTGAGGAAGTAATGCCATCTTTTGCACCCGGGCAGCATAGTTGGGATAGTTAATTATAAACAATTAAAAATACATACCAGGACCCGAGGAAAAAATGTTAGATAAGTTGAAAAAAATCAGTTCAGAGTTAGGAATCAATATGACTGAAGAGGCATTTCGAGCAGCTCAATAAAGAGCAGATTGTTGTCAGCTGTGACTTTGACCTTTCTCTGTATTCATCAGTGGTAGACAGCAAGCTATGATCTAACGCTATTCGCAAAGCACCGAAATGTCTGGTGGCTATTTAAGAGAGTTTGGATTTTGCTACCAAGCAACGTTCTTTTGTTTCAAGAAGAAAACATGATCAAGATCAACGGAAGAAAAATGAGAATGGATGACGACTCACTTTAACAAAGTATTCATTTACTTTCAGAGATAGTCCTTCTTACACAAATCTTTTTCAGTCAACGAGGGACCCAATGGCACAGTAATATCCATGACCCAATTATATATATACATGCTCAGGTCCTCTAGGCACTCTGGTAAAAGCTCGTCTTTTTCAGACTGCTTTGCTCCAACAGGAAAGACTGATTTTAATGTCCAGGTGATGATTTTAATGTCCAAACCAATTTTAGATACATTGGAGGAGTTTGTTCTAGGGAGAACTTGAGCTTGGGTCTACAACTAAAAGTAAAGAATAAAAGCATAGATAAAACGAGGTGGAGTTTTTAGTCTTTGTGTGGAGAATTTAACGGCTTGGTCCAGAGTTTCGATCGGTGGCTGACTGCTGCCTGCTGCCTGCTGGAGGAACGAAACAGCCTCTGCTGATATATAGTGGAGTTATAAATCAAGCTTTGAAATCACTTCATTTCAATCCTTTTACCCTCCGTGAGGGAGTTAGGTCCACTTGAGCAAGGAGTGACAGTTGTAGTGCAGTGGTTAAGGTGTTGGAAGAACAGGAAGTCAAGCTTGGTGGTGCTGCCACTGCTGGGTCCCTGAGCAAAACCCTTAACCCTCAACTGCTCAGATGGATAAACACGAGTCACTCTGAATAACGGGCGTCTGACATGGGCCATAAATGTAAATAGGCAGAGGATGTATACAGACAACATTCCAAGAGCGAAGGACTCCGCAGGAAATTTCAGCATAAATTTCAGCATAAGATAAGGAGGACTTTAAACATCTAAATATAGGACACCAATGTGCGTTGCCTGCATTGTTAAAAACTACTTGTAGACATACAGAAAGTAACTATACATAGTCGCTGCAACAACTCAATATTTCAATATATCAATATGATGTTGACCTTATGGAAACTGATGAAAGCTTCTGAAAGATATGATAACATCATCCTATCAGTGAAAACTTTACAAATTTTTCACAGTAATCAAGACAGACAAACCATGAAAGGAGCATTTTTGGTTCTCTCCCAAGTCTGTCCTGATGATGCTTTTTTACTTGACTCAATTTTGGCTTTGTGTACAGCTGTGTCTCTCGGCATTACAACAGGCGAGTGAAAACACTTGGCACCCGGCCACAGTCTGACCAAATCCTCCACACACCACACACAGTTCACAGTATGTCGAGCAAAGATCAGAGAAAAAAAAGCTGTTTTTTATTTTCTGTTATTAAATCTCAGGTTCATTTAAATATGCTTACAGTATCCGCCAATCAGAGGCCAGAATCACACACAGCTGTGTTGATTATAAGTGTTGAGAGGCTGAATTCAAAATAATCAAAGGCTGATTATTAAAAATTATTACCCCATTACACACACAAACATTCACACATGCACACACACACACACACATAGTTCACAGTTACACCAATGAATATCAGACAAATTTATTTCATGTATTAAACCTTCATTTAATTATGATAACCTTAACAGCCAATCAAAGCCCAGAATCTATGATTAGACATGCGGAAGGGTGATAGTGTGTATGTGTGTGTGTGTGTCTGTGTGTTGTGTGTGTGTGTGAGAGAGAGAGAGAGGGAGAGAAAGAGAAAAAGAGAGTGGGAGCAAGATGAATGTTAATATCTGCCTTAATAGGATATTAATTCTGGGTTCATGAGGATTTAATAAGAGAATTAAAAGACCAGGACGTCCACTATTAAACCCCATCATGACCATTTAGAGACAGAAGACAGAGATAATCTCCTGGCTCAGCCGGTGGCCTTGTTTACTCCTTCTGCACCAGACAAACACTTCATCACCTTCAAATGGCGAACCCATGAGGTGAAATGACCCGTATGATATTAGGTGCTGACTCGCAGGCTAGAACTCAGAGGTCACACAGGATCAGCGAGTCTCTTAACGAGGACTTTTACAGGAAGTGATGCGTTGTGTTTGGGGCATTGCTGCTGAAACAAACGATTAAAAGCAGAAATCTAAATACGTCCTCTGTCCTGAGCCTAAAAAGTGTCAAAGGACCTGTCTCACTGCATTCATTTGTGTGTGTGTGTGTGTGTGTGGGAGACAGGGTTTGGTTTAAACATAACGTAATTATAAAGTCTCCAGGTCGTGTTACTGTTTCTTCACTGCTGTTAAAAAACACACACAGTGGAGGATCAGTCTTTCTGTCTCTCTCTTTATCTTTTTTTCTTATTCTCCCTGTCTCTTGCTTAAGTTCTTGCTTTCTCTCTGTCGCCATCAATCTTTCTGTCTCTCTCTCTCTCAGTCGTTTTACCATCTTTTATCTACACTCATTTATTCTTACTTTCTTTCTCTGTTTCTCAAACTGATCTCATCTCTCACTCTCTCCTCTTACTGCAAAACCATTTAGATTGATGAATCTTGTTACTGTGGTGACGGCCGATATGAAAATGTCCTCCGTACATCCAACCTTGAAGAGGGGAATGACTTCAATAAAAGATTCTCATCATCTTCTGGACATTTCTCTTTTTATGATCAGAGTCCTATCCCGCCGCTCGGCCATGGACAGACTCGCTGATAGAAATCACAGCATCACAATAAGTCACAGCTACAGAGGCGGAGGAAAGCTGACAGGAAGTGGAATATTAGCGAAGACGAGTTGCCGAATCTACATCAGTGAGGACTGATGGGAATTTCAACACGACCTTTTATAGCGAAGATGTAAATTATGTCTTAGAGGAACAAACTGACATTTTATAATGGCAACATATCAGTAATTGTAAAAGTAAATAACTGGATATGTTCCATTACAGATAGTGACAGAGATCAAACACCATGTCACTACTTGGGTTTAGGCCTTGCTTTGCTTCTCTCTCATTCACAATCAAACACCAACATCCACCATCAGACACACACATTCAACATCACACACCAACAGTCACCATAAAACACACCAACATTCACCATCAGACACACCAACATTCACTATCGCACACCAACATTCACCATCACACACACCAGCACTCACCATCACACACACCAGCACTCACCATCACACAAACCTGAATTTACCATTAAACACCACATTTACCATCACAGACCAACAATCACCATCAAACACACCAACATTCCCCATCACACCGAAACATTCACCATCACACACACCAACATTTACTATTACACACCAACATTCACTATTATTCACCAATATTTTCACATTCACTATCACACACGGCAACATTTACCATCACACACACCAAGATTTACTATCACACACCAACATTTACCATCACACACATCAACATTCACTAACACACTTTAACATTCACCATCGAAGCACCAACATTCACCATCACACACCAACATTCACTATCACACACACCAACATTCACTATCACACACATTCACCATTACACACCAGCGTTCACCATCACCATCACACACCAGCATTCACCACTACACACAAACATACACCACAAAACACCAAGATTCACTATCACACACCAACATTTACTATCACAAAAACCAACATTCACCATCACAAACACCAACATTCACCATCACACTCACACTATCATTTTCCACCCTACCCACACCAACATTTACCATCACACACACCAACATTCACCATCACACACACTAACATTTACAATGACACATACCAACATTTACCATCACACACACACTGACATTCACCATCACACACCAACATTCACCATCAAACACCAATATTTACCATCACAAAACAACATTCACCATCACACACACCAACATTCACTAATACACAAACCAACATTCACTATCACACTTGAACATCCACTATCGGAACACCAACATCCACCATCACACACCAACATTCAACATTACACACACCAATATTAACCACCAACATTCACCATCACCATCACACACCAGCATATACAATCACCATCACACACACCAACATTCACCATCACACACAGCAACATTCAACATCACACACAGCAACAGTCCTCATCAAACACCAACATTCACCATCACACATTCACACCATCACCAACATTTACAATCGCACATAATAATGTTCACCATCACACACCAAAATTCACCATCAAACACCAAACACCAACATGTATCATCGCAAACCAACATTTACCATAACACACCAACATTTACCATATCATACACCAATATTAAACACCAACATTCACCATAACCATCACACACCAGCGATCACAATCAACATTACACACACCAACAGTCACCATCAAACACCAATATTCACCATCAAACACCAATATTTACCATCACACAACAACATTTACCATCATACACCAACATTCACCATCCAAGACAAACATACACTATCACACACACCAACATTCACCATCACACAACATCAACATTCACCATCACACACACACACACACACCAACATTCACCATCATACACACATCAACATTCACCATTACACACACACCAACATACAACATCACACACTGACATTTATCATCACACACCAACATTCATTATCACACAACAACATTCACCATCGAAACACCAACATTCACTATCACACACCAACATTCACTATCGCACACACCAAATATAAACACCAACATTCACCATCACAATCCAGTATTCACCATCACACACCAGTGTTCATCATCACCATCTCACACACCAGCATTCACCACCACACACCAACATTTACCATTATTCATAAACATACACCATAAAACATCAAAATTCACTTTCACACGCCAACATTTACCATCACAAACACCAACATTAACCATCACATACACTATCATTTACCACCTCACACCACACACCAACATTTACAATCACACATACCGACATTCACCATCACACACACCGACATTCACCATTACACACCAACATTCACTATCACACACCGACATTTACCACCACACCGACATTCACCACAACAGACCAATATTCACCATCACAACATCACACACACACCAACATTCACTATCACACACACCAACATTCACCATCACACACACCAACATTCACCATCACACACACCAACATTCACCATCAAACACACCCACATTTACCATCAAACACACCAACATTCACCGTCACACACACCAACATTCACTATCAAACACCAAAATTCACCACCACACACCAACGTTCACCATAAAACACCAACATTTACCATCACACACACCAACATTCATTATCACACACACACCAACATTCACCATCACATACCAACATTCCCATTCACACACCAACATTTACCATCACACACACCCCAACATTTGCACCCACATTACACAACATTCACCATCACACACACACCAACATTCACTATCAAACAAACACCAACATTTACCATCACACACCAACATCACCATCACACACCACCACCACACACCAACATTCCAGAACCATTACACACACAGCAACATTCACCATCATACACAACAACATTCACAATCACACACAGCAACATTCACCATTACATTCACTATAACACACACCAACATTTACTATCACAAATACCAACATTCACCATTACACACACAGCAACATTTCACCATCACACACACAACAACCGTTCACCATTCACACACAGCAACAACATTCACCATCAACAACACACACCAACATTCACCATCACACACTAAAACCTTCACCATCACACCCCAAAATTCACCATCACACACACCAACAATCACCATTACACACCAACCTTCACCTTCAAACACTAACATTTACCAACACACACCAACCAATACACACCAACATTCACCATCCAAGACCAACATACACTATCACACAAACCAACATTCAACATTACACAACATTACACCACACTTTCACCATCACATCACAAACACACACCATAATTGGACCATCACACACACATCCAACATTCACCATTACACACCACACCCACCAACATTACCAACACCACACACAACATTTCATCAACATCACACACACCATTCCTTCCCATCACACACCAACATTCACTATCACACAAACGAACATTCACCATCACACACACCAAAATTCACCATTAAAAACTAAAATTCACCATCAAAAACCAAAATCCACTATCACACACACCAACATTCATTATCACACACCAACATTCACCATCACAAACCAACATTCACCATCACAAACCAACAGTCACCATCACACACACCAACATTCACCATAACAAACCAACATTCATCATTACACACAAATTCACCACTACAGACAACACAACATTCACCATCACACACACACACACACCAACATTCCCCATCACACACCAACATTTACCATCACACATCGACATTCACTATCACACATCAACATTCACCATCACACACACCAACATGCACCATCACACACACACCAACATTCATCACACGTCAACATTAACCATCACACACACCAACATTCACCATCATACACCAACCTTCACCTTCAAACACCAACAAACACTAACAAATACACACCAACATTCACCATCAAACACCAACATACACTATCACACACACCAACATTTACCATCACACACACATCAACATTCACCAACACACATCAGCCAATACTCACCAACATTCACCACCCAAACACACCAAACCTTCACCTTCAAACACTAACATTTACCAACACACACCAACCAATACACACCAACATTAACCATCGCGCACACATCAACATTCAACATCACACACCAACATTAACCATCGCACACACCAACTAAAAATCACATTCACTATCACAAACCAGCATTCATCATCACACACACCAACAAGTCACCATCACACACAAACACCCAACATTCACCATCACACACCAACATTCACCATCACACACACATCAACATTCACCATCACACACACCAACATTCACCATCACACATCACACCACACACACCCACCCCACATTCACCATCACACACACAGCAACATTTATCATCACACACCAAACATTAACCATCGCGCACACATCATCAACATTCAACATCACACACCAACATTTACCATCACACACACATCAACATTCACCAACACACACACCAACATTCACCATCACACACTAACATTCACCACCAAAACACCAACATTCATCACACACATCAACATTCACCATCACACACCCAACATTTACTATCATACATTAACATTCACCATCACATAAACCAACATTCACCATCACACACACATCAAAATTCACCATAACACACACCAAAATTTACCATCAAAATTGACCGTCACGCACACCAGCATTTACCAACACACACACCAACATTCACCATCACACACCCACATTCAACATTACACACCAACCTTCACCGTCGTCAAACACACAAACATTCACCATTACACACACTACCATTCACCATCACCCATTTTATATTCACCAAAACACACATCAACATTCACACACATAATTTACCAAGCAACATCACCCTATCCATAGTCAATTAGAAAATAGTTAATTATTCAGTAGAGGTTGGTGTTTGTTTCTCAGCTCAGCACTCTAGTTAGGTGATTTATTTCTCTGTATTGAATTTAGCTGAACGTTTTCTTTTTGCATAATTACTTCTTCATGTTCTTTAGCATGATTCCCTTTAGATGCTAATGAAAGTCTTAATTAGCTTTAAGACAGTTTATTGGTTTGACATTTCGCACAGAGAGCAAGTGAGGCATCGGCACTCTCAGAGGACAGTGTTAGACTCAGAAGTGTTAGACTCAGATGTGAAGTTAGTGTCGTAGTGACAGAAAAGACGAGGACAAGACTCTTGAACATCTCCCACAATCTCTACTCACTCCATCACATGGGTGTTTATTAATCTCCGTTACTTCCTCTTCCTGCCTCAGATACAAAATCACGTCAAAAATGAAGATGACTGTTTTACAGAGTACAATCAGTCACTGGCCCAATCACACATAGGCATGAAAATGCTGATCTGTGTTGATGGTTAATGTTGGGTGTGTAATGGTGAAGGTTGGTGTGTGTGATGGTGAATGTTGGTGTGTGATAGTGAATGTTGGTGTGTAGTGATATGAATGTGGTGTGTAGTGATGAATGTTGGTGTGTGATGATGGTCAATGTTGGTATGTTTAATGGTCAATGTTGGGTGTGTAATAGTGAATGTCGGTGTGTGTGATGGTGAATGTTAGTGTTTGATGGTGAATGTTGGGGTGTTTGATGGTGCATGTTGGTGTGTGATAGTGAATGTTGGTGGTGTGTGATGGTAAATGTTGGTGTGTGATGGTGAATGTTGGTGTTTTTTGATGGAGAATATTGGGGTGTTTGATGGTGATTGGTTGGAGTGTGATGATAAATTTTTTTGGTGTGTGGTGGTGAATGTTGGTGTGTGTGATGGCGAATGTTGGTTAGTGTGATATTGAGGTATTTGATGGTGAATATTGTTGTGTGTGTTGGTAAATTTTGGGGTGGTTGATGTAGAGTGTTGGTGTGTGTAATAGTGAACGTTGTTGTGTGTGAAGTTGTGTGATGGTGAATATTAGAAGTTGTTTAAGCTGCCATTAAGAAATCCTTACTAGAGACACACACTCACTGCTGCTCTCACACAGTGCATTACTGTTCACGCTATCATCAATCACTCTGTCATCACATCAATTAATCGGTCACACTATAATCAATTGCACTAAAGTAAAAATACTGTAATTAAATCATCTCTTTCTTCTTTCACTAGCTGTTTGATTATACCTTACCATAATCAACAACTAATTAATTTATTACTGTTTAATGAAATAATCCTAAATTGATATTACTCCAAAATTATTTACACACACTAATTAATCAATCACACTGTGAACAATTAATCACAGAAAAGGGGCTCACACCAGACATTATTTTGAAATACATTAACAAGTAGACATTATTTTAAAGTGCATCAGAAATATGTAATTTAAACAGGAAAAGTATATGTGCACCCACACAAACACAGAAAAAAACCCTAAAAGCTTATATATATGTGTGTGTGTGTGTGTGTGTGTGAGAGAGAGAGAGAGAGAGAGAGAGAGAGAACAATGATAAACAATATAACAATTTTTCTTAAAATACACTTAGTAGCATTTATAATGGAGTCTCCCTCGCTCTCACAAACACACACAAATACACAGTGCATGATAGGATATAGCAGAGAGCTTGATGATGAATTTAAATAGACACATCACACTGACAGAAAACCAATAGGATGAAATGGAGGCTGAGAGTTAAATAAAGGTGCGCATAAACAGTAAACAGACACAGACACACACATACACAGTTAGTGTTACCTAGTTTGGGCAGAGGGTATGTGACTCTGAAGTAATCCTGATAGAAGTTGAGGAGACTTTTGGAGATGTGCAGGGCGTAATCTCCAAATCCACTCTGAATGGCATCAGGCCGAGCAAACAGCCGTATCTGCTTTCACACACACACACACACACACACACACACACACTAAAGTCTCGTTAGATTGTGGTCAGATATTAAGTAATTAAATGTGCTGAATTTCCTGCTAGTCAGTAGAACTGATAAAAATCCTGAGAAAAATGCAAAACAAAAACTTCTTCGAGATCAGATCTCATCAGTCACCAGGACAAACTGCAGCTCCGCCCACTGTTTCTACTGTCTAAACAAATCAAAGTCTGATCTGATTTTTGCCTTCAGTGCGGCTCAATGTGGACTTAAAGACAGAAAGCTGATCTAACATGAGCTAATCTCATCTGATCTAATTTGATCTAATCTCATAATTTGATCTAATCTGATTAAATCTCATATAATCTGCTTTTATTTGATATAATCTGATATATCATCCAATCTGATCTAATCCAATTTAATGTGATCTAATCCTATTTAATCCATGCCAACCTAATCTAATCAAGTCTAATCTGCTTTCTTTTTATCTGAAGGTACTAGTCAGTAAATCCACCTTGCCGATCAAAGTCAAAATCCCAACAAAGAACGCCTTGTAAATCAGTGAAACAGGAGAAGCGACTCCAGATCATGAATCTGTCACCTGGACACCCAGACACCGTCACTCTGATTATCTGTCTCTCTCTCACATGCGTCTGATGTGTTTGTTTCGACTCTGTGTGACTTGTTTTCTTTCCAAGACAGAAAAAAAAGACGAGGTGTTACACCTTCCTTATGTAGAAGTGATAGTTCTACCCCACAGGCCGAGAGCTAAAGCACTGCCGTTTCTACACCACACACAATATCGAACAAAGTCAAACACACACACACACACTTACAGAGAGAGCTCACACTTCTGGATGAATGAAATTCTTTACTTAAGTAATAAAACCTACAGAATGTAAACTGATTCCGACTGACTCATCTTTGGGAAAGATTCATTAGTCATGAGGTTCACTGCTCATTTCTCAATTTTCTTCTAGGACTGTAATGGAGTTAATTGGACTGGAATAAAGCAGCTAGGAGTCTGTTATCGACTGGAGGATAATGACACCAGACGAAGCTCTAAGAATGTGCACGGCTCGCAGCTCACGAATGAGTCGAAGAAAAAAAAAGTGCCTTTAAACACACAAATTAACTCATCCACCAACACACACAGGAAAAGAAAACTCCTCAGGGCTCTGACTCACACAAGATGCTGAACACACCGACTGGAAGGAAACAATGAAAGGTCGTGACTCTAAAAAGATTTTTGCTGTTTTAGATAAAAATCTGAGGCAGAGACACGTTTCTATGGCAGCAGCTGGATTGTTGACTGACTCTAAATCTGTATCATGGATGGCATCACACCTGTAAATATCCTCTGCAATTAAAATTCTGCCAGCATTGCAGATGCAAATATTTTATCCAAACAGATTTGAATCATCGCCGGTTTGATGTGTTCAGTATGATTCTGCTCACACAATTTGAGCTGATGAAGGAGTGTTAATGAGCTGATGAAATGGATCTGTGTGTTAGAGGAAGAGGACTGGAACAGACTACAGTGTACTAAAAGAATTGTGATTTAAAAACTGTCTTAAAAAATCATTTTTATGTGTCTTACAAATGAACAGGATACAGATACTTTTA